>CM026563.1:39177682-39582584 GCA_015143295.1 Tetracentron sinense
ACTGTACCTGATAAGCCTGTGTATAATGGTGTTACCCTGGTTGGTTACAAAAAAGCCTTAGTTTACTGCAATGGGAAGCCTCCGGGGATTAAAACTAATTGGCTAATGCAAGAGTACACATCATAGAAGCAGTAGCAGATCATGATAGCCCTCCAACTTCGATTAATGGTGCAAATGATATGAGGGTACGTACCAAGTTTGTTCGTACTTACTTACTTTGTTAGTTTCTTTCATATATACTATTGACTGAGACTTGATGCATGTCTAGCTAGGCACAAATTAAAAACTAACTCTTCTCAATATCTTTTAGTAATTGGATGGCTGACTTTTGTGTAAGATCTACAACAAGAAACTATTGGAGGAAGAAAGTGGGCCGCCCCCAAGATTCCATAACGACTCTACGGTGGCTAATGAACAACCTGATCCCTACTCTCAAGAACTACTTGAAGTGATCAATGACTGCCCATTTGATCAGTCATCGTTCCATCATAACCTTTCTATACCTCAGAAACAAATTATAGAGGATAATAATAGTAGGGTTTTTGTTTAAAGCAAAAAATTCATATTAGGCGGGCAGTGGCGGCACCACCCGCCGAAAAGAGAAAAGCAAGACCTAAGAGGTCATCAAAGGGTCGATGGCTTTGATGTCATGATAGAAAAGAGATTTCTTTAGAATAATTTGGATGATTCACAATGACCCATAGTGGGCTTATACAGACATTGCATCATTTCAAGATAGAAACTCTATCAAATCTAATCCTAATCAAATGAAACTAATTGATCCTCTCACCTTATTGCACTACTCTGTAATCTCTAAACTACATATCTCTAATAATATGAATACACACCATGGGAATAGCCTATTGGTAGTGTGTCCCATCACTAGGAGAGAGGTTCCGGGCTTGAGTCCCGTGTGGGTGGGCGTGGTGAATTCCCCACCCTTTCCAAGAGCAGATACTAGCCCATTAACTAGATTGTGCAAAAAAAAAATGATATCAATAAAAGCACTCGACTCACCTAATAAAATTTACTTTATCAGATTTTTCTTTTATTGTCTTGGAATTGCTAATAAGTTGATCGAAGACCTTTATGGTGTTTCACTGCACTGACGAGCAGAGAGTTGACTAGGCTTCCTTCGTGATGGAAGGTGAAGCCGAGCATTAGTGGAGATCTGCGTTGATGCAGAGGGATGCCACCAAGGCAGGGGATCCATAGACATGGGGAGAGTTCTTGGATGTCTTCTACAGGTAGTACTTCCCTGTGCTTATCAGCAGAAGGAGATGGATTTTCTATCTCTAGAGCAGGGCGAGACGACAGTGGCCGAGTATATATGAGGCCAATTTCTTAGAGTTGTCAAGGTTTGCTCCTCATCTGATCACATCTGAGAACATGCACATTAGGAAGTTAGATAGAGGGCTTAAGGCCTTCATCAGGGACAGGGTAGCCATGTTTCAAGTGGGAACATGGTGAGAGATCGTGGGTAAGGCGAAGATCGCCAAGAGGAATTCCATGGAGTTCTTCAAGAGCTAAGTGGGAGGCTTCGCTAGAGTCTAGTCTAGTGGCTCTGCACCGCTAGAGAAGAGGGCCAACATTGCCCTGTACCAGGCTGCCAGGCCCACATAGGCACAAAGACCTCCTCTGTCACCATAAGGTCCTCACCCCACTACTACTCAGGCTGCTCAATTTGCATAGCCTGCATCTTCTACATCAGACCCTGAGCTCAGTAATCACTGTGGGAGGAAGCACACCGGGGATTGTCAGAAACTCTCGGGTGGGTGTTTCCACTACGGCCTCCAGGGACACATTATCAGAGATTGTCCTCGCCGCACGTAACTAGCCCAGTCTCAGGGGAGCGGATCCCCACCTTGGCTAGCCTCTCATCAAAGGTCTTCTCAGGCTTCAAAACCCCGGTTTCCCACACAACCGCCATGCCAGGCGAATCGTCATGACAGAGTAGAATGCACATGCATTAGATGATGTTGTGTAAGGTACATTTAAGTCAAAGTTGGTTTGGTTATAAATTATTGATAGTATGCAATATGTATTGTCATATGTGTATGAACATGTTACCTATATTTTATTGGTGTTTTCTTATGGTTGATTGGTTCTTAGTTATTTTGTTGTGCCTAGACACCTTGTTGATAAGTGAATGTCTAGCCCATGTGTTGATCAATACGGGATCAACTCATTCGTTTGCCTCGCCTACATTTACTAAGGGATTCATTTCTGAGTCAAGCCAGTTGGATTGAGAGTTATCCATTTTGACTCCGATTGGCAAGTCAGTTGCGATGAACTGAGTGTATCGGTCTTGCGTCGTACAAGTTAGGCAACATGAGTTACCGGCCGACCTGATCATCCTTGATTTTCAAGACTTTGACATCATTCTCGGGATGGATTGGCTCTTGACTTACCATGGGCATGTGACCTGTTTTGAGAAGAAGGTGAACTTCAGGGCAGATGGAGTAAAGTCGTTTCACTTCCGATGGTTAGGGGAGAGAAACATCGCTCGATTCATAGCTCTAAGTATCTTGAACCCGAAGGCACGTGACTCTTCAGCCATTTTGGTTGTGAGCGAGTTTCTAGACGTGTTAATTTCCTGAGGACTTACCAGGATTACCTCTTGAATGGATAATCAAGTTTGCTATAGAGCAAGCTCCAGGCACTGCTCCGATCTCTAGGACACCATACAGGATGGCCGCAGTGGAGTTAAAGGAGTTGATAATTTGGAGACACGTACTAATTTTTTATCAAGCCCAAGGTCCAGGGACTGAGCCTACCTAAGGGTCCATTTGGAGACACGTGATAATTTTTTTTATACCATGATCCAATTTTCTTAGAATGTCGGATTAAGAAATTTTTAGACCATATAATTAAGCCTTAACACCCTAGGGCTCACTAGATGTATCTAGATTAGAAATCTCCAATTTTTTTTAACCTTCAATTAGATGGTCTAAAATCTTTTGATTACCCTTATTAAATTTGTAAAACCTAAATGACCTAGCTTGACATCTAGCAGCGGAAACTTAATACATGTAGAGTTTTTAGGGAAGTTCTAGTGAACACCCCCATTGGAATGTCACCCAAAGATATGGAAATGATCGCTATTTAGTTATGATTAAATTGACACTCTTACTTGAAGGATCATAACCAATGGATGATAGTCTGGTGCACATTTTGATGCATCTAAATTTTTTTAGAATCTAACAATAAACGGCTTTTAACAAACTGTATATTAGAGATAGGTTTAGACAATACTGAGTGATGTAATAAAGTGGGATGAGATACACGGTATCTCATCTCATATATAGTTATATTTGAATTTGAAATAGATCAGTATCAAATCTTAGATTTGATTAGTATTATATTTTATTAAGATTAGATTTGATTATGATGTGATACTGCTTCTATCTTGAGACTCATGTAATCTCTATATAATCCTTAAGGAGGAGCCATTGTAATCATCCAAGTCAATAAAATCATTTTCTATTATTGTAGAGGTATTGCCAAAAATCCCGCACTGTTCGTAAATAATTTTACCACGTAACAAGATTACCGTTGTGTAAAAGATAATTTGGTCTCATGCGTTTTCTACGCAGATCTAATCTATAAATACCACACTACTCTCTCAATCCCTACATGTTATTTTTCTACAAAGAAAATGTCTCGTCTTCCCAAAAATAGCGAAGCAGAAGGATCATCGACAACAACAAATGTTGGTTATCAACCGATTCCACTCGTGTACAGGTTCTGTTCAACAGAAAGAGAGCTCATCATTGATTACTTAAAGAACAAGATCTTGAATCACCAGTTATCATGTGATATTATCAAAGCAGTTAATCTATACCACCACAGTCCAGTCAAACTTGCAGGTTTTCCCACTCTTTCTTTTTCAGTTTAAGTCAGATGGGCTTTTGTCATAATTATGTTGGTAAATATTATATTTTCTTCTATCTAAAAGTTTTGGATGATAGCTTTGGTGTGTTGAGTGACAAAAACCAAGGTTTTAATGTTTTTTGTTTTTAGAAACAAAATATTTCATTGGAATTTTAAAAAAAAAATTCTCATGGTTAAGAATTTTTACTAGACAAAAACATTAAAATCTTTGTTTTTTTAAAAAAATATATATAACTGGTGAAGAATTTTTAACCCTTAGGGTAAATATTTTTTTCTTAAAAACCAAGCTTTTAATGTTTTTTCGGTTAAAGATATAATCTAAACACATAAACACAGGATAACTTAAGGTAACTGCTAAGGGGTTAAAAATCTTAACCCCTAGCATTGAGTTGTCTATTGGATTAGATTTCCTTCAAATTCAAATTCAAATTGCATCGGACTCCAAATGGGCCGTTGGTTGTCTCACTAATACTCAATCACTGTCATGGCCGTGTGCAATTACCATTGCTGCTATTGAGGATCTCATTACTAAGTTTTAGGTGAGTTTAAAATCTAGGGAAATAGTTAACGTACCTGGAAAAGTATTTACAAACCTAAGGCTGGACCTCATTGGTCCAACACTCCCCTCTTAAATACTCACCACAGTTGGTGAGTATTTAAGAAGGGAGGGCGTGGTGAGTATTTAAGAGGGGAGGGCTGGACCAATGAGGTCCAACCTTAGGTTTGTAAATAATTTTCCAAGGTCTGCCTATCACTGCTCTAAAATCTATCATACTCCACGTGAATCCAACAAGGCGGCATAAGGCATATAACCCAACATAAAGAGAAGCCCATCGTTTGAGGGGAAAAAAAGGAAATCAAAGTTATTAATGATAAGAGAGATTTCAACTAGAGTTTGTGATGGCTACAACTTTGGGGAAAAAAAGAGGTTTACGTCAGACGGGCTACACCACCACCCACCGGAAAAACAAGATTAAAAAAAGAAAAATTCTGGTTCAATCGAACAGCTTTGATACCAAGGTAGAAAACAGATTTCTTGAGAATAACTTGGATGATTTTCAATTACCCCATAGGGGGTTTATATAGATATTACATCATCTCAAGATATAAACTCTATCAAATCTAATCCTAATCAAATTAAACTAATTGATCGTAAACTATTTTAAATTAAAATCTTCATAGAAATTAGATGAGATACATTATTCTCATCTCACCTTATTGCACCACTCTGTATTCTCTAAACTATATCTGATACTATATATGTAAACAAACTGATTTATTGAATAGCTTGGAAGATTGTTGTAAGTCCATATGTGGTATTCACTTATTTTGTTGTCCAAACAGTGTCTTGAGTACTTGTCTTTAAGCATCCAAGACGAGTGAAGATGAAAACCAAAGAAGATCAACTGAAGACATTCTGATCATCGCCATCGTTTCACTTATAGGATGGTGACTTAGATACCTTGTTACCATAGAGGGAATTGACTTAGAATCATCCTAAAGACCCTAGGTGACTAACTAGACAATAAAGAACCTAAAAAATCAGATTTTTTGGTAAAGTCTAGAGAATCAGGTCGACAGCTGGCCTACCGGTCGACCGCCAATGCAATATTTTGTATGGGAATTTTTATAGAGACTTGCTTCTTGAGCGGTTGACCCCCCCATTCCACCGGTCGACCGCCCAACGCAAATTTCAGTATTTCACTTCAATTAGAAGTCTGATTTTGCCTATAAATAGTAGGGGTTGATCCCCATTGGAACCTAAGAAGTTTAGACAGTTTTGAGAGATCTTTATTGAGATAGTTAGGGTTTCACAAACTCATTCTCATCTCATCTTCCACACTAGAGATTTCAAGTCATTGATTGTTTTATTCTTGCTTGCTTATGTATACCTATTATTTGGAATCCAACTAGGGTTTGTTATTGAACAACCATCAACCCATTCTTGTAAAGAAAAAAATTGGTTGGAGTAATCCGAAGCCTTTGTAAAGGAGATCGATCCGAGGAGGATCACGGTTATTTGGTCAAAGGAATCCGAAGCCGTCATTGATGAAGATCGATCGAGAGATTGTGGATGTGGAGATCTATGAGAAGTACATGCTATTGCGGTAGGTTGCGAGATTTGCGAGTTTATAATTGCTTATTAAGGCATGGAGAGTATTGAGGATTGTTGTGTCGAGTCCGGTTAATTACAGTTCGAGTCTTTTAACTATTTGTTTGCTTTTACTCTTAGTGATGTCACTTTGTTGGATTAGGTCCTGTGGTTTTTCCTGGAAGAGATTCCATGTAAAAACCCCTTGTGTTATGGTTTGTTTGTCTTTCTTGATTCCACATTTTGTTGTTATCCTTCCTTAGTTAATAATTTGCATAAATTAAAATTGGGTAGATAGACCTTAGGAAGTCATAGCCACCCCACTTGGGTTTGTGAGTTCTCAACCTAAAAATAATATTTTTGGGGTTCACCAGAATTTTCAATTACAATGGCTCCTTATTCAAGATTATATATAGATCACATGAGTCTCAAAATAGAAGCATTATCACATCATAATTGAATATAATCTTAATCAAATCTAATATTTGATTCTAATTTATCTGTGATGAGATACACCAATAATGTAGTATATCTCATTCACTTTATTACAATAAAACATTTTCCAATACTCCCCCTTAAACACATGAGGATCGAAATCTTCATGATTTTGTCATAAGTCGAGTACTCTTTACCCTTGATCTTCCTTGATTTGTTGATGAAAGGCTAGAACATCCAACCACGTTGGTGGTCACCGCCAGTTTGTGAAGTTCATTTTTGTTGCATCCCGCTTATTTTTATGAGTCTATAGGGGAGCCGATGGCCCTCCAGATCAAGCTATCATGATCTTCTCCCAAAGCACATACTTGCGATTTAAAGAAAAATTCTCATTAGAGAGGTCTTCAATAAATGAAAAGAAAAAAAAAGATATCTATGAGTATGAGTATGATCTTGGAGTGGTAAAAGTATAGAGGATGATAATAGTCGGGTTTTTATTTAAAGCCAAAAAAAAATACATACCAGGTAGCCGGTGGCGGCACCACCCGCCGAAAAGAGAAAAGCAAGAGCTAAGACATCACCAAAGGGTCGATGACTTTGACGTCATGATAGAAAAGAGATTTCTTGAGAATAATTGGATGATTCACAATGACCCCATAGTGGGTTTATATATACATTGCATCATTTCAAGATAGAAACTCTATCAAATCCAATCCTAATCAAATCAAACTAATTAATCCTAATCTTTTTTAAATTTAAATCTGCCTAGATATGAGATTAGATGTAGTGTATCTCGCCCCACCTTATGACACCACTTTGTATTCTCTAAACTATATCTAATAATATGAATACACACCATGGGAATAGCCTAGTGGTAGTGTGTCCCATTACTAGGAGAGAGGTTCCTGGCTCGAGTCTTGTGTGGGTGGGCGTGGTGAATTCTCCGCCCTTTCCAAGAGCAGATACTAACCCATTAACTAGATTGTGTAAAAAAAAATTTGATAAGAATAAAAGCACTCGACTCACCTAATAAAATTTACTTTATCAAAATTTTCTTTTATTGTCTTGGAATAGCTAATCAGCTGATCGTAATTGTTCAACTATAACTATATTTCCTACTTGTAAGTATCAAAAAAATATTTTTGGGGGATAAATGATATGTTCATCAAATTGAAAGAACCTAGAAAATCTTCAAGTGGATCTAATAAAAAGTAAAATAAGTATGATTGATAATACATGCTCCAAGTTATTATTTCCAATCAATAAAATAATAAATCAAAAATAATAAACAATTGAAAAGAATACTAGAATAAACTTCATAATATTTGGGACAAGCCCAGGTGTTGAGAATGATAAATCCATACAGCCAAATCAACTCAATTTTTAAATGGGCCAAATAAAGCACATACCAAATCTGACCCTTGATTCAAAAATCTCACTAAAAATATAAATAGATGGATCAAAAATTGCCCCATCTATTTGCCATAGTGCCATAGAGGTGCCTTATTTCTCTCCAGAACGCTCCTATTGAGACAGTAAAAGGCTTTCCGCCTTTAGGTAACCTAACATGATTCAGGTTAAACAAATTTATTCATGTTATTTTACTTGAATTAGTTAATTTTTATAGTTCCCTCAAAATTTAAAATAACATGATTAAGTTAAAATAACATGACATAAGTTATATGGGATTAATAAGTAGCAGGGACAATAAAGTGCGCGTCCCAAAAAATTGGATGCCCTAGAATCTCGCATCATCAAGTATCGAGTTATCCTATGGCCGAGCAACCTTAGAAGCTTTATCCTTCCTTCTCAGCTTCTCACCCTTTCCACACTCATTCCCACAATTCTAGCCAAGCTTGGCCTTAGCTCGAACATGCTAAGCTGGGCTTGAGTTTGATTGAGCTCGAATGTTTAGGCTTAAGCTTGGCTTTAACAAGTTTGATCGAGCTCGAAGTTGCATTCGAGCTTAAACTTTATTCAAGCCTAGCTGGAGTTGGCTCAAGCGTGATTCACATAATAATTTTGTTTTAATTTGACATAATTTTAATAAAAATATTTATTATAAATTATAATACAATTTTTTAAAAAGTAGCATATATATATATAAATAAGATCTGGGAATAGTCCTTCAATCCTAAGAGTTCAGGGGTTTCTACTTTTAACTTTTTTTGTTATTATTATCTCTTAACTTATTTATTATAAATTAAGAATTATTATATCTATGATAAAGAAAAGTAAAAACATTAAATTATATTTATATATATATATATATATATATATATATATATATAATATTTCGAGTCGGGCCAAGCTTAAGTTGAACCGAAGCCTAAATAAGCTGAGATTTAAGCCGAATTGATGGCTTGAGCTTGATTTGTTTAAACATTTGAGCTCAAATAAATTTTTGGCTTGATTCGTTAGAACCTTAAATGGTAGCTTAAGCTTGGTTTGAATGAGCTGAGTCGAGTTGACGACGAGTGCAGCTCTACGCACAATCACATCAACCCATTGCCACATGAGATTGGATCAATAGTCAATTGCAATTGAACTTGCCCCAAGTTCAATCACACCCACAGGTCAACACGTCTCCCTTTTAACCTCTATTAACTGTGGTTAAGATTCACTAACCCTTGGGGTCAACAATATAGCCTTTGTTTAGCTTTCAGAAGAAAAAATATTAACCCTAGGGGTTAAAATTCTGAACCAGAGTTAGATATATATTTTTTCCTAAAAACCAATTGATATTGTTGAACTTAACCACAGTTAAAGGATTAAAATAGACACGTGTGGCTAGTTGGTGCGATCAAGGGTGGAGCCAGGATTTTATTGTAGGGGGGGGCACATTTGGTTTAAGGGATGGGGATTCGAGGGTGGAGACCCTGAAAAAAAAATTTGGCAACAAAGTTTGTGGGTCATTTCATCCATGCAAATTTGTACATATCTTCCAGGTATCATTTATCTATGTTTACGGGAGCAGCTATTCACTTGCCTTATGACTATGCCCTATTAAATAATATAATATAATATAATTTTTTTTTTTTTTAAGTTCATGTAGTAGTTGCCCCTTGTCCAATGACTATGCCTTATTAAATTATTAAACAAAACAGTTAAAAGATATTTGTTTTGACAATTCAATGGGACAGCTGCCCCATGACTAATCCTCTATGGTTGTAATCAAACTCGGTCTGGGTACAACACAAAAGTCTTTTAACTCTAGTCAACAACTTTAACCTTTAGAGTTAATTTTTTTCTCTAGAAACCAAGGTTAGGTGGTTGAACCCAAGGATTAGTGAATCTTAATCACAATTAAGAGGTATTAAAAGTGACATGTGTTGATTTGTGGGTTGTAACCGACTCCAAAGAGTCCAGTTATAACAGTAAAGGATTCTAAATCCTTAGTAACTGTATTTTAAAAAAAAAATCAAAAGCTGAGGGGGCACCCACCTGATATCGAATCACAACCAATCGTGATTGAACTCGAGGAGAGTTCAATCACACCCACAGGCAAACACGTGTCCCTTTTAACCCCTATTAACTGTAGTTAAGATTTATTAACTTTGGGGTTCAACAATATAGACTTAGTTTTTAGAAAAAAAATATTAAACTCTAATTATGGATTTTTAACCCTTAGGGTTAATATTTTTTTAAAACTAAAGTTATATTGTTGAACCCCAAAATTAGTGAATCTTAACCATAGTTAACAAGGGTTAAAAGGGACACGTGTTGGCCTATGGGTGCAATTGAACTCTCCCCGAGTTCAATCACAATTGGTTGTGATTGGATCTCCATCACCTCCATGCCCCATGCTACGCCACTGGGTACGATTGAACTTAGGAAGAGTTCAATCGCAGTTTACAAATATTTTTTCCTGGTACGCGTTACTCGTTCTTGCGCATGAGAAGAAAGTTTTCTGTAATCTTCTCTTTAGCTCCAAGTAAGTTGGGATAACTATCTCCAAACTAACTTTTTTCTTTCTAAAAATGTTGATATTTCTAAAAATGAAAACGAGTAGATCGAATAAGCCAGCTGTAACAAGTACCAAGTCCCTCTATATATAAAACATTACTCTTCAGTACTTCAGGTGTTTTCCTTTTTTGTAAATGGCTTCTACGATCCCTTGTCCAGATGAGATACAAAGCATGGAAGCAGCATATCAGAACGAGTCGTTTTTGGAATCGCTACCTCGAGGTTACAGGTTCTGTCCACTTGACCATGAACTTATTATTCATTATCTCAAGAACAAGAACAGGAATCTCCCTTTGCCCCCTAACAGAATCAAAGAGGTTAATCTAATGGACTACAATCCCCATGACCTTATAGGTATTTGTTTTTCATTCTTTTTTCAGTTTTGAGAGTTTTTCTTTTTTAGTTTGAATGTACAGGTTTATAACCTAGGTTTTTCTTAGATTATATCATCTGTTTAGTGTGCCGTTAATGTTCTCGGATAGAAGAGGAATTCTTTCAGATTATAACCTGGGTTTGCAGAGCTATTGTTTATCTTTCTTTAATCAGTTTTGACTTACGACCTAAGTTATTTTTTAGAAATTAATTTTTGAATCCATTTTCCATCCATGTTAACCTACCTCAGCACTAACAGACACTTCATTTTAATGTCTTTTGTCTGTTTGAGTTGATGGGTTAACACGAACAGACCCTTCAGCATAGGAAGACTTAAACTTTTTTTAGAAAGTGTTCTGAATTACCTGGAAGAATAGAAGATGATGAATTGGATTTTAATTTATTAATTTGGTAATTGATGACAGAGGAGTACAAGGCATGTGGAGAAAGAGAGGGGTACTTCTTCACCCACAGGAAGTTTCGAAACGGGAATCGGACGAACCGAACAGCAGGTGATGGATTCTGGAAAGCGACTGTAGCTGACCGACCTGTGCATAATGGTGTTACCTTGGTTGGCTACAAAAAGGCCTTAGTTTTCTACAGAGGGAAGCCTCCGGGGATTAAGACGGATTGGCTCATGCAGGAGTACAGAGTAGTAGAAGAAGATGACCCCCCTCCAGCTGCAGCTACAATTAATGGTGCAAATCACATGAGAGTACGTACTCAGATTATGTTTCTTTTGTCTATTCATAGTAGTACTGATCAGATTTCATGTGTAGTAGGCACAGACTAACTCTTATCTATATATTTTTGCAGTTGGATGATTTTGTTTTGTGTAGGATCTATAACCACAAGGCAGATAAAGGCTCCATGGGACCGCAGAAGAATGAAGTTACTGGGCCATCATCACCACCACAGCCACCGCCACCGCCGCCGGCAACGGCAACGGCAAGATTGTCCGATGAAGACTCCACAGAGGCTAGTCATGAACAAGCTGATCACTTGCCTGAACAGTCACTCCAACGACCTGATGAGGAATTCAGTAATGGGATCACCTACAATATGTCGTCTAGGGCGTCCTACATACTGCAGAATCTGATATCTTGTTTATATCCCTCCATGCATTTTGTGGATTATCTGCAATCCAAAGGCTACAGTGTTAGCTTCTTGGAGAGTGATAATTTATCTATTGAGGATTTATTTCAGGATTGTGAGCCAGTTGATCTACCATCATCACCAGTAGTAGTACTTGCTCAACAGTCATCACTACCGATGATGGATGCTTCTTCTTCGTCCATGCAAATATCTATGGATAACCAGCCGAGTACTTCTAAGCCTCCTCCATTCAGTTTATCTTGTGAGGATTTTCTTCTGGATTGTGATCCAGTTGATCTACAACCATCACCACTTGCTCAACAGCAACCACCACCGCCACCGCTTGCTCAACAGTCATCACTACCGCCACTACAAAAACATCGCCGTTTAACTGAGTAGTTTGGTGTTAATATACATTTTGAGAGTAGATTAGTCCAAGCCGTATTAGTATCAACCAGTCCATTGCTTTTATAATTTTCTGATTAACTTTGTATATATGTATATATATATATATATAGTAGTTGTTTGACATGCTTGATCATTAATTTGCAAAAGAATTCTATATGAGAATAAGTGGTGAAATGGGCAGTTGGATCAGTCCTCTAGGACTAATAAGATATGGTCATTATCCTACTCTATTCTCTGTCACTTGAATATTTTGGAAAGCTCGATGATGATATCTAGCAAACACTTTCATAAAGCTGGATGATGAATTGATGATATCTAGCAAACTATTATCTTATGGCAAGAACAGCGACCAGTTGAGTTTGGATTAGGAAAAGTTATTGGCTTACTTGATTGATAGTCCGAAAATCTTTTTTTGCTTTTGATCGATCTTTTACATCATCTGATGGTGATCCCATAGAGAAGATGATGATCAATAATCTAAAACACTAACTTGCGCTAACTGGTTTTATGTTTAAATGGCCTCATCAACATGATTTTTTTCTACAAATTAATTGATACATACCATTGCATAGTCTCCTCTACAGAACCCGGATTTGGGTAATGATTTGGTTTCCCTCAAAAGTATCACATTCTATGAGGATGTCTTCTTCAATGGTCTGATCTGTACCACGGCTGGAATTTCGGTCTGTTTAGTCACAAATGTTTCCCCAAGTAACATGGGTTGCGCTTTTGTCAATCTCTGTCTTACAAAATAGGCCCTATTTTAGAAGACACAGACAAGTAACAACAGCACAACAGCGAGCATTGTTGCCCATCTGAAATCGACAAATCGACATTGTTTCGACCTTACTAAGGTGCTCGATCATTTTGCAAAAATTTTGGTACAAGCATAGAAGGTGAAAGCAAGGGAAAGTAGTTTGCCGGAGCTAGATGATTTCAATGGGCCAACTTGTGCTTTTGACTGTTATAGTTTGTTCAACCTGTATCATAGACTAGTCACCAAGCAGGAGTTCCGGTCCACAAGAAAACAAGGGAAAATGAGCAAAAAATGGAAAAATCAAGAAAATTGGGGAAAAGAACAAGGTTAAAAAACGCAATTGGGTTTATGAAATACACAAAATTTGTGACTTTTTTAACAACGTTCAGGGTATTATTTTTATTCTTTTCAAAAGTCGTGGATAATTTGCAAATTCATGAGGCAAAATTTCAGAAAATACTGGCGAATTTTTAATAAAAGGATTAAAGAAAAGAAAACGTCATATTTGGTGACTTGTGCATCTCAATTTTTAACAAAAGGTTGCCTCTGCAACTTGTCATTGCAATTTCTCCAGCAGTGCAGCTATCGGTTATGACTTATGGATCTCAATTTTAACTCTTCACCTTTGCATGCATGGAATGGATGATATCAGATTTCTACAACAGGGAGACATGTAAAACAATATGCGGTACAACATTATGCGAGACCATCTAGCACCGAATAGGGTTAAACACAAGTATTAAAACAAACCACGAAGTGTTAGTAAAGGCCCAGGTTTATGTAAATTAACAGCAGTAGCTGCTAAAATATTAGCAGTTGTTGCTAATTTCAAAAAATGTGGCTTGTTTTAAGTCTTATGTCCAGCCCTATCTAGTGCAAGCCAGTTTCTTAGCATTTCTCAATTACATTACAGCTTCAATGGCAATTTCTGGTGTATGTAGGTTTACACCTGAAATACTTGTGGATATTCCAAAACCAATAACTTCCTCTGTTCAATTTATATATAACCATTGGCCTACCTTCTATAATGCAACAGCAGAAATGGGTAAAACCAAAAGCACCCAAAATGTTCAATGATTCTCTTCTCACTTTTAGGAAAATCAATGTCAGGAGGGGAAAAAATAAGTGAGAACAATAATGCAATCCTAATCCACCCAGTGTTCTACTCGCGAATCTTTTGGATTCCTATCAAACGAGCATAGTCCACCCACCTGTTCAAACAATAAATATGCATTTTGAGAAATGTAAAAGAAAAACCACAAGAAATCCAAGAAGAGAGTTTAAGAATCTCACAACAATGATCCCAAGAATGTGTTGCCTGTCCTCACAGCAAAGCAGATTGCAGTGAGTAAAATCTTGTGTTGGTGTAGCATTGGCTCCAAAATCCGTTGTTCAATAACACCGGCCAGTATTTGGTACCTGTTGGACAAAAAATATCCTCCGTAAGATCTCTAAACTGCAAGTGCATGCAGACAAAGAGCCCATTATGATTAGTGCTTCCCTATTCACGATTGATTCTCTATTGGTGGTTACTTAGATACCACGTAGGTGGGTGAATACGGTAAGTAATGCCTGAATATCTATTAAAGAAAACTAATCTCCAATACTTGTACTAGTCAATATATGTTGACCACGAGGATGTACAATATCAGATACCATATTTTTTAGTACTCTTCATTTGATTGGGGGAATTTTTTTCCCTATGAGAGTTCCTGATTGGAAAATAGCATTAACTTTTGTAAGTTGTATCTAACCTAAAACAATGAAAACACTATGTGTGACACCATGGGAGATTTGTAGTCTAGGGTCATCATTATTGTCAGTTTCTTATCCTAACTATTCGGACACAGTGCTTTGGCAGCACATCTCCACTTCAGCTTACCTCTCTAATTATATGGCTGAGAGATCCTTTCTCAGTCTCACCCCTTATGATTAAACTGATCATCCAGAGTTTCAAACCTCAAAAACTCGACTCGACTCGACTCACAAGTCCATCCGGTTGAGTTAAACTGTTATTTGGGAGTCAATTCGAAAGTCAAATAAATAATGATTAAAATTAGAGATAAAGTAAATTAAGAGAATTTCAAAAGAGAATCATAATAAATATTTAAAAGAAAAAAGAAAAATAGTTAAATTTCATAGAAAACCAATTTATCATCTCCCCAACTTCTTCATCTATTTGAACAATGTAAACTACCATGATACCACCTCCCTTCTCACTGAACGCATCCCGTTAATCATCAATTTCCAAGAATCAAGTTTTGTATTCTAGCTCCCGATCAAGTTTTACATGTCACATACATCCCTAGCAATCTTTTGTTCAACTGAAGAATAAAACCTACGTGATTGCATCAAAATCACACTTTCTTTACTTCTTTTGGTACCTTTGAGTTCTCACCTTCATTCAGGACATATTTTTTGATTGGTACCTTCATTCAAGACATTTCAAGCACATCAAAGTGCAGGAATTCATATGAATTAATTGCCCCTGAAGTCAACAACTTTAAATTGCTCGATCCTTGTGATTGTTAAATCTTCAAAGATATTCTGAGACTCCAATCTTTGGTTTCCCATTGCAAATCGATTATCTTTGATCGAAGACTTTGGATATAAGTGTTTTGAGTCTATTATTTGTCATAGATGCTCTTTATAGGAGTGTGTTTTCAAGCTCAAGAGCTTCTCTTGGGGATCATCTATCGTTTTGTGAGGGTTTTCTTCTTCTAGCTAGGACCTCTTTGAAACGTTTCTCAAAAGTTCTAGGAAGAATAGATTCTTATAGTGGACGAAAATTCCAGTTGTTTTCCCAAGTTTTTGCATTGACTCGTCCGAGTAAGAAATTAGTAATGACCTAAGAAATATTGGTCACCCAAAATTCAATCGAATTGAAGCAACTCAGCCGAATTTTGGGTTGAGTCAGTGAGCTTTAAAACATTGTGTGAAATATCTCTGAACCATCAATCTTAACTAGAGTCTCATCACTATCCGTTTCCTAAAGTTGCACCTCTTATCTTCAATATTGGTTCGTATTCTTTTGAAACCCTTGAATTCCGTACCATCCCTCTATAGCTTCAACTTTGCGGTTGCCCTCTCTGGCCTCTTCAAACAACACAATGTCATCTGCAAGTAATATAAACCCTTTCTTTGAGGTACACCTCCATCAATTTTAACAAAGACCTCATCTCTAATTTTGTCGTACTAAAGTAGCACCCTATATCATTCTGTGGCTCTAGTATTGCACTTACTTATCTTAAGTCTCTTCAAATATTACCTTATCACCGGCAAATTATATACAACATGGGACCTCCTCTTAAATATGAGTAACAGAATAAGGGTCAATTTCTGGTGCAAACCAACTATAACGTTCGTAGTCTAAGCCCTAAGGTAAAGGTTGATATACAAATAGATTCTTAGATCTTAAATACTATATAAATTACTTGCAATTAGAAATTACATACTATTGACAATAGAATGATTGTTGTTCCTACTGTTTCCTATTACCATTCTATAATATGTAGTACAAGATTGAAAAATATGAATAAATATCATAGCCATTTCCTTGTACCCTAAGGTTAGGAGTCAAGCAAGTTCAACCGCTAGATCCAAGCCCATACTCGATGCATATCCATGAACTATCTCTAGATACATACCCATACTCGATGCACTTCTATGAACTTGCTCTAAATCCATACCCATAGCGCATATCCACACCCAGCTAACATAGGTATTACTCATCTTTCTTTGCACATGTATATAGGGTAAGTATAGCTGTCCATGATTAGCTATTTGTGCAGACATAGCCCAACCTTCACTGTAGTATATGGATAGTCTTTGGGAGGAAAAAAAAAAACCTATATCAAATGATGCTTATACTTTTAACACTAACGCAAAATCCACTACCCAATGTATTCCAGCATAAGCCATGTCCAGAGGAGTTTCAAATGTTCTGGTGAAGAAATAAGATTTCGCGAAGTCCAAATGAAAAGGTAGACATTACGTTGAATGCTCAACATTCATCACAATGTATAACCATAGGAAATAAAGAAAATTAAAAGCAACGGTTGCATCGAGCAGCATCTGAATTAGACCTTGTAGACTGACATTTATCCAAACCCACATACCTTAGGTTGCTAGAAACTGCCATATAGACACCGTAGGCAACACTGGTTGATACTATAGGCATATCCTCGGCTTCGTCAGCGATAGACTTATCAACAGACTTTCGGGCCTTAATCAAGGCATTTGTCACACTTGTACCAACCTGGAAAAAGTTGATATCCATCATATGCGAACAAAGAGGACTTTAATTATCATAATCTTTCGACACTTGAAATTCAAATAGAAAGAGATGAGAATGAATATAATGATATAATCAGAGTTGAAGTATGGCAAAAGGATAGTATACTATTGACAAGAATTGGGGCAATCGCAATCATGAAATTTTATGCATATGCTAACTATAGCAACCTCTTGAATTTAAGGAACATACACATGCACAGAAAATCATGCTTGATTAATATTTTAAAGTAAAATACAAAAAACAGGTGATGTTACCAAGTGAAAAAACATTAAGATTGTTGAATTATATGTCAATGCAGCAATTATGAAGGTAAAAGTGGAAAAACAAATCATTTCACCATATAAAATTGCAAGGATGGGAAGTTGCAGTTTAGATTATAACAAAAGAAATCCCAATTTGAGATTCATGCCATGCATGACTATATAATAAAAGCAGTGCATAGCATCAATCCCAATAATTAGAGATCTAGAAAAAAAAAAGTTGCTAGAAGCAAACTGAGTTTTTTTTTGCACCTAGAAGCCAAGTTAGTTAATTGTCATTCTTGTGTTTACATCTAATGATTGTTACTTAGCTCACCGGTAAACTTGGTTCCATTTTGGGTTCATGGGTTACTGATTCGTTGTTCCTGTATGTACTCGCCACCCAAATCTTTGGTGCCTTGGTGGTATGCTTCTATAATTCTTATCTTAGTTTTCTCTCTTATGTCGATGGTTTTCTTGAATATATATATTAAAATGATTTAGGTCATTTATGGTAAAGAAATTGCATGATAAAATGGTTTATGTCATGTTAAGAAAAAAATTTGCAGTAAAATATTTGATTATTATAATATCAATATGTTATGTTTCTAAAGATATGGTAGCTAAATCTTTTCTTGATTTATAGGATTACCTGTTTATCGATAAAAAAAAAAGTATGGTAGTTAATGAATTAACTATAGGAAAAAAAAAATCATTTTCATTTGACCATGATTGGACTCTTAGCTCCACATTAAAAATAGGTTTCTGTTTGGCACATACCAACTCCACCAGTTTACTGTGTCTTAGTTCAAATCTTCAAGAGTTTGAATACAAATTATTGTTCTGATTTAGATGAAATCGAACTGCCAACAGGTTCATTACAACCCAGTTTTCCATTGGGTGGAGCACCTAGAGAATTGGGTAAATACACATTTAACAGAAACAAATAGGAATGCATCAACAGGGAAATGCTACATGCCCTCAGACATCAATCAAGTACATTATTTAATAGGCAATTCAATTCTCCATCTCATGATTGTGCTTGGTAATGTTTGTGTTATTTGGCAATATATAATAATCGAGTTAGGAAAATAGATCTCAGAGTACGTATACTCAAGGTTTGAAATTTCGACGATATTTCGATATCTCGCACAAGATATCTCGATCTCGACGGGTTTCGAAATATCTGAACCATGTATTTTAGTTTTTACAAAATTTCGTAAATTTAGATCGAAATTTCGTATATTTCGGTCGAAATATTTTCTACTGGTTTTTTTTTTTTTACATTTTCTCACACGGTTTTTACAAAATTTCGTATATTTCGACGAAATTTCATATATTTCGACAAAATTTCGTAGATTTCGATCGAAATATTTTCTAATGTTTTTTTTTTTTAAAATTTATTTTTTGTTGTTTACTTATTTATACTTAAGTTGTAATGGTCATTTACAAAATATAATTTATGTTATAAAATAATAATTTTAAATGCCTCTTTATAAATTAATTTTATTCTTATCTATATTTCAAAACTCTTCTTTAGATTACACTAATTACAATAATTTTTTTTTTTTAAAACGCATAAATGACCATATTACCCTTATGTTGCAAGTATTAACCTATTTATATTTTATAAATTAAATATTATTTAACTATTCTTAGCATTGATTTTTATTATACACACAATGAAAAATTCAATAAAATCTTAATACAATATTTTTAATTTTCACTATTCTTAGTAATGATTTAACTATTCTTAGTATTGACTTTGATTGTATTTGAGTTAATTGTTATGCTTGATTGAGAAATGAATGCAACTTTTTATGTAAGTTACATCAATATTAGTGAATCATACATTGTCGTCAGCATCAGCACACGTCTTTGGCTCCCTTCTCATTGCATCTCTTATATACATTATTGTTTTTGTAACTTTTTTGATTCTCAGATGTATATTAACATCTATTTTAACATTTCCTTAAGTTTCATTGAAAAATTTCATGTTTTTCACTATTTTTTTCAAAATTTTCCTCCACATGCGATATTGTTCCCTCGATATCGATATATCTTGCCAAATATCCTCGATATATCTTTTTTCCATGGCTCGAAATGACATGCGAAATCGAAATTTCGAACCTTGCGTATACTATCAGATTCGTATTCCACATATCCTATGACCATCTAAGATAAATCCCAAATTGTTCTTTAATTTTCCCTTTAGCATTGGTATTATTCTTTTCTATGCAGCCATCCAAAGTAATCTCTTACAGCATTCATTAGTAACTTCTATAAACCTTAATATCTTAGGATTCAGATGAATTTTTTGTATTATTCAAGTTGTGATCACAGACATGGCATTACATGGTTACTTTATACAAAGACCTCGAATAATACTAGGCAACAATTATAAACTACAATATTACCATCGACTGTTTGAAATATCCTCGATATTTCCAATATATCCTCGATCTTTCCAATATATCTCCGATATCACAGGGTAAAAAATATCTATTACATATATTATTATTTTTTTACAAAATATCCCTGATATATCTCCGATACATCGTCCGATATATTGTTTGATATTTCCAATATATGTTTTATAAGTAAGAGACATTGAAAGAAATGTCGACGATATATGTCGATATTGCACCCCCACCACGTATTTACATGGGGTATTATAAATTTTATACCATATCGTACTATAAACGACATATCGTGCAATATTGTGCGTTATTCTGGGGAATACTAGTTTTAAGCTATAAATCAGAGCCAAATTCTGCTTACAACTTATTTACATTAAATATCATTTAAGTAAATGGTCTTAAGTTACACCACTCAATTAAAGTTAATAAAAATTATCCTAAATCTAAATTCCTTAAGAGTAAAAAGTAAACTTTTCATTTCAAGAACAAAAACCGCATTTTAGTGCCTTTTAGAGATTATGACAAAATTTCAACTTTCAAATGCTAAAGTATTTCTCAAATCTTAAATTTCCATAAATTTTACAGTAAATGTTTTAAAACGTGAAGGCGTGAAGCGAGGCGTTAGGACCTCAAGATGCATGAGGCGTAAGCCTCGAGGCGTGAGACGTAAGCCTCACAAGAAAGCCTCATGCTCACTCATTTTAACAAATAAATAAAATAAAAAATAATTGCAAAAAGATTTTAAAAGTTTATGAAAGATTATAGTATATATATACATATATATATATATATAGAGAGAGAGAGAGAGAAAGATAGAGAGATACAATTATATATATATATATATATTGTATTCATGTACATTGCTCGTATTCATGTGGGTGCACGCGTACACATAGGAAATACTATATAAATTAGTTGAAACAAATAACAAATTAAAAAAAATCTAAATCTCAATATGGCTAGAAACTAATTTTAATTAATGTATGAGACATATGCTATAGACATAAAGCGAGCTTTAGGGCATGAGGCGTGTGCCTCATGTGGTTTAAGCCTCATGGTTGAGCCTCGAGACGTTTTTCTTAAGTCTTTCCTGAGGCGTGTCCTAAGGCGTAAGTCTCGCACGCTTTTTAAAACACTAATTTTACCATATCAAAGCATTACTAAACCCAAAAGCCCGGTGAAAAAAGTCATGTTTTAGTCTTCAAAAATATTTTCATCGAAAGGGTCAAAAAGTCAACTACCAGTTCAACAGGAAAAGACTTTACATTCAAGTTTTTCGAAAAAAAAATTAAGCATATTATGGGTACCTTCCATTTAAAATACTCCCAAATTTTAAATTCCAAAAAAATCATATAGATATATTTTTGGGTATGAGCCATATGAATAGGAGTATGGGGTTACAACCTTATCTGCCTATGTATGTTGGTAATGTTATGAATCTTATGAATTATAAATTTATTATTGATAGAGAAATAAATGACTTGAGAATATGAATCAATCATCTATTGTGTCGTCAACGCACTCTTTGCCCCTTTCCTATTGCATCTCTTAAGTACATTGTTTTTTTAAAAAAAAAATTATTCTTAAAGGTGTATTAACATCTATTTTAACATTTCCTAAAGTTCCACTACAAATTTCCATGTTTTGACCCATTTTTTTTGTCATTTTTTCAAAAACCACTGATAAACGATATATCCACAATATATCTTTTTTCCTAACTCGACATGTCAAGCGATATCGACATTTAGAACCTTAGCGCAAAGTCCCACAAGAAAAAGAAATTACACCACGGAAATATTAATGAAAATCGCAAACTAATTAGCTAGGCACTCCTTTTTTATAAAAAAAAAATGAGCTGGGCACTCCACTCTTTAGAGACCTGAACTATTATCAAGTGTAATGAAATGCTCCACTCATTAGAGACCTGAACTATTATCAAGTGTAATGAAATGCTTTGTGTTTTGTATACATGCTACTAACTTCTTCATTATAAACATGTGATGCAAACACATCAAATAAGCAAAAGCGAAAAAGCCCCAAGGATAAATTTACACATACATCAAAAAAGAAAGTGCAGAAAGACATGGAGTTCTTTAATGGCCTATTGAACCTCAAAAGATCTACATTTCTACGTCCGTTAAGAGTTTTAGGACACGTAGATTATTGAAATCAGTGGAACCATTAATAACATAATATTGTAATACATGCTTTAGTGGCATATCTCACAGTAAGCATTCCATTTATCTCCAAGAAAGAGTAATTCTTCACCCAGCATAATGTATTCACATAACATAACATGTCAAAAAATTGATCCATCCTCAAATGCATATACATATATAGAATAAATATTTGAAGTATAAATAATTATTTAATGTCTCTTGACTCTTGTGTAACTATATATACAAATTAAAATTACAGACAACACATGTACCATAAAAAATAATTTCAGGAAATCTCAAACCAATCTTGCAACATCATTGCCTTAATGTTCAGGCTATACCCATTTTGGACCTTTATGCAATGCACTCTACCCTTGTGGCATTTTTTTTTTGATCGGTAATCAAGCATGATATATTATCTAAAAAGATTACATCTACTAATTCTACCCTCATAGCATTTGCACAATAACTACCATCAACAGTGAGGTCCAAGATTCTGAGTCAAGGTGGCATCACTCTGATATTCCTAATCCTAATTACAACCGCGTATCAGTTACTAGAGATAAGCAACTTGATCATGTCCTCTTGGTTCCTTAAATCCCCAAATTGTTAAAACTCAAAACTCTGGCCATCTCAAAATGTATGTGTCGCAAAATGATGTACCTCAGAACATTCCTCAGGCGGTCAGACTCAAACATGAGAACAGCACATCAAATACAAAAGGGGTGAAACAACACGTTTATACACATTATCTCCACAAAGAAGTAAATAAAATCCTTTTTAAAAAATGCATCGGGAAGAGAGTCAACATGACCATTTCTATTATAACAATATAAAAGAATAGTAAACAGCAACAAACAAATTAATGGAACATTCTTTCATGATTGATAGATGAAAATTCTTATAGCACCAAGTAGAAATGTTCACGGCGGCAGAATAATTTCCAGTGGTGAATCTAAATCAAAAGACTAAAAACGCTAGATCTAAATCAAAGCTATCAATAAAGAAAAGATTGGCCTACCAGAGATGCACTGGTCCCAACTGCAAATAACTTGGCCCCATTACGCTGAAGAACAGATCCAAGATACTATAAGATTTTAATCGACTAATTGAATTTATTAAAAGAAGAGAGAAAATAATCTGTTATCTTACCATTATTGCTCCTATTCTCTGTAAGAATGAATAGGATGTCCCAGCCAAAGCAACCTGCAGACAGAACTCAGATCAAATAACAATGTATACAGTTGATAGAAACAGTCTTCGCAGAATATTAAATCCATTGATATGTCTAATGCAATAACTTATAGGCAAATAAATAGAAACCTGAAAGGCATTATCAGGGCAGCTGTAGAAGAACTTAGCAACAGGTCCAGCACTGAATGCAAGAGGTGGCCGGAGAGAAACAGTAGGAGCCGGAAGCCAAACAAGCATAAAATCTGCAATTATGGCCATTACCTACGAAGAAAATGAATTAGAAGATAAATAACCTAATGATAATAATAATAATAATAATGATAGCAATAATAATAATAATAATAATAATAAAGAATAGAAAAGAATAAACAATGATGATGATGATGACAGGAATTAGTTAGAGATGTGCAACTATTACACATATGGGACAGTCAAACAGCCTGCAAATTATTACAAAAAGATTGATGACATTATGAATGACAGGAATTAGTCCAATATAAACTTCAATTGCCAGTTTTTGGGAAAAGAGCTGAAAAATTGATTTATCCCTTAAAAACTCTGTTAAGCTGCACCATTGAGGATACAAATCCTCCAGGTTAACAAATACAAACTCGGCCAATGCAAGCTATCTGGTGCTGAATTGCCAGTCCCAATCCCTAAAGAAAGAGGGCCACATCAGGTTGGAAGCTTATGTAAATCTTTTGCCAGATCCCTTCACATGAATCCAATATGTTGTTTCAAGCTCATACTAGGGCGTCCCCTTGAAGCAACACTCTGCATCAACAATCAGCTAAAAAGCAAAGCTGCCAAGGATTGGATGGTATCCCAAATCGAACTAACAGCATCATGAGCCATGCATCGTGTCTTTTAATTGAGGCCTCCGACTTTCATCCAAACCAATAAACTTAGCTACACCAAACATCATATGTGACAGGTGACAAAGGGGTGAAGTAGAGTGGCAATTTGATGTAGCCCACGGCAGTTAGAGGTATATCCAAATTTTTAGAGAAATTCAGACAATTCGTCAGGACTTCTCAATTGATATGTTAGCCTGCTAAGTGCGGAATTCAACCTAATTAAACAATCTGAATACTATGAAGAAATCCTCAATATTATGATCTCTATCAAAGTGTAAAATATTCCCAAATCCTAGTAACCAAATTTTAGGGTATTTATCCTAGATATAAATTAAGCCTGAAACCTTCAATTTACCGTCAAATCAATCTAACAACTTCAAATTGAATCAATTCTAGATTATCCAAAATTAGCCCAAAGCCATAACTCTATTTTCCGAAATTGAATATTTCAACTAGGGTTTCAAAATATTAGGGAATATCAAAATAGTTGATTTACTTATAATTCAAATAACAGAAAATCAAAATCTATCAAGCTATGATAATCTGAATATTAGATGGAGAACAAAGTAACAAATATTGTGTTTGAATGATGGAATAGTGTTGGGCCAGTCCACTCCCTTGGATAAATCTCATGATCTCTCGCGATGATAAATAGAATCAAAACACCCTCAATTATTTCAGCACTAGAAAACTTAAGACAGAAAATTCTGCTGTAAATCCTTCAAAACTTTGTACCTATTCTCTATAGTACAATATAACATATTTATGGGGAAAGAGTATGGCCTTTTACGCTAATTAGACTCTAACTTGACTTTAGCAACAAACAACTTCTAGCCATTGAGAATAACCAATGTATAACAATTTACTAAAATAAATAAAAGACTGAAATACTTAATAAAATATACATATTACCAAAATTGACTAAAAATTCCTATAACGATGAAATTGCTACTGTGATGGGAGATTTTCAAAATCTCTTCAAATAGTACGAATTTCCATCCCACAAAGGTGCCACCCCACTAGGATATATCTAACCTACCTTGTTGTTGGGTTGTTTTGACCATGTGGGTCCATGTGGACCCCACTTAGCTTCAGATATCTTTTTCTCTTCCAAAAATAGATCTTGAGTTGTATTCCAACCTTGATTCCCATCAATCCTCCCCAGCTTGTAAAAACTTGACTCTGATGAGTTAAGATCCAAACATCTATTGTAAAGATCAGCTTCTGGAAATCTTCTACAACAATCCACATACTCTGAAATTGGTCATCCTCTCCATTTGACTAGAAACTTCACATATCCAACTGTTCTCATGGAAAAAAGTTGATCTTTAAGAATATCCTCAATCTCGTCCTAGCACTTCGGTAACCTGAGTGTGTGTTCAGCATTCTCATCCGATGATGATCATGATAAAGTGACAAGTCCTCTATATTGAAGATTGGGCTGATCTGGATATCTTCTGGCAGTTGCAAAAAATATGTATTCTATTAGGCTCAAGTTTCTTCAATACAATATATGGTCCTGCTCTCCTTGAATCCAACTTCTGAAAAGCTTCCTAGGAAAACTTTCTGCTTGTAGACGAATCATAATCTTATCTCCTGCCTTGAACTCTGCATATCTTGTGTGAGTATTAGCATCATCCCTATATCTTTCATTGCTTAAGGCTATCTTCCGTCTAACATCTTCATAACCCTGTGAAGTAATTACTACAAGTTATGCTATACAAGCAATTAATTATTTAGCATATTGATATAACAAATATAACTTACTTATTAAGGATTTAAGATACAGTTTAAAATTAATAATTATATATAATAACAAAGGGCTAATTAGAGTAAAGTGGCCAAAGGGGATAAGTGCATCATGCAATGTGACCGCCACATACCAAGAAAACTTACTAGAAAATTTTATAAGATGACAATAAGATCGTTATGGATTATGAAGCAAAATATAGTCAATCAAGAAACCATATATGCATGAGCATAGATGAGACGAAAATGTCGAATGGATGACTGGAAAGACTAGAAGACAATATCAGAAATGAGAACATCAAAACCTAGGAGCAACTCCAATAGCTGCCAAAATGCAAGCAATTCACAATACTGGTGAGCATTAGTTACCAAGTACGAGTACAAATATAATACGACAATGATCCGTACTGGTGTTATACAGCAAAAACACAGCAAAAGTAATAGAAATTTAGAAAAATAATTAATAATTATAAATAAATAAAAATCAGGACAAACTAATAACAATCATTTAATACGAAATATTCGTTTAACACGGTAAAGTACGACAAAAAATGCGGGTATTGTACGCGTTTAATATGGAATTCGCGTATTATAGGACGATATGTATATAATTCGTGATACGGCAGAAGTATGCCGTTTTAAATGACGACCCCCCCCCTCTAAAAGTATTATATGGGTATTATATAGGTATTTGGTAACTATAATGGTGAGGAGTTACATTGGTGCAGTAAAAAAGGCTTTAATTAGAGGGGAGACAGAAAAAGGATGATAATTAAGGTGGTGAGACATGATATAAAGGCATATGCATTAAGCACATGGGCATGGCTAGAATAGAATAGTGGATCAAGATTCGTGCAGCCAAACATAGTTAGGGCAAGGCTTGGATGTTGATGATGATTCACTAACAAACTATAACGCATAGTATAAGTTATCTACCTGACTTTTATTTTCTATATTCAAGCAGCAAACATAAAGTGTTCAAGGAATCATTAACACCAAAAACAAAATATGATTTATGAGGAACTTATAAATGCTGCACATGTAACCTCCCTCAAGACCATAACTCATTCACCACATATGTTACGTTACTATTCTTATTTCATTTTTTTTTTCTATATTAGAACGCTTATTAGTAAAGAGAAATAAAAAAAGTCTAAAAATAAAACATTCTTTGGAGCATAAGGGACAAAAACAAAAGAGAAATTATAAGGGCATCTCCACACCGCAATACAAAGAATCTCCATGCACACTGTCTCTAGCTACGGAATCCACAACATCATTCGTCAATCTCTGCATATCAATGTCTCTATCAAGTCCCGAATTAGAGTTACAATCATATTAAGTTCAAGCCAGTTCAAACAAGCATAATGTTCCTCGATACTAACTGTTAAGGTGCCAACACCAAAGGAAAAAGAAACTCAATCGATGACCTATGTAGAAAGTAAGAAGAATTTTTGGATTTGAAGAAAATAATTCATTAAAAAAAAGAAACAGCTTTGTTGACAATTACAGATTTTGTCTGGCAGCCATACCACGTCTGCAATAACAAAGTCCAACTCCTTGACAAAATTTTCACCACGTCGTTGATACTCCGCAGCAGTCTGGAAAATAAACCGATTAGATGATTATATGCATTGATGAAAAATTCCTAGTATACAATAATTACAAAGAAATGAAGAAAAAAAACTCAATTAAAGAAAGCATTAATGTCATATACTTTAGAAAAATCAGCAGGTATATTGTATAGTACAATAACATAATGAATGTCCAACATCATTATAGAATGACGGGAAAGATAAATTCATAGGAAAAAAATTATTCTAAAGATACATCAAATTGAATGCACAAAATCTTCTAATAAAGAACAACAAAGATACCTTACAGTTAATACATTTTCTATTAGACTTCAAAGGAAATATAAGAACATGAAATGTTCAATGAATAACAAGTCCAGAGTTGATTCATATAAATGGGAAACCTAAGTCCATTAACCATGAGATGCCTTATAAGTAGTTTTAATTCCCAAAGCTTTACTATCAATCAAATTTGAAGATGTTCCATCGATCTTATGATCAATGTTGTTGATTATTAAATGTGAGAAAATATCCTATGGCTCAAATTGAATATGGGTGGTTACCCATCAGGGCTACCTCTGATTAAGAATAATATAAGAGAAAGAGACCAAAAAACATATACAAAATCTTACATCTTATTAATGTTTTAGGAGGCTTTACTTTTAAAAGGTTGCATGTACCTCCTCGGAAGATTTTACATACACCATAAGAGACAAGTAAAAGAAGGATAACAAGGATGGCCTTTTGCATGCTGACCTAGCATTCTCCATTCTGTGAGAATGAGTATCTTCTATTTTGGGTTCTTCATTTGTCTTTAGAAGTATCCTTACGTATCTTTTGGTCTTCTCTTTGGGGAAAAGCACATAAATAATTTCCAAAAGCTTCATCTAGTTTGAAAAAGTATAAAATTCCTCCTAAATGTGAAGAAATTTCCCTTTTTATTTGACGGAGGGATTAGAGAAGTGCTCATAGAGTCCTTTCCTTTCATCTGTAGCATGGACAAGTCTCCCCACTACAATGGGCATGCGGACTTTAGAGTCCTCCCATTTTAGGGAGGATATGTGTCAAGGCAGGATGGATCATCAGGCCTTTCCCTAATGACATTCTATGCCCTCCATTCTGGGAGGACATGTGTTGACATGGAGATAGACTTCAAAGACTCTTTGATCAATATAATAATTACTTTTTTCTATTACCCTCCCTTTGAAGAAGGATGGGTCTCATGGCCTATAGATAAATGCCACAAGGCACTTATGACTTACCTCGACAAAGAGACTCGCCGAAGCAAACCTCTCTATCAGGACTCAGGAGATCCAAGGACACATGGCCAACCCCAAGATTGTTGTGTATTTGCACTAGGCTGACTGCCAGTTTGTAGTTAACAAAAGGTGGAGGCCTTATTGTGCCAGCCCATCCCATTTTATAAAACATGGTGTAGCCCTTCCTTTTGCAGAGGGAAGGGCCATGTGTCATCCCCTCACAGGTTGAGGAAATTGTGTTCTCTGCGGTGAGCAGATGGCACGTGGTGCCCTTTCGTTGGGCAAGACCCAATGAAGGAAGGCCTTTCCTTTTTTCACGAGAAGAAGGTTTGAGGAATCTTCCATTAGTTGGAAAGACGAACTTTCTTTCTCCCCGATGGTAGAGAACACATGGCATCTCCTTATTGGATAAGGAGATCTCCTTTTCTTTCGCAATGGGAAAGCTAATGTGGCATCTTCTCATTAGGGTGAGGCCCAACTAAAGAGATATTTCCTTCTTCCGTGAGGAAAGTATGTGGAATATCCCCATTGGTTAGGAAGATGGGATGTTCCGTGGTGGTAGAGAACATGTGCTAACCCCTTGTTAGTCACATGAAGGGATATCTCTTCCTCAACAAAGGAAGAGATGATGTAGAAGTAATAAAGGCCGAGCGCCTCATATGTGTCCTTAGACACGCGTGAGTTCAATCATAGTGTTGTGTCTCTGTGTTCAATCAGGGGCAATAGCAGTGAGATTTTTACTGCTAACATTTACCAGTAAGGATCCTTACTGCAAAATTTTATTCTTACCAAGGGAAACTTCATTTTAAGACTTTAAACTTATCAAAAAGGGGACTACGAGAAGAAAATGTGTGCAGTGAAACATCTTTGCTGAGAATTGGTACATCAGGCAAAAGATTAAAAAAATTAATAAGCTTATGCATTTTTGTGATACAATAGAAAATTATGTAGAAAACAGTAAACTCTTATGACATATCTTGCTGGAGGAGCTTTTGAGAGCTGGAACTCCATCCATGATACGTCACTATGTGGAGTAACAAAACCCTAGAAGTGAATTGAATAAGAATAAGAAAAGGAACAAGCGATAGATAAATAAAGACTTCTATGTATTTAAGACTTCCAAGTTCCAAGTCCCAAAAGTATAGCATATGTAGATCCGAATTCATAGTCGGTTCTCCGGATAATTATCCAATTACTTATTCGGTGGTGCGAATCCAAATACCAGTTTACATATCCATTTAGTATCAAAGTGGATATGGATAGTGGTATATCCGCTTCGATAAATATCTGATTAATATATATATATATATATATATATATATATACTATAATATACTTAAAAAGACAAATGTGCCCTTATTACATGGTTTATCTGTAGTTATTAATGTAATATTAAAATTATATGAGACGGGCTAGTAATTTCAAATGACAAACTATTAGAATTCTAAAACCCTAATCTATCATCTCCTCTCTTGCTCTTCCAACTTAAGCCATCAACATTCTCAAACCAATAATCCCTAATCTATCTTTCCTCTCTTCCTCTTCAACTTAAGCCGTCAAGGTCCTCTAACTTCTCCTCCCTACATCTTCGACAGGCTAACACCTATCCCAACTATTTGGGGGAAGTTTGGATGGAGGAATATGATTTGGGGGATGTGTAATAACTGGCAACAATGAAGGAATGTGATTGTCAATCAAGAATGGCTGTATCCCTTGCGATTTGGGTGATGTTTCAAAAACCCTAGGTCACCGCCTCAAACCCTAGTTAACAACGGCGAGGGGCGATCGCAATTTGACTCCTCTTTCTTCTTTTGTTTGGACTTGGACATGAAGGCTGGAGAGATGAGCTTTTCTCCAAGGTATTTTTTTTAATCCTCCTCTTATTCATAAACATGTCTGGCGAAAGCTTTTTTCCGTGAATTGTTTTTCTTTTAAATTTTTAAAGTGTATTAAAGCAATCGGTAATTCATATAACATCTGAATCTGAGACTTTCAATCAGTGTCAAATATTTTATTTTATTTTTTGGATGGTAAGTTGGGGTTAGACAGACCCACACCGGATATATTAAAGGTGAACAAAATTACAATCTAGTGTACACCTTTCCCGCCCGGTTTTCACACAAGAACGACCTGGTTAAACTAGGGAGTTCAAGAGGCGGAACGGATAAACTGGAATTATCAGTACAAAGTCTAGCTATAGAGTCGGCGACTATGTTAGATTCGTGCCACATGCCGGATATTACAGTCCTCAAATTCTCTAACCCAGTTTATAGTGACATGAAGTTCTCCTCTCCATCTCCAAGGACGATCTAGAAGGCCACTCAAGAAATCCACCACCCATTTCGAGTCACTGAATATCTAGATTTTTGAAGCACCAAACTCCTTAGTCATCATTAGTCCTTTAATGATCGCTTTTAACTATAGAGTATCAATATCTTCTCAGGAGCATCCTTCTACAAATGCCACACAAAAGTTCCCCCTGTGATCTCGTAAAATTCCACCCAGGCTAGCTCCACTATCACACAGGGATCCATCCGAATTCAAAGCCCACCACCCCTCTCAAGGCAGACACCATGAACAAACTTCTTCCACGAAAACACAAAAAAATTGTCTTAATACTCCACTTTCCCAGGAGGAATCTGTTCCTCGGTCTATCTCAATACCACACTTTCCCAAGAGGACTCGGTGTCAAGTGTGAATGCACTATCTCATTATTCGTCGAATATCGAATCGAATTCAAATAGTCGGATATTGTAATCAAATTCGAATATACCACTATCTAAATAGAATTCGCTCCATTTACAGCCTTACTTGTTAGGCTTTTAGGGTTTGAGTTTTATCAGTCAAAATTCAAGGATTAAGGTGGCCTATCATTATAAAAAGTTATTGTTAGTGTTATTAGATAGTTTAGGATCTTGTTGGTAGATGTTTGGTGGGTACAAGTGTGAGTAATGAGCCAATTAAGAAAATGGGTAAGTTTGAATTGGGTTTCTCACTAGAGTTTAAGGCATATGTTTCCTTTGGTGGGTAAAGAAAAGGGCTAGAAGTTGTTAATGTTATTAGATAGTTTAGGATCTTGTTGGTAGATGTTTGGTGGGTACAAGTGTGAGTAATGAGCCAATTAAGAAAATGGGTAAGTTTGAATTGGGTTTCTCACTAGAGTTTAAGGCATATGTTTCCTTTGGTGGGTAAAGAAAAGGGCTAGAAGTTGTTAATAGAATTTTGGCTCAGATTGATTTTTGGTTGCTAGAAACATATAATGATATAAACTAGGGTGGATTGTCCAACGTTGGAACTTGGTTCTTTGTTTCTTTTGATTAAAAAAAGTTGAAGAGTTAGTAGAATTTATTTTAAGGGCTGAGATTGATTTTCAGTTGTGAGAAACATATAAACTAGGGGGGTTATCCAACCTCGGAACTGTTGTATATTGTAATGGGTTGTATAGCCCCCAAGTTAGATCTTATGTCTTGTCTTCTCTTGTATGGGCCTTGGGCCCATCTTTTGTTAAATTCTCTAAGTAATATAAATTCCATAGAGATGAGGGACCCCAACTCATACTTTCTTTTCCATTTCTCTTCTTTCTCTCATCTTCTTCTCTTTCTCTCAAATCCTAACTAGCAAACCTATTAATCTACTTAGTATCAAAGCATCAAAGAGGAAAGAGAAGCTTGATTAAATCAACAAACTCAAAGGAGGAAGACTCGTACGATAGTGACATTACTGTCATACAGCTGACATCAGTCGTACAGCCCAGGCAGCCGATGGGGTTATTTTAAGGTATTTTCTTATAGACTTAATTTCAGGAAATTTTTGAACCCTATATCATCTGATTTGGATCAATATTAAGAAGCTACAATGATTTATAGCAAATTATAAAAAAAATTCTAAAAAAATACACAGTGGAGGTTCAGTTTCGATTTCATCCAATGGGTTGTCTTTTGCATTGATTGTTTTTTTTTTTTTTGATTAGTAAAGACGCAAGATATATTAATAGAAAAACCAAAATACAAAAGCATGAAAGTAGTAACAGCTAGAGTTTACAAGCAAATAAACTCAGATGCATCTAATAGCAAGGCAAACACAGCCCCCTAGCTACAGGCACGGAGCTCAAACCAAAATCTACCGAAGCTCCTCACCCTCCCTTTGAAGCCCCGCCCATTCCAAAACAACCATCCTAATGCATGCACGATTACGAGACATGGATGATGAAGAGTCCTCAAAGACTCGAAGGTTCCACTCTTTCCATATCATCCAAGAGATGGCACCAAGTAGAATCGACCATATCACTTCCTGAGCACCATTCACACTAACCAAAGACTAAGAAGATAAGAAGTTATGAAAGGAAGAAGGGAAGACCCAGTCCACCCCCATGTGGGAGAGGAAAAATCCTCAAATATCAAACACAATAGGACAATGCAAAAGCAAATGGTCCATTGTTTCCTCCTCTTGGAGGCACATATAGCATCAATTGTCTAACCTCCACCCTCTATGTTGTAAGTGCTCACATGCAGTGTAGTCAAGGCGTCGCCTAGGCGTTTTTGGACCTCAATCGCCTAAGCGCCCCTCTAGGCGAGCGAATCCCATACATTTATTTTTATTTTTTAAATCCCAATAAATAGAAAAAAAATTTAAAAAAAAAAACATGTAATGAAGAAGTAACAAGATTCTAAATCGTTTTTTTCACTAAAAATATCATTTTTTTTAAACTAAAAATATCGTTTTTGAAGTATTTAATACTCCACTATGTCAACATGTCTTTGGTTATGTGATGAATGATTGTAATAGACTTTTTATTTTATGTTTTTGTGGAATGTGGGTGTGGAGTTTTGGTCTTTTGGATGTTATATATAATAATATATATACGTGATATATATATATAATTATATATATATATTTATATTAAATTTATCGCCTAGGCAACGCCTCGCCTAGCAGGGGCTAATCGCCTAGGCATCGCCTAGACACCTTGACTACACTGATCACATGTGAGAATCTTATTCAGTGCTGCATTCCAAAGAAAGAAAGATACCTTGGAGGGGATTCCCGGATTCCACACAATCCAATGAGGGAACAGAACTGAGAGATCCTGACCCAAAGACATAAAAGTGATCTTAGTGAGAAACGACCATTGCTACCGACCATTGTTGGTCAAGGTTGGAACCTTTTTTTGTTGGGAATATTCCAAAACAAGTTGTGAGGTGTTTTTCACTGCCCTAGGTACCGCTCTTTGGCCTGTTGGAGTGTTTTTGTGGGCTGTTTGCTTATGACAACCACTTGAATAGCATTATTTGGAGTCATTAGGTCTATGGATAGAGTCTTATTGCAATTAAGGTCAGTGTGACCTTTACGTTTGAGTTTGAGCATTGAGATTGGAGGTGTGACTCCATTTCTTTGGCCTACCTTGTTGTGTGTTTGCTTTGTGGGTGTTTGAAAAAAAGACTATGTCGGACAATTCCCAATCCTCGAATGTGGTACCTACGTGTGTTGTAGTGGACAATGAAGGGTCAAGTAATGACAACCCTCACTTACAAATCACCTCGGAAAAATTTGATGGTGAGAACTATGTATATTGGGCAAAATCTGTAGAAATGTATGTTGGCACTAAAAGCAAGTTGGGTTACCTCCTTGTAGAGATAGCAGAGCCTGCCAAGTTGGATCCCACATGCCAAATGGACTCAAGACAACTTGATTGTGATGTCTTGGCTAACTAATTGTGTTACCTCACATCAACAGAGGTTTAGTATTCTTAAAGACCGCGAAGGACATATAGGACACTATCTTAAACCTACTCCAAAGTAGGCAACTTTGCCCAGCTCTATAAACTCGTCACGGCAAGATGCCATTGACCATGTATAATGGCAAGTTGATGGAGAAATGGAAAGAGTTTGATCACTACTCTAACTTCCAACTCAAGTGTATTGCTGATGCTGTTGCTTTCAAGAAATGGGTTGAACGGATACGGATTTTTGAGTTCCTCACTGGATTGAATCAAGATTATGAGAATGCTCGATCACAGATCCTTGATCAAGATCCTCCTCCCAATACTCTTAATCGTGTTCATGCCTACATCCAAAGTGAAGAGAGAAGGCGAGATGTGATGATGTCTAGCATGGTAACCGCACCTCCTGAGAGGTCTGCTCTTTCCTCCACTTTCCAATATGGAGGCAGAGGAGGCATGAGAAGAAATCCTAGGGGTCGGTGGACTCGGTTTGATGGCACTTATCATGATGACAAAGCAAGTTGAAGTGTGATTATTGTGGGCATCCTCATCACACCCGTGATCAGTGTTACCAATTGCATGACGATCTCCCATAAAGGAGGCCGTATAGGAGGATTTGGGGGTGATTCTCGTCGCTCAGGAGTTGTTGGTGACTCCTCAACCTTTAATAGGATGGTATGCACTCAATTTGATGCTAAGCTTAAGATTCTTCGATCTGACAATGGTGGGGAATACCTGAGTGGGAACTTGTGCACCTACTTTATAGACTATGGCATTGTTCACCAAACCACTTGTGTTCACACTCCCCAGCAGAATGGCGTGGCTGAATGCAAGAACTGACATCACTAGACCCTTCTCCTTGCCATGCATATTCTCACCTATCTTTGGTCAGAAGCCTTACTTTCCGCTGTCTTTCTTATAAACCGACTGCCCTCACGGATCTTGGCCTTCAAAGCCCCACTGGACATCCTTTCAACTACATCTCCCCATTTTCCTCTATCACCCAAAGTGTTTGGGTATGTCTGCTTTGTGCATGTGCCCAAATCTGACAGCACTAAACTTGACCCTCATGCAGTCAAGTGTGTTTTCCTTGGGTATTCCCCCACTCAGAAAGGTTATAAATGCAACCATCCTCCTTCCAAGAGGAAATTTGTGTCTATGGATGTCTCTTTCTTCAAGGACGTCTCTTACTTTCCTCCTTCGAAGACTCCTCTTCAGGGGGAGAAGGTTGATGTTGAAGAGTTCTCTTCTCCACTTCCTCTTCCTATCTTTAGTGATATCTATGATTCTTCTATGGATTCTCCTAAAGTTGATATTGGGAATGAGAAAGGAAAAGATTTGCAAGTTTACTCCAGACGCCCAAGATCTGTGTCTCACACTCCCTACCAAGATTCTCCCTTGAATTCAGATTCTCCCTCGAATCTGGATTCTCCCAACTCAGGTAATGTCTCTGACTCCTCACCTCACCTGCTAATGAATTTGATCTCCCTATTGTCATTAGAAAGGATGTTAGATCTTGCACTCAACACCTATCTCCAACTTTGTCTCATATAACTCCTTATCTGCTTCACACTGTACCTTTGCTTCTTCCTTGTCGTTGATACATTTGTCTTGCAGTGTATCTGAAGCTGGAAGAATGCAACGTGTGAAGAAATGGGGACCCTTAAGAAAAATGACACATGGGAGCTTGTGGATCTTCCAAGGGGTAAGTAGCCAATTGGATGTAAGTGGGTTTTTACTGTGAAACACAAGTTTGATGGGTCTGTGGAAAGATACAAGGTAAGACTAGTAGCAAAAAGTTTCACCCAAACCCATGGAATTGATTTTCATGAGACCTTTGCTCCCATGGCAAAAATGAACTCCATCCATGTGATTCTCTTGCTTGATGCTAATCAAGACTAGCCCCTTCAGCAGTTGGATGTGGAGAATGCCTTCTTTCATGGAGACTTAGCAGAAGTAGTCTACATGACTATCCCTCCTAGTTTTAGATTTCCCACGGTACAAGGGAAGGTTTGCAAACTAAAGAAGGCCCAATATGAGTTAAAGCAATCTCCTCGTACTTGGTTTGAGAGGTTCAGTGGAGCCATGAAGAAACAAGGATACACTCAAAGTCAAGCTTATCATACTCTGCTTATCAAACATTGTCAAGAAAAAACCACCGCCCTTATAGTTTATGTGGATGACATAGTATTGACAGGATATGATGAAAAAGATTAAAAGAGGTTAAAATCTCAACTGGCTACAAAATTTGAGATAAACGACTTAGGACAATTAAGGTACTTCCTTGGCATAGAAGTTGTCAGATCAAGGGAGGGATTTTCATCACACAAAGGAAGTACATCCTAGACCTACTCAGAGAAACATGGATGTTTTTTATTAAGAGAAAAACACAAGCCATACAAGAGCATAGTAAGGATAGAGTTCATGAGCTCGTGAACCCTATCAAAAGGAAAAGGAAAAAGAAGGAAAACACTATCGAAACCATCATGCTAGGACTCTAGGATCCTCTCCCATGAGACTAGTAAAGCACCAATCCAAAATCAGTAAACAGATTTTCGCACATATTCTTGTAGGCGGAAAGTGAGAGTTCCTTTGACGCAAGCTATGTACTGAATGTGAATGTGTCAATAAAGTAGAATCACAAGCTAGCAAAAGATGGTGGAGAACCTCTCAGTGATGCATGAAGATCTTAGAGGTTAGTTGGTCGTTTGATTTACCTCTCCCTCACTCGCCCTGATATAGCCTATGTAATGAGTGAGCCAGTTTATGCATGCTCAAAAAATCTCTCATCAAGAAGCAGTTTACAAGATTCTAAGGTACTTAAATCCTCTCCTAGAAAAGTGATTCTCTTTGGTTTCCATGGGCACTTTAGAGTAGAAGTCTACACAAACGCAAATTGGGCAGGATCCATTTCCGAATTCCGATAAAAGATCCACATCTGGTTATTGTATGATTGTTGGGGAAACCTTGTCACTTGGAGAAGCAAGCAGTTGTTGCGAGGTCTAGTGCAGAGGCGAGTTCAGAGCCATGGCTCATGGGATATGTGAACTATTGTGAGTGAGAGTTCCTTTGGGGGAACTTGGGTTCCCAGTGAAATACTATGATAATAGGGCTGCCATTAGCATTGCCCACAACCCTATCCAGCATAACAGGACCAAACATATTGAAGTTGATCGACACTTCATCAAAGTACAACTCAGCTCAGGAGAAATCTGCATTCCCTATGTGAAGACCGGTGACCAACTTGCACATGTCTTCACTGAGGGGGTTCCTAGTTACCGCTTACTTAATATTCTTAGTAAGTTGGATATGTGTGGCATATACGCACCAACTTGAGGGGAAGTGTTGTCTATTGTAATGGGCCCTATAACCCCCAAGATAGCTCTTATGTTTTGTCTTCTCTTGTATGGCCTTGGGCCCATCCTTTGTTATATTCTCTAAGTAATATAAATTCCATAGAGACGAGGGACCCCAACTCATACTCTCTTTTCCATTTCTCTTCTTTCTCTCAAACCTAAATTGCAAGCCTACTAATCTACTGGAAATCAGTTCATTATTTCTTTGATTGAATAAAGTTGGAAGTTTTTTTCTTATTACTCTCTTTTAGAAGAGCTCTCTTTAGATTAGAATGTGGATTTAGTACTTGCTGTAAACTCCTACCCGTTGACTCTTCTTGCCTAAACCAATTTAAAGCTAATTCCATACCAAAAATTGCCTCAAGGGGTATCACTTCGGCAGATGATGTTAGTAACATGGTATCCCTTAGGAACCATACATGCACCTTTGGGATTTTGGATGCAAACAGTTCAAATAATCAAAATTGCGCAAAAACAAAACACTAAACTTTCCGAACTAACCTCTCATTGATGTATTGTTTTACAATCCAAATCCTGATGTCTCAGTCTTTTGGGGCTAGCTTTCACGATTACAACAATTCTATAGTTGATAGTAAGGGACGAGGGTGTGGGAGTCATATGGATCCTTGTCTGATAGACACGGAAGCTTCCCTACTCCTATAAAGTTGCTTCTCGCTTTAGTTTGAGATCCTCTTCTTGATAATTCATTCAAACTTTTTTTGAACCACTAGGGATGTGGGCCACACACTTCTCCCCCAAACGATGACGATAACATGTAGTCTATTGAACACGCCTGCAATTTATTTTTATTTCTTGATAATGGAGGGTGTCCCAACCCTAACAAGGAAGGACTAGTCTCTTTGGATGCACGAAATCACCCGTAAACCACGTGTTTCGGTTAAGCCCAAGAGGAATTGAACTCGAGAACTTTGAGATCTCTCCCAAGATCCGAAATGCAAAAATGCTCCTACTTGTTTTCACCCTATTGCGAAAAAGAACTCCTAGATCTTTTCCTAGTGTTTATTCCCATGCCAATAGGTCTGTCTTGTTCTCTTTCACTGACCCCTCTTCCCCCTTTGTTAAGCAGGGTGTGCATGTATTGAGCGATAAACTCTCTCATTGAAACTCCATTCCTCCTTCAGTACCAGGGTGGTGAAGTAGAGCTCATCGACAACCCTTGCCCTTTAGGATGGGGGAGTATTAGTATCATGCTATTACATATGGTTGTATAATATTTATTACCCAAGTCCTAAGGAAGGAATAAAATAGGGAAGCTAAGTGCCTAAGTCTATTTAGCATAAAAACATGTATTGATGTACCACCATATTAGCTAATGCTCCCAGGTTAGTGGCATCTATTCCAAAAGTTGACCGGAGACTTGATTATCGGTATATCAATCGGTTCAACACGGATTTAAATAGAAGTCAATTTGACAGCTTTAGCTAGTGAAGTTTCGGGACTATTGGGCGTATCAGAGAGAAATTCCCTCTTTTGTTAAGATGAATCACTTCTATTTCATATTTGAATTAAGAGGTAGGTGATGATTGAATAACCCAGTAGAGCTGAGAATTGTCATCCCCCCCTTTTGGATGCCTCACCCCACGAAGAAACAGTGGCCTTGTTGGCAGCAAAATCAGCTGTACAATAAATCAACGATGTGACCTACTCTACGCACATCTATCTAACTGCCCATCTCAAGGCCTTGCCAATCTTGTCTCCGCCGACGGCCCATATTCTATCTTGTCTCCATTGACGCCCCTAGAGGGTCCAAAGTGTCTAAGTTGTAGAAGGTGGCCCAACAGCTAAAGAAAATCCCAGCACAAATCTCCTGGAATTGCTTCAAGCATCGCAAGTTCCATAGGATGCGTTCTAAAAAGTATATACAGAGCAAATTGATAGTTACAAGCTTCAAGAGTTTGATAAATGCAGCCACACCCCAAAATATGAAAATTACAATCCTCTTTACAAGGGGCTTCAGCAAGGTGAGCTCGATGAGGAGGCAAACAACAACTCTAGGGCTATTTAATATGTTGAGAGGCCTTGGAACTTGAATATGAATGTAGACATACCTGAATAACTTATTTTAAGGCAACTCAAAAACCCGAATAGTTTATTGGTTGGCTGAACATAATGGAGAGAATTTGAAACAATTACTTGATGAAAATTAAGTGAAGATTGTGGGAATTAAGTTAAAGAAACATGCATTGGCTAGGTGGGAATCTCTATGAGCCCGAGGTGAAAGCATTAGTAAGCCAAAAGCTACTTCTTAGGATAAGATGAAAGAATCAGAAGAAATTCTCACAAGAGAATTACCTTTAGAAAATGTACCAGTGTGCATAATCTCCATCAAGGGGATAAGAGCATCAATGAGCACATACTGGAGTTTGAGTAGCTGGCTGTCCGTTGTGATGTGATTGACCATAAGGAGCAAGCCACTGCACACTATTTGATGCACAACCAAGGTTCTGAATGTCGATATTGCATGACATGTCAAGCCGTGGAAAATTAGATATATCGGGGGATATAGCAAGATATATCGATATCGTGGGAATAATATCGCATATGGAGGAAAAAATCGAAAAAAATAGAGAAAAACATGAAATTTTTCAATGAAACTTCAGGAAATGTTAAAATAGATGTTAATACACATCTGATAATCAAAATTTAAAAAAAACAACAATATATATAAGAGATGCAATGAGAAGAAGACCAAAGACGTGCGTTGACACTAATGACAATGTATAATTCACTAATATTGATGTAACTTACATAAAAAGTTGCATTCATTTCTCAATCAAGCATAACATTTAACTCAAATACAATCAATTTCATACATAATACATCAATAATGGTATCTCTAACTCCAAGTTAAATGACATGTGTTGTCGATTTATTTAATTAGAAACTAGGATATCCTCACATGCTGGCCTGCTGGGCCAACTAGTATTTAATAAAATATATCTATCTAAAAAAAATAACACTATGACATATATAGTAAATAAAATATATCTTTTCTAAAAAAATAACACTATGACATATATATTAAATAAAATATATCCTTAAAAGAGATAAAACTAAAATAAATATTTAATAAAATGTATCCTTAAAAAATACCAACATATATATTTAATAATATATATCCTTCTAAAAAAAATAATACGATATTTATTTATTAAAATAAATTTTTCTCAGAAAATAAAAGGACATCATATTAGATTAGTACTAAGGACAGTTAAATAATATTTAATTTATAAAATATTATTAGGTTAATACTACCAACACTCTTATTTATACAATTTTTTAAACATCATTAGTGTGTAATGTAAGGGGTCTCTCTCTCAAAAAAACAAGGAAAAAAAAAGATCTCTATGTTAAAATTAAAACATAAGTAAGAATAAAATGTATTTATAAATAGGCACCTTATAGTTATTATTGAATAACTAGGTTGTAGGCTTGTAGTTTGGTGTCGGTGTTAGACTGATAGGTCTGCAAGAGAGATTCTTCCTGTTCTTCACGAGTTCACTGTTCTAATTTATTTTTTTTAACAATATCGCACGAAAAATGGGATATATCGTTTGATATATCCCATATATCGCGAAATATCTAGCGAAAAACTGTAAAAACCGAACCAAATAGTCTTTCGAAAATATTGACCGATATTTACGCAAAATTTTCTGTCTAGATGTGTCGGGACTCTACGAAATCAATACATATCGTTGAAATTTGCAAAGTGTCATACATGATGTCTTCATGCTCCAACTATATTAGCTATTAGAAGAGACTTATAATCTAGTGATAAAAGTGGAGAGGCGGCTTAAAAAGACGTTGACGCCCTAGTCTGGTAGTGCGGACAACTTATGAGCTCCTAATCGAAGAGAATAACCACGAGAAATGAAACCAAGCACGTGTTGATAGCAAAAGAAGTGTGTTAACTACGGTGACATTGTTCCTAGTAGGCAAAATAACCATGTGAGTACTACATTGAAGTGCAATAAGTGTACTGACTGTAGAAGTTATAGCGAACTATGGAGAAGTCGACATCGAAAGTGAGCTATATAAGACGAGGATGCCACTATAATTTGACATTACATAATCAAGGAGAAGCGCGAGTGAGATGTAGAAGCATGATTTAAAAATGAGTAGAGCGAGAAAAATGAAATCAAAAGCATGTTGTTGTGATTTAAATTCTTTAAAATGCAAAATAAAACCGGCTCTATAGGAGCCGGGTTTTCAAACTTGATCGGAGACCAAAACCCCATGTTTTCATTGTTAGATATGGTGGGTGTTTGATCCCTTAGTTGGGAGAAAACACCTCTATAGTGAAAATTTTCTCTTTAATCATTAGTCTCACATTGCTGGAAAGTTACTTGAGTGGGTATATAAAGCTTTATGTGCCCACAAGTTATAAACATTTATCCCATGTTGGACTTTCAACAAACTTGGGTGTACGAGCTGCGCAAGTGCGCACACAAACGGGCTAGGGATCGAGCATGGGTAGCATGGGTGCAAGCAAAGGGCTTTGGGCGCTATGAGACGCACTTCACACGTGTACATCGTCATGGAGTTGCATTAGGGATCACCCACTATTTTAACTTAATTAGGGTTATTCATGGCCTTGATGTCGTTGATCATGATTAATATCGATCAAGAGTTCATTTGGGGCTGATTAAAACCGTTTGATCATGGTTTGATATCAAAATCGATCTGCATCGAATGATCTGGGAGGATGTCCTCAGGGGGAATCACCAAAGGCGCACATGGGTGGTGCGGGCCCATGATTACCTATCATAAGTCTTAGGCAGACCCAATGGGAAATTGGCCATGCATGGCCTGCCAAGGGAAATGGCCTTATTCTCCATTTAATAAAAGGTCAAGGGAAAGGGCCTTGTGCCAGGTGGATGAGTCCATGCACAGGCAGGCCAGCCCTCCACTCCATATATAAAAGAGGCATTTAAGGTAGTTCTACCTTTGTTAAAGAAGAGAACCTAGATTAGCCCAACTGTAGAGAGTGACCCCCGAAACCAGGAAGTCTCTAAACCAAAGACCTCTATTAGAGTCCAAGAAAGAAGAAGAAAAAGTCTTTGAACCAAAGACCTCCATTGGAGCCCAAGAAGAACCAGATCCAAACCAAGGTCTATAACTCGGTTCACAAAAGGAACCCGATCGAAAGTGACTATTATCTAGGGTTGATGTGGCCCTTGGATGCACAGAAATAGACCTTGTTCCGATTTTGTAAACGATTTTTGAAAATCCTTTGAGCATTCTCCTCCATTCGATCCATATCGTCCCCTTCTAGACCAATCTAATAGCTTAGTCTGGACCAAGGTTTAAAAAAAGGGTTTCGAACACCGTAACGGACACAGCCGAAACCTTTACGTAACGGTTTCGGCCTTTACTTATTTTTTTTCTTTTTTGCTTAAAAAAATCCAAAAAATTCAAATAAATAGAAAAAAATAAATAAAAAAACATATAATAAATGAGTAACAAAATACTTTTAAAGTCAATATGAAGTTCAAAATTTAGAAATAAGAAAATTAGATGAATTGAGGGTTGAAACATACCCGAAATAAAGAACATGTCTTGGATTCCTTCAAATCTATGAATTAAACTCCAAATCAAGTTGTTAATTAACAAAAAACAAAAGGATTTTAGGAAAAAAAATATACTAAGAATAGGTAGAGAAGAAGAGAGGAAGCAAAGATAAGGTTTTAGAATGAGTTTAGGGATTTTCGGAACCCAGTCCTACGACCGAAACCTTTACGTATCGGGCGTAACGCTCATTACGTAACGGTTTTAGGTGTTACAGTTTTATTTCGGGATAAACGGGTAAAGGTACGTTATCGGGTATTGGAGGTCACCGAAACCTTTATGTAACGGGCTTTACGTAACGGTTTCGGCATTTTTTTAAACCATGGTCTGAACTCTCAGACTAGGCTGACGACCAATCCCAAGGGATTGATCTAGTAGATTCGTCCTAGGGATAGATCTCAATCAGTAACCATACGATTTCAAATGGAACTGTCAAAGTCCATTCTGATGGATTCATGGTAGACCTTCATGTACCCAAACATGGGTGACCTTGTGAAATGGACCTATTACGGACAAGGAGTATGGATCCTCTCTGACAGAAGCTAGAGAGAACATCTCTAGCTTTCACCAGGGAATGACACTCTATCATTCTTTTAATTTTTTAATTATAAAAACCTAGGTTAAAAGTATCAACGCTAAGGGTTAAAGTTTCTTTACCACAATAAAAAGGCCCGTGTTGAGTTGTGCAAAAAAGCCAAAGAGGAAGTCTTTGGCTATAGCTAGAGATGATCCTAAATCATGGACAAGCCACTATATTAGATTTGGACCATGATAAAATAAGGATAACTATAAACTTGGTACTAAACTAGACTTGAAATAAGTTAATAAGAGATTTAACCAAACAAAATTGGAATAGGCATAATCTAGAACAAACTTATATCAAGTTCGGATTAACTCTATAACTAAACAAGACATTAGTCCCTAAGGGCAAAATGATAATTTCACAAAATTAACTAATTAATTAATTGGACTTATTTTCTAAAGCACATGGGACTCTAGGGTAAATGGATTAGTTATCAAACCATAATAAGTTGATTAAGAAAATTTATTTTCTTGGTGCATTTTAAAAAGGAGGTTAAGTACCCTGTCGTCTACCAAGTAGTGCAAGCTCATAGGGGAAGATCGGAAAGAATCCGAACTGATTTGTATCCCGAAGGTAGTGCTGGCATAATCCTTGCACCTGGGAGGTTTCGAGTTTACTTCTCGGTAAACCTATCTATATTGCCTGCTTTTGCATATTTATATATACACTTACTCGGTTTGCAGTTTACTGATAAAAAAAAAGACTTGTTGTAGCGCCTCTTAGCTAAGCAATTCTCATTATTGCTTAATTATCTTATATTTTTTTGTTATATTTGTGTTTTCTAAGGGTCATGTGTGCAGGGATTTAACCCAGTATCCAAGAAGCACACTCAAGTTTAAGGAATTTGTATTGAAAAAACATTTCCTTTTGTCAAATCACATACAAACAACAATCCAAAATAACTTACTAATGAATCAATAAGTACATTTAGCAGCATTAGCCTACAAGATCAAGAAAACATATCGCAAGACAGTATTTACAATCAATCAAAACAGTTGATATACACAAAATACACATCAGCCAAACAAAACAAAGCCAAGAACAGAGCATAAACCTTAGTAAAGATCCCGACGCCACACTCTATTGCAACTTTCATCAGGAAGAGATCATCCGCCAATAACCGCTCCTTAAACCCCCCAAACTGAAGCAACCACCGGAACAAGGGTGATTTCTCCAACTCAAAGTACTTGTCCACAATAGATCCAGGAATCCTCCCAGCCCGAATCGCCGAAGCCAGATCCTTGGGAATATTATCCAACGATCTCCCAATCTCCGCCAAAGCCAAAACCGCCTCCCTCTTGTTTTTACCATCTCCTCCCTCCTCTCCTCCACCACCACCACCACCGCCGCCATAGTTGCCGCCATTTCCCACACCATTTCCGCTGTCATTGCCACCAGAGAAAGCTATTATGGCGGGGCTCCGGATCGGTTTGGCCTGCCATTTGAGAGGGGAGGCGGAGAGATTGGAGGCGGAGGAAGAGATGCGACGGGTGACGAAAGCAGAGGCGTGGAATGAAGAATGGGGATTGAGTTTGGGGAAAGCTGTAGAGTGAGAGGAGGGATTCAAGCAAGTGGAGATCGCCATGTGATGGGCGTTGTTACCGTTGCTGTTTCTCTCTCTGTCTGAAATGTGAATTTTAGAGAGAGACAGGAGAGATCGTTGGATTGTTTGGTAGTGGGACGGTGAGAGGGAATAAATAAGGAGGTGCGAGGGAAACGGGGTGGGTTGGAGTTTTGGTTGCTAGAGATGTGAAAAGACAACTGTACCCCTGCTGCGGCCAAAGAGATTCGGAGATTCCGATACTTTTATCATAGTACGATGCTCCCAAGTCCCACCCATTACAACGGTCATTGAATCTGCTCATTGTCTTTCCTCTGAAAAAACCGGGTCCAGTCTGCAGAATTGTGGGTCAGGATGTCAGACTCTCTTTGACCGACTCCAAACTTGGTCTAAAATATATATATATATATATAATTTTATTTTTGGCATCAGGCATCATTTAGTAAGCGAGTAGGTTAGAAGTTAGGTTAGTAAATTAAAGCATGAACTAGCCGAGCTTTATCAAGTTTTAGCTTAGCTTGCACATGCACGACCTCGGCTTGAGCTTGGTTTCGAGCTTGAGTGTTTAGCCTTAAGATTGGCTTAAACAAGTTTGATCGAGCTGGAGTTCCGTTTGAGCCTGAACATGGTCCCAAACAGATTCGATCTGAAAAATTCTGTCACGGGTAAAATCCAAAGACCACCATATACCACCCAAGGATAATTGCAAGATCTGACTTGGTGACATTCCATGGTGAATAGGGTAATGATCGGGACCTTGAGAGAGAAAGAGAGTGTTATGTGCATTTTATGAAGATAATTATGTAGGTAATTTTAAGAGTTGTGAGGAATTGTAGGAAGTTACAAACCGAGTTTAGGAGGTATTATAAATATGTAACCATTTTCAATTAATGAAGCAGATAATGAGATTAAAGAATGCTTGAACTTATGAATTTTTATCTACACTCCAAGTAGATTATTTATGGATATCTTGACTCTCTCAAATCAGTAATATCTCCTTCCTTTTCTTCTTTCTATTTTTTTCTCTCAAAACAATTAATTTCTTTCAACATATCTAGAAAAAGGAATTACAAAACTTCTAATAAATACAATACTTGTTATAAACTACCCAAATCACCCATTAATCTTATCTCTAAATAACTACTCATATAATTACGAGGGGCAGAGGTAGGGAGGGAGGGAAGGAGGGGGAGGGGGAGGGACTGAGGGGGCACATGCCCCCCCCCCCCCCCCCCCCCCCCCCCCAAACTTTTGGAAAATAAGAATTGTATTATATATATATATGGCATAGCATAACATGAGGCATGGAGGTAGATGGAGATCCAATCATTGCCAATTGTGATTGAACTTGGGGAGAGTTTGATCGCACCCACAGGCCAACACGTGTCCCTTTTAACCCCTATTAATTGTGGTTAAGATTAACTAATCTTTGGGGTTCAACAATATAACTAATTTAAAATATATATATATACATATATACAATATTAACCCAAAGGGCTAAAAATCTTTAGCTGGAGTTTAATGTTTTTTCTAAAAACTAAGGTTATATATTGTTGAACCCTAAGAGTTAATAAATCTTAACCACAATTAATAGAAGTTAAAAGGAACATGTGTTAGCCTGCAGGTGTGATTGACTCCTCCCGAGTTCAATTGTGATTGGTTGTGATTCGATCTCAAGTGGGTGCCCCCTCAACTTTTGAATATATTTTTTAAAAAGTATAATTTACTAAGAATTTAGGATCTTCTACTGTTATAACCGGACTCCTTGGAGTTAGTTACAACCCACAGATCAACACATGTCCCTTTTAATACCTCGTAAGTGATTAAAAAATTTTTAACAATTTTTTTAAATTATTTAATAGGACATAGTCATTGGATAAATGGGCAACTGCACCCTGAATTTTTCAAAAAAAAAACTATATTATATTATTCAATAGGGCATAGCTATAGGGTAAGAGGGCAACTGTTCCAGTAAACAAGGAGAAATAATATTTGTTAAATATAAATAAAATGTATGAATGAAATGACCCACAAACTTATGGCCAAAAAAAGTTTTCAGGGCTCAGTCCCCCCCCCCCGAATAATAAATTCCTAGATCCATCCCTAATAACTACCCATGTCCGTATTAGAGAGAGGGTAGAGATTGAATTGAGATTATGAAGAATCGGCTAATTTGTTCCTTCCATGCTGCCTTATGGCACATTGGATTCAACAAACTTTTGATGATGCAAACCCTCTTCTCTATTACAATTTAAGTGGTCCAGCGCATAGTTAGCAATTTGACGTACGGTAAAAATTCAGTACGGAAATTATTCGAGTATAATCGGAATTTACATTAAATAGTTCGATTAAAAATTCGGCCAAAAAAATGCAGAATGTCAATAATACTGTATAGAATTAATTCAAGTATAATCCGGGCCAATACTCAATAATTTGTTGAAAAATTCGTCTAAATATAAACAATTACATATATAAAATTTTTAAGAGAATGCATTAAATCTTTAGTTCATATTACATAAAATGAAAAAAAAAAGTGCAATTGGAGAATTAGAGAGAGTTGAACGTGGAAGGGAGACTAGAGATTGAGAGAGAGAGAGAGTCGCTCTTGGAAGGGAGAGTGGTAGTTGCTGGTGTTGACAATACTACAAAGTCGGATACTCGATTCTTAACTGCTGGCGGCTAGCTGTGCCATTATGACAAGTGACGATTGTGAAATAGTTAGGATTTGAGATTTAGAGAGAGAAAGATCGAGAGAAAATGAGGGGACTAAGTAATGGCCAATGAGTGATTCATGACTGGTGGCTGATGACTATTAGTGACGTTGTGGCCAATGAGATTAGACTAAGGTTAGAGATTGAGAAAATGAAAGAAATAAAAAAAAAAATTACGTCCACATGCAAGAAAGAAGAAAGAGGATTTGAAATTTATCCTACGAGTTTGTATATATATATATATATATATATATATTATTCGTGAATAAGTCGTGAATGATTCGCGAATAATTTGCGTATAATTCGTCTTACTTAAAAAATTCGCAAATGTTTATTTAGCTTTGATTAATACGGATGAATTATACGTATAATTTGTTATAAGTATTATTCATGTATAATTCAAATATAATACACAAATTTACTAACTATGGTCCAGCGTGTATATATTCGGTGTCAGATCTCCTTGAGACATAACGCGTTTTGAATTTCAAGTATACGCTGTAGGTAGAAGACACCAATATATAGATCCAAATCCTTATAATATCCAGACAACTTTTTAATCAAATAGTTATAGGTACCCCTCGAAAGGTAACCATAAAAACTCTACCTTTAGCCATAAATTATCCAACCAATCCTTCTGCCACATGCTAACTATTTTACGAGAAAATTGGGAGGTTTTAAATCGGTATGTGCAAATGGTCTTGCCAAAATGTGATACAAAACTGCTTTTTACATATAAAAATATTTTTTCCTCAAATGTGAAATTGAGGACAAATGTTTAAGATTGATAAGCAAAAACATATGGGCAAACAATGCATATTATTCATGAAGAAAGTTTATTATGTTGCTTAATTAATGTAAAATGGGATAAAAATGAATTAACATAGGTCCATGTAGCCTCCAATGACCCCCCAAAAAAACAAGGGAGTCAAATTTTAATTTTGGATAGGGCCGAGAGCACAGTACATATATATATATATATATATATATATATATATATATATATATATACACTCAAGGGTTTTTGAAAATTACTTATAGGTGCAAATATATTATTCACTTTCTAAACTATAAGAAAGAATTGATAAAATCATTTGTGATTCAAATTTCTAGTCACGGATGAGTATTGATTTATTAAATGTATCCTTGCAAATTCAATTACAAGATCACCAATAATTAGCAAACCGTACAAGATTCGTTTAACCTACAAAGGAAAATGACATCTCAAGTTGGGAGGTTGGGTCACTAAGGTTAAGAATACTGCAAAATGAACTTTTTAACTGTGTTCAAGGGAAAAATTCTCTAAAAATGAAAAACCTTCCGTTTTTTTTTTCCCCGCATTCCCCTCCAAACAAACAAAGCCAAAAGGGATTATGCTACATTCTGCACAGTTTAAAATTTCGGATATCCGAAATAAGAGTTTCAAAATATAGGCAAAACTGGTTCAAGCGATACCGATTCTTCATGGATCTTGAGTTCTGTAAATGCTATGAGATGGGAATGAGAGCAACTCTCTCGTATTAGAGGAAATCTAACTGATAACCACCTTGCAGATATCAATATATTCAAGCACATAAACCTGTGAGAAGAACAGAGACTGAAGGCATAAAATTTAGAAGTGCATGCAAAGATGAGAAGTTTTCAGTAACAAATGATATGCATTAGGATAAGATAATCAAAGCTTTAATCTTGTGAACATCCAACGATTAACAAGATATTTCTATTAAAATTCCAGGCAGTGGAATTAGGCAATCTTGGGACTCTTTTCCAAGTTTGTCGATACAAAATCATGTAACAGCTCACACCATGGATTGTGGGATCACAATTCTAGAAACTAGAATATATGGTGGCAAATAGCAAGAAGTCTTTTGCATTTCCTTCTATCAAATGAGTACAATGCAATACATTTACACCTCTTCTTGACCAATAGATGAAAGAAAGAGTCCATCAATAACCAGAAAAGTAAAATACACATGGACCGGCAATAAACCCTTTCTTCTATCCGACACACTAGATCAAATCAGAGGGCATCGAGCACCTACACCCTCATGTACAAATAAAAGAATATGACCTGCCTGCTGCTGTTCTAATACTACATCCCCACTCATCACAAGGATAACAGCAGTAGTTCGAAAAAGAAAAACAAAACAATCCCCAGGCAGGCATAATATGATGGACATAATTACCAGCAGTAGAGGTATTTTTGTTATCGGGAAAACAGCAAATGCTAGATATAACAACCCAGGCATACTATACTAAACATTTCTCAGCAGAAAAAGGACAGAGGAACAATCATGAAACGCACAAAAAGAGTAATGAAACAACTCCTTGGTTTGATGAATAAACCCTCTAAAAGAGATCCACCTTCTTCTTCTGCATGTCCTGCTTCCATTTTGGCTGCCGGTAGAATGCTTCTTTGGTCATCCCCAATACAGTCTGAAACTCCTCATCAGACAGATAGGCCTGTGAAACCAAGGAAGAAGCATAAATTATAGAGCAGATCAAATGTGATATTATAAATTGAACAGATATATTCCTTAGTTTATTTACTGGCAAACATTAGCTCCATCAGAACAAAATTTCCTTTTTATTAAAAATTGGATAACCTCTTCAGGTAGAAGAATATAGTTCGTGGAAACTTGAGAAGATGAACCACTAAAATGATGAGAAGCATATTAGCAGTCGTGATGGGACAAACCTCCCTTCGTTTGAAATCGATTCCACTAACTGGGTTGGCTGATTTGGCCTTCAACTGATCGTAGTTGAATGTACTTTTGCTAGAATTCTCATCCTGCTGAGATTCCTGCCTCACCCCTGTGTCCTCCCCATTGATTTCTGATACAGGTGCAACTCTCTCTGATGTTTCCTTCACACCCAAAATTTCTTGGGAATCCTCCATCTCAGAATGAGCATTTGTTCTCTTCATCCCAGCTACAAATAGGCATTGAAAAATGTCAGAAATCTGGATTAAGTTGTGTATAAAGAAACATGAGACAATTTTACTCGCCAAAGAAGAGTCTAAAATGTCGAAGTTTATACCTGTGAAATCTATGGATTTAGAAGATAAGGATTTTCCCGACATGAGGAATAGCTGGTTATTCTCTTGATAACCAGTTTGGAAAATGTCAAAAGATATGATAATTTTATGAAAGACAATTCTTCTTGTTTCTAGAGGCCAGGAGGTACTTTTCCATAAACGCAAATTACAGTAATCTTTCCGAAATACCTCTAAATTAGATGAAAAAAATACTAGAACTCCAAATTTTATTAAAGTGTTTCTAAATGGAATTGTATCCTGAAAGAAAACAGGAGTAATACCCACGATAATCCATATAGATAATAGGATTAAAAGTTCATGTAAAGAAAAGAACTTAGTGGTTTATTGTACTTATTCTGTTTCAAAAAATCAGGGTATTAAGAGATGCTGCAATCCTTAAAGAATCAGAGGGATGTTTCATGGGATCTGCAGTTTACTTTTTTTGGGAAGAGAGAGAGAGAGAGATCTGCAGCTTTACAAACAATTAAAAACCATTATGTCTTTCTTACACAGACATCATTTGAAGTGGACAAAAAGTATCATTGTGTTTTTCCTACCAGAAGGGCTGATATCAGAGGTAGGACTTCGACTGGCTTGGGCAGGAGAGGCATCAGGTGACCCCTTCTTTTCTTCAGCAGTAAGAACCGATGAAAGAGCAGCTACAGCAGCTGCTCTTTGTGATCCTTGGCCCAGACTAGACGGCCTCGTAGCTGCTGTTTTGGCTCCAGCAGATGGATTGAATGCAGAGGATAAAGCAGCTAAAGCTGAAGCCCTTTGAGTTGGTCCGTCGAGATTCGAACCGTTAGACTTATTCGGGCTCTGAAATAACATAGTATGCAGTACATCACAACCAAACCAAAATCCACAAATGCGTAAGGTTTTATTTACGGTTGAGACAACATGATGACAGTTTCTTCAAGTCCAATGTTCACTAGGATTTACAGATCAGTAAAAGAGGCAACAAAGAACTAGTTGGTTTGATGATCATTTATACTAAAAAAGACCAAAATGACAAACAACCCATATATACTAAAAACAACCGTTTTTATTTTTTTGTTTTTGTTTTTATTTTTACTTTTAACATTACGGTATTAATTTCGGATCAAACCCGACCGAAACCGATTCGTATCAGGAGATACGTATCGGTTTTGCCAATTTTTTAAACTATGGTACTTCAATTGCACCCAGGTCAACTTGTGTCCCTTTTAACTCTTATTAGTTGGGGTTAAAATTCACTAACCTTAGGGTTCAATAATCTAACCTTAATTTTTAGAAAAAATATATATTAACTTTTAGGGTTAAAAATTCTTAAATAGAATTAAAATTTTATAATGTATTTTATATTCTAAAATATTTTGTAATAATATATATATATATATATATATATAATATCATATTAGATGCAGTTTTATCGCTATTTTTAATTTATACTATTTATATATATATGATAAATATTTAAAAAATATATTATAATTTTTGAGTTCTGTGAGTTTTATCCACGTTTTCAAGTTGACTCAACTCGACAAGGTCTCGAGTCGATCCGAGTTTTCAAGTTTTAAAACACTGACACAAACACATAACATATGAGGCTACATGTGCCTTAAGTTATTAGCTACTAAATTGTGTTTATTTGGAGGAATTTTTATTATACTTTTATTTGTACACCTTAGTTAGGTATGCTATAATTTTCCAGTGTACAAGTCTGCAAAAACTTCATAAATTAATTACCACGATTTTAGCAACAGCGTGACATGAGGAATAACATTACTATTCTACATCAGCAACCTAAAAAACAAAATTCTATGAAGCTGAACAATTAAACTCTTTAATAGCATAATGATGTGGTCAAGACAGGGAGTACCTACTGTTGCCTCTAAACAAATCTGACATACAACTTTATTGTACCACAATGCCCATTTCATAATAGATCATGTTCTAAACGTATGAAGTGGTAACTACTTACAAGACATCATATAGTCCATAAATTATTGTCATCCACTTACCTATCCTTCACCACCTTTTTTTAATGGAAGGATGGATAAAAAAAGAAAATATTTCATAGCAAGTCATCCTGCAGCATTTCATCTCTGATAGAGGGAAATTAATTAAAACAAGCATTTACCTCTAAAGCATGTGCTGCCCCAAAGAGCCACAAGACCTTCTTTTCAAATGAATTCCCTTGAACCTGCAGTTCAAATGAAACACACCTTTAGTGTGAAAGATAATTAAAACAAATGCAATTTAATTGAGATGAGAGAAACATCTCAACAAGGGAGAAGTAATGATGACCTTTAAAGTAAGCATCAACATTACTATGTCATAAGCGAACATGCATGTGCGTGTAATCCAATGAATATGTGCATTCTCTTCAAGATGACTGGAGGCAAGGGCATAGGAAAGTCAAGGGCATTATTTTGTGGTATAAAATTAACACAATGCCCTTGAATGCTAAAAGAGAAATTTTTGTTTGGCATAATGAGAGGTGAAGACATAAACATGTTTTATTTTTTCAAAAAAAAAAATAGGCTCATTTTAAGACCACTTAATTCCATAATCAGGTCAAGATACAATAAAACTGAACCATAAGTGCTCATCCATTTTTCTGATTTACTTGCATTCATCACTTAGTAATCATATCATCTTCTGCTTGACATAATCTTGTCTTATATAATGTAATACGCGCAATCCTTTCCAACTATTGTTTCATCAAATTTATCATAGGTACTTATAAATATAACTGTACAATGTGTACTCAATTTTCTCTGTAGGATTCATAATTGAGTTCCCGAGAATCAAGATTGTGCCACAAGGTGTTTCGACGACCTTGATCTGAGTCTGCTCACCATAGAGACAGTGATAAAAGACTACTAGAATATCATATATGAAGCATCAAACATTTTTAAAAAAATGCAGAGTTGTTTTAAAGAACTAACATGTCATGATAAGTCCATCGGAGATAATACATAAGCTCTAGAGAAAGAAAAAAGAAAGAACAATCAAGAAATTTTCTACGAATTTGTATTCCTGCTTGTGCCTTAGCATGGCCTTGAGGCATGGTTACCAAGTGCAGGTACGGGTATAATATGGCAATGATCCGTTTGGGGAAGTACGGGTGTTATATAGGGTAAAAACACGGCAAAAGTGCAGGAAAATTTATACCAATTAATAATTATAAATAAAAAAATAACAATATTAACTAATAACAATCATTTAATACACAATATGCGTTTAACACGGTAAAAGTATGGCAAAAATACGTGTATTGTACGCGTTTAATAAGTAATTCACATATTAAACGGGTATTATACGGTGATATGCATATAATACGTAACATGACAAAAGTAGGCCGATTTAAATGGCGACCCCCTGAAAAGTACTATACAGGTATAATACGGGTGATTGGTAACTATGCCTTGAGGTACCAAATGGAATTTTTTTCACAATGGATTTCTAGGGAAGTGAAAATAGTACAGATCACAGAGACTTCGACTTAAAGGTAAAAAAGAGAAAAAATTCCAGCAAAGCAACACATACAGAAGCTTTTGTGGAATCCCATGAAAAGTAGGTCGTGAAGAAGCATGGTTCGTTTCCTTCCGTGACCTTGTACAGAGGTACATCTGGAAACAAGCCTTCCAGAGCTGCTGCCATTTCTATGTACTTCTGCAATAGTTCCTCCATGCATGAGTACTTAAAAAAGTGAGTGACTTGACAAACAAAAATCTACTCTCTAAGAAGTAATACCTGACCGATTTCAAAAGCCTTTTGCTTTTCTTTAGAGTCCACAGACTGACCAACCCAAACAAAGACCTCAGCATGTGTGTCAAGTATTAACATATCCTCAGTCAACAGATCGTCTTGAGAAAAGTTGTAAACTTCAGATACCTGCAAAGTAATAAAAAAGAAAAGTATATATAAAAATTCATAAATAGCTAATAGGAAACATAAGAAAGTTTCAGTCACGTGTGAGTTTAAAGCGTACCTCAAACTTTCCTGAGGACCGGCAAGGCAGTAGATTCAATCATGAAAACAGAGGGGGCGGGGGGGGGGGGGGGAAGACAGAGACAGAGAGAGAGTTAATGATCAACTTCATCAGAAGTTTCGCACACGGAGATATTAAATAACATCAAATTTTTTTTTAGAAAGGGGTATATCAAAACATCATAAGTGTTATAATGTGAAAGCTTAGATTGTATAACAAGCACCAACCTTTATTGAATGAAAATGTGTACAAGTGGGGATCTCTGACAGTCTCTTGTGCTATTTTTTTGCTTGTGTAACTTTGTTTCCCTCCTAGTGCAAACCAAAATGCAGAGCTCTCAGTTCCTTCTTTAGCATGTTTCAAAGCAACACCTGGCTGAATTTTTAGAAGAATTTTAAGATAAAATTAATTAACAGAGTCCAAATAGGTGAAGGGACAGAACATTTTATTTCTAAAATTCAAGACTTTGTCATAACATTAATTGGAAACCACGGTAAGTTTAACTAATTGATACTGTCATATTGCTGACTAGTGAAAAATTGTAAGTACATGCCAGTTTGTTTTTTCTCCTATCTCATTCCGTGAAGTCTTAAAATAATGTCATACCCAGTAAAGCATTGAATTCCTGCATAGCTTCTGTCATGCATTAAAGGGAACCAAATAACAAATTGGTTTAGAACAGAGATGTACCACAGCAAAGACATTAAGATAACAGCTCCAGATCACCGTTAAAACATCTCTGATATTTTCATTAAGATTGCAATATTGTCTAAGATTAAAAAAAAAAAAATTTGAAGATATTCATTTTGCCGAGACTAATTAGTTGTACGAACTCCACCTTACTTGAAACAGCGAATCAAGATCCATGAAGAGATTTGGCAAAGGTTTTATGTTGGAAGCCAACCTGATGCAACCACCTTCATCCAGAATTGGGACTGGCAATGCAAGGCCAAGTACTCAACATTGCAGAGTTGTTCTTGAACTACACCACCATTTCCAATGTTATTCACAGAATTTGCAAGCCTCGGTGCCCTCCAATTAAACCAATGCTCAAAGTAATTTTAGAACACTTTAAAACCTGGAGAAGGACAGGCCCTCGCTTCTGCTTCATTAGAATAATGTTATGATAACCCCCATACCCTGCCACCAAATGAGCATCAATCAAATTTTAACATTAACCAACCTTCCTTACGTTTCTTCAACTTGGGGTCTTAACTTCTCCAAATACAATTTGCACTGGTTCTCGGTCATCCTCTTTCTTTTTTCTAGTCTGTCATCTTCCTTTGCTTGATATAGAGCATCCTAGTCTCCTTCAATGGTCGTCGTCTTCCTCATCTTCTAAGGTAGGCAGCTTGCAATGGTCATCTTCCTTGAGTCCATAGGTCTCTGGTTATGTTGCATGATCTTCTCGGGTCTTCCCGTGGGCCTCATCCTCTTTCGTTGGTCTCTTTCTTTTTTGTAGTCTGTCATCTTCCCCTGCTCTGATATAGAGCATCCTAGTCTGTCATCTTCCTTCTTAGGGTGGTCAGTGGTGTTTCTCTTGTCTTTCCTTTCTTTTTCAATGCTTTTTGAACATTTGTGAGGTTAATCTGCCAGAGACGGCTACCTATCGAGTAAAAAAAATTTGATCTACATGAATGAGAGATGAGGGATGGTGTCAGCCTCAAGATAACGGGGCAAGGTTGGAAGGGAGGTCTGAATATTCTCTGGTTGCCAGAAGAGGCGATAGGTTGGCTGGAGCATATTTTGGAGAATGCCTCATCAGGAAACAGGGGTACTTGTTCCAGAAGTGTCGAGGAAGAAGCGCCACTATCATAGGGGAAAGAAGAGAAAATGCTAAGGGGCAGTTTTTGTGCTTTTGTCCCTCATGATCTCTGGTATAGGAGGTAGAATCATTGTCCCCCAAAGGACCACAGGCATCTCTGGGTGGAAAGGTTTACATAATGCGGTAGGATCCTTCCTTCAAAACCATAAACTAGAAAGCTTCGGGCCAGCTAAAGGCCCCCAGCGTCAGACATCAGTTTGGCGGAAGGGGATTCCACATCCAGGAGGCGCTTGGGGCTCTAGACCCTTTGCTCCTTTGAATCATTCACAGCCAGGACTGAAAGGAGCTTCTTCACTAGAAGATTTCACACCGATAGAGCAGTTGACTGGTATTCGGTGTCATGTAGAGAAGCAAGAAGGAGAAAGCAAAGTTGTGGTGGACCTAGATACCAGGTCTTTCAAAACCTGGGCAGAGGTAGTTGTTTGTACCATTGGGGGCCAGCATTGGTGGACGATTGGGAGGGGGTGTCGAAAATCATTAGCTAGATGTTACCTGAAGAACAGAATATCACCCTTTCCCTTTTCGATGGCCACCGAGCAATTTTCCATACCACCAAGACATCGCAAAGGCATACCCTTTGTGATAACCAAAAATATCCCGAGCAAAGACAACTTCGTAAGATTCCATAGGTGGTGGCCGGCAGCAAATGCACTCTCCTTTACAGGGCTATCCAAAAAAAGATGGATTGACATAAAGGGTATTCCATTCCATCTATGGTTCCCTTCTGTCCTTGGCAAGGTTGGCACCATCTGTGGAGGTTTGGAAGAGGTGCACCCATCGACAGTAGATATGTCTGACCTATCCTTTGCCAAACTCAGAATGAAAGGTAGCTTGAATGCTATTCCTCAGGTCATTTTGATCATCTTCCATTCCATCTCTTATCCAGTTGAGATCTCCAATTGGGAGGTGGAATTATGCGAAAATTGCAAAGTGTGGCCAGGCCAGATTCCATTGAGGTTAGTTAGATACAGTCGGAGTTGGGTCGAGGTATCAAGTGTTGGCAAAGGGGATTCCATGTGGCCCTCTTGAACTGGTTAATCCAGTCCAATCACGTATCACAATTTAAATTCAAATTTCAATTTGAAGTGTGTGGAGAGCTTGAAGCAACAGAAGAGGATCGAAGCCACATAGGAGGGTTGCCAGCCACTTTCTGCAATTGGCGACTCATGGCATACCGAATTAGGGCAAAGGGGGTTAGTGGGGTAGACATTGCGACTGGTGAGTGGTGGATTGCCAAGAATGGTTGAGAGTCTAGAGATCATTGGCTCAGGGTTCCTCGAGGTCAGTGAAATCAGAAATGGAAAGGGGAAATCAGTCATCGGTGCCAGTTCAGGGACTGTTACCAGGTTTGAGACGGCAGAGCACCATGATCACTTTCAAACTTCAGAGAAAGGCCCCTCGTCGCTTAAAGTTACCTCGCTGCTAGCGAATCATAAAAAAGGAAAGAGGAAATTTAGAAATCAACAAAGGAATGCCCATATAAGAAAGAAGAAGGTGGCGTGCAGAGCTGCCTTACCTCATCAAGCGTAGATCTCAGGACTTTCACCTGCTGAGGATAGCGAGGAGGTCGGTGAGGGTAGGGAGTCTCCATGGATCTCAAGGCAAAACAACTCAGATTCAAACCCTAGGGTGAAGATAAGTCCTCCTATACATAATCCGCCAGGTGGTAGCCTTTTAGACCATCCAATCTCTTCCCAAGATCCAACGGATGCCACCCTCAATGCAATATTAAGCCCCCGCCCAGTCTCCTCGACCCAAGTAAACCACAATCCACTGGTTGTTAGCCCGAGCCACCAAGCCATTCGATGTGAAAGCCCAGGGGGTTATTCCAACTCAAAGAAGAGTTCTAAGGCCCGACCCAAATCCGAATGATGGTTCGATGAGATTATTAAGCAGTTTGGGTCCAAAGTGATGAACACTCAACCCTCCTCCTCCAATGATCTAGTGGTAGGACTTGGCTTCGGTAAGAGCCATTGGAAAGCCATAGGGGTACATCTCAAGTTGCTCCAGCGTCATTTGATGAGTTCTCCAAGGTAGCAGAGGGCATAGCAGATGTTGGAGGAGGAATGATCTCCAAGCTGGAAGTAGAGACCGAGGCAGGTTGCGATGTAGCTCCTTTTGTCCATATGAAGATTCAAGCGCTGAATCAGGAGGGGGAGCTTGGTCAGGATCGTTCTTGAAAGGCCCTATGTCATATTTGTTCAGAGATCCCTTGGTCCAACAAGGGCCCATTCAAATTGTTGCTAACGAAGAGCAGGATGGCCTGTATGCTCAAGTTAAGGGGTCGGGGAGAGTTATTGCACCGCATGCCCCCCAGTCAGGTGAATTCGAACCCATGTAGTTCTCGGTGGATAGTTTGCTTCCACCCCTCAAAGGTCGTCTATGGGTCGATCAAGGAGAGTACCCAGGTGATGTCGAGGTCATTAAAAGGGGGTATGAGCCCTTGTCCACTCCCAATGTTGCTATGGTAATTCCAGAGTTAATCCCAGATTGGGAGCCCTTAGAAGGATTTCGACCGCCAGGACTTAAGGGAGGTAGCACAAAAGTGGAGGGTCTATCCCTTGGAGCCAGGGGAAGTCAAGGTTCAAATGACCTCCTTCTTGTGGATGGGAATTTCGTGGCAGAAGAGTCCAGCTAGAGCCCTCTGGTCTGTCTTGAAACACCTCCTGCAAGCCCGATTCCAGTTTGTTTTGCGGAAGCAATGCCGGAAATCGAAAGCAACTCCAAATTCATTACACTCATCACGAGGCGAGGACTGTCCAGAGCAGGGAGATATAACACCTGTTTCCCTTGAGAGGTATGCCTAAACCCTCTTCTTTCTTTATCAACCCCTTTCCCCTTCAGGAAGAGGAAGGGTGGATAAGGAGGGTTCATTGTGTTCATATGGTGATTCTACTATTTCAATTGATCTCAAGGCAAAACAACATTAGCATGAGGTTTGCTGTCGAAGCAAAGTCCTTTGAAGTTCAGAGGGTTGAGCGACGAGATGGAATCATCCTCAGGATCACGGAGGAAAACAGAAGGGGACTCAGGCACAATTTGTGGGTTCCTGAAGAGGCGGTAGGATGGATGGCAAGAACAGTTCAGGAGTTTTGCTGAAGCCAGGGGGTATTGTTTCAGAAAGTTCAGAGGTAGAAAATGCAGTCTGGTAGGGGAAAAGCGAAGTAATAGCAGAGGTGAGTTCATCAGTTTTCAGGCATACCTGGGAGAGGGGGGCGGAGGCAGAATCTTCATCCCGAGAGGTATCAAAAATGCTGGTTGGGGTGCTCTTATTCATGCTCTGGGATCATCACATCAGCAAGCAAATTCCAGCAGGAGAGCATTAGAGGATAGGAAACCTCAATCCACAAAAAGGGAGGAAGCATGGAGAGTGAAGCCAAGGGTGGGAATCAAATGCCACATAGAGCAGGATAAGGAGAACAGAAATTGGTACTGGATTTGGATGCAGGAGCTTTCAGGGCTGGGATGGGGCGGTTGTGTGCTTGATAGGGGGTCCTCAAATGGAGGATGACTGGGAGGTTGCAAAAATAATTAGCAAGTTGTTGCCTGAGGAGGAACACATCGTAGTCTTCCCCTTTCAAGCGCACCGGGCGATATACCACTTGAAAAATGCCTCTCAGCTCTCAGTGCTATCTCAAAGCTTCAGCATTCCGGTGGGAAAAAGCAACATAGTGAGATTTCAAAGATGGTGTCCGACGTCCAACTGTCTCTGTCTCTAATTTGAACAAACCAAGATGGATAGCAGTGAAGGGAATTCCATTCCATCGATGGGTTCCGGTTGTGTTTGATAAGATTGGAGCTATCTGTGGAGGGCTGCTGGAGGTGCATCCATCAACGGTGGAACAGACTGATCTATCCTTTGTCAAAATCAAAGTGGACGGCGACCTTAATTTGGTTCCTCGAGTTGTTTCCATTGTTTTTCACTCCATTTCTTACCCATTGGAATCAGCATCTGGAAGGAGGAGTTATGCGAGAATTGTCAGATGTGGCCGGAGGCGATGAAGATCCGGTATTGCCAGAGTTGGATTAAGGCAAAGGGAGGTTCGTCGGTGACGATGGATACACGTGTCGATATTGGGCAGGTCTCTAACTCAAATTTGAATGTCGTGCGTGCAAAACATCAATCAGATTCAGTAGTCTATAGCAGGGAGTACACAGCTAGCAAGCAGGAGGTTAGATCTGAGCCACCAACCCTACCTATGAATAGTAGTAGGGTTTTGGTGGATAAAGAAGAGGGGAAAAAGAAAAAAATAAGAAAAAAGCGTTATTGAAACAGAAAAAGGAGTTTCAAACGTACTCGGCTGTGTTGGAGGCGTCGGATTATGGAACCATCTCCTCCAGTGGGTGGCTATGATGCTCTCAAGAGGGTCTGTGTCGAGTCTAGGGTTTCAAGGGAGGAGGAAACTGAGGAAGAAGAAGTCGTATCACCTCAGCCGGATCATGTGAGCTCTAATAAGGAGAGTTTGGGCGGGCCTGATTGTCTTGGGCCCATAGAAATGGGCTAGGTGATTCAGGATGGGCGTCTGGATCCGGCTCAATTCGAGCCCGCTTCCTCACTAAGGGGTCGGGTTATCGAACACTCAGTTAGCAGTGGGTAGTTGGCCCGGACAACCCATTCGGGTTATATCCGCTGATAGAAAAGAACTGTAAAATCCAGGGCAGACCAAGTTCACAGGATCAAAGCTCGGTGAGTTCGGGGGAAAAGGGAGAAGAGCGGGGATAGGAGGCAGACGGGTTTCAGGTCATGTCTCCATTGATTCGCCAAGTCCAAGCAATCCTTTGTAAACATCGGGAGTCTCCATCGATTCTCGAAGAGGCAGAGAGATCAGGACCAGCGGTGCTGGAGTTAGGGCACAAGAGGAAACTGGATCAGGCTAGTCCAAGGCGGAAGACCCAGCTATTAGAGGCCTCATCTGCTTCACCTGAAGGAAAGGAGTTTGCGGATGGTGTGATTAGGTCAAATTCGGACTGTGGGGGGGCTATTCTTCGGCGGGATGGGTCTCGATCAATAGAAAAGTGCAACATTGGCGAGAATCACATAGTACAGGGAGCCTTGAGCTTACAGCAGATTGTTCGGGGTCAGCATCTGGGGCGTCGAGGGGTTGTGAAGCATAATCGATGGTCTTAAAGGAGGGAGCTCAGTATAGAGACGTCAGGGAGTAGGGGTTTCATCAAATTCTAGGGGAGGGGGCAGAGAATGGGAGGAGCCGCAGTGGTAATCAACCGCTGGATGCTATTTTCACTCTTCCCCCTCTCACAAGTCGGTTATGAGCAGTGGATGGTGCTATTACAGAGGCCAACCACGCGTCATCGCATATTAGTGAGCCTTTGATTCCGGAGTCTTATATCCATAAGGAAGCTCAAGTCACCGAGTGTTTAGCAAAGGTGCAAGAGGCAGAGGATACGAGAGGCATCTCAAGCTCAGAAGAGGAACATGTAGACACCAGGGGAGTCATGGAATCTGATCCTTTTCTGCTTTCAAACAGGGAGGTGGTCAGGGATGTCAGATCTTCCAGTCCAGCAGTCGTTCTTGATACAGCTCTCATACATCAATCCCCAACTTGTTTTGCGGAAGTAAGGCTGGGAAGTGAATCAAAGATGCTAGGTCAGGTCCATTCGGGGTCGCAAGAACCTCTCAAATTCTCACACTCATCAAGAGGCAAGGACTTGCAAGAGAGAGACCGGAGATAGTCAGTCTTTTCCAATGGAAGGTACGCCTAAACCCTCTTCTTGACATATCCTTCCCATCCCTCTCTCGATTGGAGTAAGGGCGGATATGGAGGGTTCATTTTGTTCTTCTAATGGGTATTCTGCTTCAATTCTTTCATTCCATGGAGTTACAATATCGTAGCCTAATGAGGAAGTAAGAACAGGAGCTGGGTCTAGGTTGTGTTCGGATTCTAGGGATCTCACAGTAAATCCAATTAGACTCGAGTCAGTGCCTGTAGATTCAAACTCTCACACCGGCCTAGGCAATCAAAGGGGCAGTCCACAGGGCACTAATAGCTGGGAGTCTAGTGGGTGGTCCGAGGGGGGGGGGCCAGGCCAGTTGGAGGCCCTAGGGACATTCCTAGGGTTATCTTTTGTGGGTCATGAATAGGAAGCCTTGGATTTGTTCTCTAGGCTCGAGCGGGGCAGAACCAAGGTCACAGTGAGTCCAAGTAGGAAAGCCAACATAAGACGGGGACGAAAATCAGCTAAGGAGTTGAGAAAGTTGGAGTGTAGTGTTAACTATGACTTGTCAGGGTCTCGCAGTGTCTCGTGTAGTCCTCGAACTGCCAGGGGTCGTAAAGTTCGACGATGACAAATTTCCACATCATTTCTCGGAACATTAGGGGTTTGGGCTTAGTGGACAAACGGGTGGCGGTGAAGCGAATGGTTAGATCTAGGAGACCAGTTCTATTATGCATCCAGGACACCAAATTAGAGACAATTCAGGACCACATCGTTAGAGATTTGTGGGATATCTCTTATCCCCAATGGTTGGCCGTTCCATCTTTGGGAGCCTCGGGAGGCATTCTTTTAATTTGGAACACGGAATATCTAGAAGTGGTAGACTCAGAATTGGGGGCATACTCAATTTCCATCCTTTGTAAACGGGTGGGGAAAGAGTTCACATGGGTTTTCTCTGGGGTATATGGTCCATCTGAGGGGATGACACTGTGTTTTGGGATGAGCTCGAGGACGTGAGTGTCCGATGGGGGGGGTCCTTGGTGTTTGGGAGGTGATTTTAATAGCATCCGATTCTCAGAGGAGAGGAAAGGAGGGTGTGTGGTCAATGCCAAGATGAGAAGATTTGGGGCGTTCATCGGCCACCACGAGTTGGTTGATCTTCCTTTAAAAGGCCAGTTATTTACATGGGCACATTTTGAGTCCAGCCATTTGGCGAGCAGGCTTGATCGATTCCTTTGTACAACAGACTGGGAGAATCATTTTCCGAATCAAATCCAAACTACCCCTGCCACGGCCCATATCAGATCACGTTCCCATTTCGTTGGAGTCGGGTAATTTCAGAGGGGGCCCAACGCCATTCCGGTTTGAAAACATGTGGCTCCTAGACGACGGATTCAAGGGGGTGGTGGCCGAAGTATGGAATGAAATAAGAGGGCAGGGTCTAGCGAGCACTCGTTTTGGACTTAAACTTAAAGTGCTTAAAGCTCGGCTCAAGGTGTGGAATAGAGAAGAGTTTGGCTATATCCCAACTAGATTGTCTGCCCTTCTTAAGGAAATAGGTGTATTTGATTTGGTGGGAGAATCGAGGCCTTTATCAGAAGATGAAACCCGATCAAAGGAAGCATTGAAGTTGGAATATCTCTCCACGGCTCGGATGGAAGAGATCAATTGGAAACAAAAGGTCAGAGTCCGGTGGTTAAAGGAGGGAGACAAGAATACAAGGTTTTTTCACAGGATGGCCAACTTTCACCGGAAGAACAATTTTATTTCCAGAATAAAGGTTCATGGGGAGTGGCAGGAGGGGTCAGGAGAGGTTGTGGCGAGCATTGTCTCATTCTTCCAAGATTTGTATACAGAAAAGGAGCAATGGCGCCCACAACTAGATGGTTTGCCTTTTGAACGTTTGCCGGAGGAGCATAGGGATTTGCTGGAGTATAGTTTTTCGGAGGAGGAGGTCTTGGCAGCTATACGAGACATAGCTGGGGACAAGGCCCCTGGCCCGAATGGTTTTACCATCGAGTTCTATCGCTTTTGCTAGGATATTGTGGGAAAGGATTTCATGGCGGTTATGCAGGAGCTTTTCGAGTTAGGGCATTTTGACCGTGTGATTAATAACACTTTTTTTGTGTTAATTCCTAAGTTCAAAGGGGCAATGGATATTAAAGATTTTCGGCCCATCAGCTTAGTCAGTAGTGTTTACAAAATCATTTCAAAAGTGCTAGCGAGTCGCCTCAGGAGAGTGATGAGTTACATCATTTCCCCTCAACAAGGGGCTTTTGTGAGTGAGCGCCAGATCCTTGATGGCATACTAATTGCCAATGAATGTATAGATGACAGAATCAGATCATCGGTTTATTGTGCAAAGTGGACATGGAGAAAGCCTATGATCATGTCAACTGGTCATTTCTGGGGTTTGTTCTGAAACATATGGGTTTTGGTCCGAAGTGGTGTCATTGGATGAAGTTGTGCATTTCCTCAGTGACTTTCTCTATCCTCATCAATGGGAGCCCGTCAGGTTTCTTTCTAAGTACTAGGGGCTTGAGGCAAGGGGATCCCCTTTCCTGTTCATCATTGTATAAGAAGCTTTGAGTAGAATGCTGTCCCAAGCTGATGGGCCAGTGTTCCAAGGTTTTGCCTTGGGCCGCGAGGGTATGCGCATTTCTCATCTCCAATTTGCAGATGATACCATCATTTTCTATGGAGCATCTCATCAATTACTTTTCTCGATTAGGAGCCTCCTACTTTTTGAAGCGGTGTCAAGTTTGCGTGTTAATTTGTCAAAGTCTAAAATAATAGGGGTTGGGGAGGTGGTGGGAGTGTCCTCTTTGGCAGAATCCTTGGGCTGTAGGGCAGGATCACTTCCATCGACGTACTTGGGTATGCCTCTAGGAGCTCATTTCAAATCCAAGGCAATTTGGGATCCAATCTTGGATAGATTCTCAAAATGTCTGTCCGGGTGGCAATCATCTTTTTTATCCAAATGAGGGAAGCTAACTCTGATTCAAAGTACTTTGAGCAGTTTACCCACATATTTCATGTCAACTTTTGTTATCCCTCGTTCGGTAGCTCTGCTTTTGGAAAGGCAGAGGGAATTCATGTGGCATGATAAAGGAGGGCAGTTCAAATACCATCTAGTTGACTGGGCTCGCATTTGTCGTCCTAAGAGTGAAGGGGGTTTAAACCTGAAGCCTTTGTCGTTAGTCAACAAAGCCCTATTGGGGAAATGGATTTGACGCTTCGGGGAGGAAAGAGAGTATGTGGTGGGCAGTGATAGTTGCCAAATATGGGGCCCATTCAGGCTGGATTCCGAAGGAGGTCAGGAGGGCCCATGGGGTGGGTTTATGGAAGGGCATTATGTCAGTTGCGCAATTAGCCGTTCCATCCTTTTCATTTAGGGTTGGGGAGGGAGCTGAGGTCAGATTTTGGAAAGATATTTGGTGTGGCACTTCGAGATTGAAGGATGATTTTGCTTCCATTTTCCGTATAGCTATTGATAGGGATGCATTAGTAGGGGAGTACATTGATCGGGGCGGTGAGGGGGTTGTTTGGTGTCCTAGATTGAGACGAGGGTTGAATGATTGGGAAGTCATCCAGTTTAGTAGTCTTTTAGAGCGTCTGGAGTCACACCCTTTGGATTCCCAGGGGCAGGACCGTAGAGTGTAGTCTTTAGGCAACAAGGGTCGGTTTTCTGTGAGATTCCTAGTTCAGTCTCTTAGGCCTAATTTTCCCGCCTTTTTTCCTCATAAGTCTGTGTAGAATCTGGGCATTCCACCCAAAGTATCTTTCTTTCTTTGGAATGCGGCTTTGAATAAGATACTCACTAGTGACCATTTGAAATCTAGATGGTGGAGGATGGCGAATCGTTGTTTCATGTGCCTCCAAGAGGAAGAGACGGTCGATCATCTTCTTTTGCATTGCTCTGTAGCAAGTGAAATTTGGAGTTTCTTCCTGTCCCGAGTGAGCGTGGTTTGGGTCTTTCCCTCTTCCTTTCTCAACTTCTTATCTTGTTGGGAGGTGGTAGGTGAGCCTAAATCATGGACGGCTATATGGTCGGTTTTACCGGGTGCCATAGCTTGGTCCATCTGGAAGGAAAGGAACTTGAGAGTTTTCGAAAACTCTACATCGTCCATCCATCATATTTGCTTACGGTCACGCTCGATGGTGGTGGATTAGTGCACTGCTAGACAGGCAGGAGTGGATATGGGCATATTATCAGGCTGATAGTGTTGGAGGGGCCGAGAGGCGGTAATCAGGGGTTATCTTGCTTTTATTTCTCCTTTGTTGTTGCCATGTTTTGGCTCATGTACTCGTGAGCTTTGCTTTCTTTTTCTCCTTATCTATGTTCCTTTTATCTGTTATATATATTATGCTTGGATTATCGATCAAAAAAAAAATGTTTCCATGACGACAATCCATGGAGATAATGGAGATATGAGACCACAATTTAGTGAGGAAAGGAATGTCAATGGTGGGTTTACCCCATTGTCAGGAGCTAGGGATCTCATTGAAATGGCCTAAAGACCCGAGTTAGTACCTCTAGACTTTAATTCTCAGGTTGACTATGAGAGTCAAGGGAGTTGTCCTCAGTTTGCCTCGAGTGGAGTGCCAGTGAGTTGGTCAGTTGGGGTCCGGGTCAGTTGGATGCTCTTGGAAAGTACTTAGGTCTGTTGTTTGTGAGTTTGTGGGTCATGAAAAAGAAGCTAGAGCTTCGTTCTTAAGGCTTGAACAAGCCAGTGTCACGGAGACTGGGAAGTCCAAACGGAAATCCACGATAGGGCGGGAAGGAAACTCAGCTACGGAGCTGAGGAGATTGGAGTGTAGTATCAACTACGATAAAATAGGGTCTAGAAGCGTTTCCTGTAGTCCGAGGGTCAGTAAGGGTCGACAAGTTCTTAGATGATGGATTTCTCAATCTTATCATGGAACATTTGGGGTTTGGGTCTCATGGAAAAACGAGTGGCTGTCAAGCGTCCGGTTAGATCTAGGAGGCCTGCGATCCTGTGCGTTCAAGAAACAAAGCTAGAGGTGATCCAAGATTACCTCGTTAAAGACATCTGGGATATCTCGATACCAAGTTGGGTAGCTCTCCCATCATTAGGTGCTTCAGGCGGTATTCTATTGATCTGGGATAAGGATAAGCTGGAGGTAGTAGACTCAGAGTTGGGGGTATATTCGGTTTCCATTCTCTGTCGATCAGCGGGTGAGCAATTTTCATGGGTATTCTTAGGAGCACATAGTCCATCTAGTGGGGCAGATGATCCAGTCTTGAGGGAGAAACTAGACAACGTCGGTGTCCAATGGGATGCCCCCTGGTGTCTGGGTATCCTGTTAGTCTGACTACCATAGTAGTCGTGGGTCCGCTATCAGGGGCCACCGGGTTTTGGTTTGTTGTTTTCCTGTTTCTTGTTTTTTGGTTCACAATCTAGTGAACTATTGTAAGCTCTATGCCTTTGTAGCTTTGCTTCTCTCCTCTTATATATATATTTGCCTGATTATTGATTTTTAAAAAAATACAATTTGAACTTACATATAGCTTGTCAATTGGCCTTCAAATTGGTAAAGCAAAGTCCTTGAATTTGTCTAAAACAAGGGTTCACATCATAATGAGCTTGATATCTGTAAAGTTTGATTCTTCTAATCTAACCTGTATTTGTTTTGGAAATTCTTTCAATTCCTTTGTTTTTTTCCAAATACAAAGCAATAGAAAGGAACTTGCAAAGAATCTTACCTTTGTCCGCAAAGACTTGAATTTTCAGCATGGCCAAATAGGTCAAGCAAGGTTTGGCGACTGGGGAGGGTTCAATTGATCATATAGAGGTTGAAAAGGCAGGTATAAATCTCTTTATCAAACTTATAATGGAGGAAGAGATGGTGAATATTTCCTTAGCCTCATTGCACATGATACACCAAGTGAAAATGTTTGCTCCTCCAATTTAGATGATTGACAACGGAGATTCTGTCAAAGAACATCACCCTTCATGTGAAGAATGCCACCTCCGACGGGACCTTTGATCCTTACTTTAGAATGACGAACCTCATCAGTCACTTTACAGACTAACATCTTGCACAATGAGTGAACTTAAAAGCAACCCTCGGATCCATTTCTTATTGCTTCACCTAATGATTCACATTCACCACAACATGCTCTTCATTTGCATTGTCTTTTAGGTCAGACCTTAGCTCAACTTTTCCTCATCAAACTATTTGGAATCCTGAAATCTTGTCCAAGGTATCTTTCTTCCTTTGGACTATATAGCTTTGAATATGATTCTCACATGTGATTCTTTGAAGAATTAAGGGCGGAGGATGGCAAATAGCTGTTTCATGTGCCACAAAGTGGAGGAATCAGTGGATCATTTGCTTCTACACTACCATTTTGCTTATGAGGTTTTGAGTTATTTCCTTTCTCGGCTGGGGATGTGCTGGGTCTTCCCCTATTCCTTCATGGACTTCTTATCTTACTCATCGTCAGTGAGTTTGAAGGCTTCTCCAATGGTTATTTGGTCCTTTCTTCCGGGGACCATTATATGGGCGCAAGGTGAGGGTCCACTCCTTGTGCCAGTCTATGCATGTGAATTTGACACCTACTCTTAAACAGTGCTCTATCCATATGTAGGTGGAGGATTTGGCTAGCTTGTAATGAAGATAATTAGTTGAGTTGGCGTTATTTTGCTGCTTTTATTTTGTAGCCTCATTGTTTGTGCTAGAGAGGCCATTTTGTTTTGTTTGTTTCCAATTGAGTTGACTTTCTAGTGAATTCCTTTTGCATATTCTGCGTATCTTTGATTTTGTTATAATATTATTACCTAATTACAGATATCAAAAAAAAAATACCCAAGCCCTTGGGTTCCTATAAAACCTAGGGTTCTATCAAAAGCCACAACTAAATACTAATTTAAAGTAAAATATTTTGCCTGAACCCGTCCATGCAGTAAAAGGATGTGCCAGAGCATCTTTTGCAAGGTTTGCAGGAAATGTTGAAGTTTAGTACTCAGCTAATTTAATATTTAAAAATTCAATCTTATTGTTGTTTCCTCTTTCAACTATCCTGAGTTTTTCCTAAAAAATAATCTTGGAAAAAAATTCAGAAATCCCCTCAGAACTTTTATTGCTGAAGCATAACCAAGAACAAGATCTATGACCATCTAGGTGCAAAATGAAATTACATTAGGAGAAACTAATAGCAGACAACAAGAGTTTATAGGGTGAATTTCACCTTCAAAAATTCTGCAATTTTTGCAGCTAACTGCTGCTGCTCCAAGGAACTATTATTTCCATGCCAGGTAAAAATTGAAGACCCGGATTGCAAAAGAAAACAGTCATTAGAGCTCAAGGATGTCGCCACCTGAATGAAAATAATAATTAAAAAAATCATTAAAGAAAATTACATATACAATAAGGATTATCTATTTGATCTGATACAGAAGCAATGAAAAATTAAAGATATAATGTCTCAACTCTCAAGCATATGATAAAACAGAGAAGTCTCTCTTAGCCCACTATGCCAACAACAAAGACAAGTAAAAGAGATTTCTTGGAGGAAACCTAATAATTGATTCCAAATCTACTGATACAAAAAAGAGACACCACCCCTTTTATCGTGTCCAAACATTCTTATGAATAAAATTGAAGAGAATTTGGTTGTCTTAAATTGAGGGTAACTTGTCTTTAAGAAGAGGTTACAAAAAAATTTTAATGTGAAAATCACATCTAAAAAGGTGTCCAAATCCATTTCACATGTTTTTTGACTCTTACGGTATCATATAAAAGCATGTGCTTCTTTGTGAGTAACTCTACTGATGTATAATTTATATTGTGTAGAGACTTTTGTGGTACAAAACTTTGGTATTTCAACTTTGACGTTATATATTTAAGTCAATGTCTTTGACCTCTAACATCACTAACTTTAAGGATTAGCATTAAAATTAATGTTAAAAGCACGCGCACGCACACACACCCACGCACGCACACACATATATAGGATGCTGAATCACGTGTGCACACACACGTGTATATAGGATGCTTAACCATGGTTTCAGTTTCATCAGATAAATAAAATAGTTTTTAATATGAATGGAATTCAGACTTGGACAGATATCACATTTACGCATTTTCCAGAATAGCAAAATCTATCTTAAATAATTGTGGTCTAGTTCAAGGGCCAGTCTCAGTGCATTTAGGATCCCTTCAACCGCACCGATTGTATCATTGCTCTTCATAATGGCTCTATAAGTATCTACGAAGTACTTGTACAGGCAGTTTCCTACCGTTAATCACTCTTTCTTAGTGGGGAAGTATTATATTAACGAAAAAATATTAATGAAAAAAGAAGAATGTATAAAGGCTGAAAAAGAGATATAATCAGCCCAAAGAAAAGAGACAAACCAATACAAAAAAACTGACCAAGACCAGAATTCTTCTGGTTCCCTGTCTGAATAGTCTCTCAAATGAGAGAATTAAAAAAATTACAAGATTCTTGGCTGAGGAAGGGATTTTTGCTTCTGTCCACAAAGAGTTTTCAAACATCCACCAGTTCCAATCCTTCCACATGCTCCAACAAATTTCACAATGAATCATGCGTCAGAGAATTTGGTCTCTACTCTTCACCTCGTTTGCATATGACCCCAATAGGCAATCATAGCATGTGAGTCTTTCAAATACGAGAGGTTAAGGAAAACGGACAATATTTTCCTTATGAAATTACAGTGAATGAGTAAGTGATCCACCGACTCACCATCTTCCATACACAGAGCATTTGTTCACAAATCTCCATCTTCTGTTCACCAGTGGTTACTGATTAGAAGTAAAGATCTTATGAGCGTTGATGTTCAAGAAAAAAGGAGACCACAGGGAGATGCCACTCTTCTAGAAAACAACAGTTTTTGCCATACTCCACCCTCTACTCTTTAAGTGATCAGACGTAAGAATTATTCAGAGTTACGGACAAAAGGAAGAAGGATACCTTTGATGGTACGCGGGGGGACCAGACAACCTTAAATGGAAATGAGGACGAAGAAATAGGGACTAAGGTCTATAAAAATGATCTCATTGAAAACTAACCATTGTTGCTACTAGACCAAATCCTACAACAATATACTTCTTATAATCTCAACTTCCAAATATTTATTGATGTGTCATGTGAGTACTTTCCAATATACTACTTATCAACACATTCTAATTAGGGATGGCAACGGGGCGGGTTTGGGCTAGGGCGACCCCAACTGTAGAATATTAAGCATATTTGTAATGAGGGGCTTTCTTGTAATTAGGGGAAACCCTTCTTTTAACTCTTCATATTAATAGAATATGAGAGAGAGATAACTTAAGCTCTCTACTCTTTTCTCCTTTCTTCTTCTTCTCCCTTCTTCTAATCCTAAAAATCCAACTCTAAGAAATCCACTCCAACTCTACCCTGTCCCTAATGAGAAAACTCCAATTCCATTCCTGTCCCAAACCTGGGTCGGGTCGGGGCGAGGCTGGAGACCCCATCCCCATTGATCAAAACCCTCTTTAACCTCGTCCCCACCCCGTCAAACACTGCCATTCATAGTGACAAAGTCGGGGTTCGGGAATAATTCGGTAGGGATCAAGATCGGAAAATTCGGGAAAAATTTGGGAAAAAAATAGAAAGTAAATTAATAATTATAAAGATATACGGAACAATTTGATTAAAATATGTACAAAATAAGTAATTTTTTTAATAATTCAGGAAATTCAAGAATAATTCATTAAAAAAAACGCTAATAATTCGTAAAAACGGCTTTTTTTTTTTTTAAAACGCGAATTTTTGAAAAAAATTGCATTTTTTGTTACTTGGCTGCCATTATATTCTTGGCTTTGGGACCTAATCCAATGATCCTAACCAGTAAGGTAGTAACCATCTTGGCTCCTTTGCCTAGTTGCAGTATTATGCAAACATTAGAAGAAAAAAGATTCCTTCATGTCAAAGGGGTGTTCGGCAATGGTGTTCCATGGGTTTCTACCCCAGATAGGAAAAAAAAACTAATAGATGCAGGAGAGAGGGTCAAACTACAGATCCACATTCCACCATGTGCAACTGTGCAAGAAGCTAATGGGAAATTTAAAGACAAAAAATACCATGACTGGTTCCTACCTTTGTGCGTTTCCTTCACTTTGGGGCTAAAGATAAGAAGACAAATGACAGACTAGCAATGGCGAGGGAGGAGACCGGAGACGAGGGTGAGGGATGCGACTCACTGGTCGCGAGGGATGTGACTAACGACGGCGAGGGAAGAGTCGAGTATGTGAGCCCTAACCCTAGACCCCACCTTATTTATAGGTGGGTGTTATTGTTATTTTAAAATTAATACAGGGGTAAACTGAAAATTTCATGTTATAAAGGGGGCAGGGCTGGGTGGGGCTGGTCGGGGCGGCCTAAATCCATCCCCGGCCTGAACCTGAGTCGGGTTTAACCATTTTTCCCAAACCCGCCCCTACCCCGTTTAAGAGTGCACCTAGGGCTGTAAACGGATGCGGATATTATCCGAATCCATTTAGTCAGATAATTATCCGGATAGGTATTCGGCGGAGCGGATTCAGATAGTAAAATATTATCCGTTTATAATCAGATACGGATTCGGATACTGTTATATCTGATCCGATAAATTTCCGTCCTATTATATAATATATATAAATAATATATTTTAAATTTATAAATTAATATTACCTTTAAAATATATTTTTTAAATAAAAATTTATATATTTTTACATTTTTTAAATATATTTTTTAATTTTTTTTAAAATTAATCGGATAGTTCGGATATTATCTGAATCCTCAGAGTCGGATACGGATATCATATTTCACTATCCGCGGGATATTTATTCAGATTCAGATATCCGGATATATATTCAGATACAAATTCGGATATACCAATATCTGTTCCGAATCCGCTCCAAACTTGTCCCAATAGGGTCGGGTTCCCCAATTACCCTGCCCCATTGCCATCCTAATTCTAATACCCATCTAGAAAGGTTTCTAGCTTTTTACATAAACTTTTGGAATCCAGTTACGCAGGGTCACATCTTAAGTAATAAAGGGGGCTAGGATTTAAAATTTTTGTTTTCAGATTCCATCCGTTTGTTTCATTTAATTGTTTCTTTTTAACCTTCAAAGAGTTAGTTAGTAATTATTCATAATAGTTAAAATTTATCCTGCATTTAATTGGATCTGAAATATGTCTTGTAACCTATTCAAATGGAACAGAGTTTGAACCAGGCTATGTCTGCCTTGGCTGGGCTCAACAAAATTTAGTTAAACCATGGTCTAAAATAGCGATCGTATCAATACATTTCATATTCTGGCCTTACCGATACGGAACTCTGATGAAATAAATTTTTTTAAACCAATATCATATGTATCTTATATATCGAGCATACCAAACCGAGACATAAAAACCCTCTTTTGGGCTCAAAAACTCATTCTTCTCCTTCTTTGAACCCAAGCTTCAAACCCAAATTCCTACAACAACAACGCATATTCCATTGATTTCAAAGGATTGAAAAAAAAAGGAATTCAAACTCCTAGGAGATCGAATCGAAAGACAGGTTTCACTATTTACCGAGGTATGAAAATCCTTTCTTTTTTCCATTTGTTGTTGAATCCTTCCAAATGCATGAAAACATACTTTTAAATCATAGATCTATGAATTTGGGGCCAAATCCGTAGATCTATGATGTACATTGAGGAGATTTGATTTACAAAATTCGAAAATAGATAACATTTAGTTATGTAGGTCATTTATAATACTTATGTAGACTTGATTTTATATATGTTAGCATATAAAAGGTGATTTATCAAATCCTCAAACTAACCCTAATTTTTTTAAAATTTTAAAAATTCATTAAAAAATTAATATTCTGAATTTGAAATGATTAATTTTATGCTAAATACATAGTAAGTACTTTTGTTTGAAATAAATATGTGCACTTTATGGAGGATCTATAAGGTTCATAGATTAAACATTATCCATCTTAATTGAAAATATTGTTTTCAATTAATTTAGTTAAAATTTTATTTAAAAAATAATTTTTTCACTTGGATTCTTATTTTTTATTTTTGTAATATTGCATTACATAGAGTCAGCTTAAATCATTCATGTTAATCTTCCTTTATATATGTTAATTAAATATGCTTTATTTGTTTCATTCATAGTAGCAGGGAAGCTATGTACAGAGTGGGAAGCTCGCTTCCCCGGAAGCTCGTTTCTCAAACTCGCTTCCTCAGACAAATTCGCTTCCTAGGACGCTTCCTCGGACGGACTCGCTTCTTAGGAAGCTCGTTTCCATCACATCTCATTTAAGATCAAAGGGAGCTGTATGTGAGAAGTAATGGGATAGACCATAGTCTAGCCTAGGGGTGTAGACTCTAAGCAAGTATCGTCGGTTTAAAACCTAAGCCATCTACTTTTTTCACAAAAATCTCATGGAAAATAAAATCAAATATATAGTTACTCATAATAACATAATGAAAATGAGAAGAATATATCTCATTTCTTGCTTCTCGTTTCCCAAGGTTTTTTTGAGTCTCGCTTCCCGCTTCTTGCTTTCGCTTTGTTTCTCGTTTTTGCTTCTCGCTGTGGTAACTATGGTTTCATTGTTATATTAATTATTGTGATGCACGTACTTAATCATGCCTAGAAGATCGTTCGAAGTTAGTTAGAAACATGGATAGGAATAGGCACAAGATTATGTGCAAATACTATCCCAAGATAATTATGGGGGGCATCACTAGGTTAAGGGTTCATGTGGGAATGGATGTTAAGGTATGCCTACAAGTCCCTACACCCTAAAAGGTGAGGAAGTAAATGATGGAGCATTTACAAAGGTACGTTTTATTGAAGAATTATGCTTTAAGTTGTCTCTCAATACAACACATATACATATTCATACATATATGTGCAGCGCATTTGCTGTTCTATAAAGTAATGCATAATGGAAACTCCTATAAATAGTTCAAATAGTATATATAATCAAACTACCATTTTTATGTTGTTTTTGCATTGAAATAAGTTTGAGTTTCCAACATTTCCATAATTTTTTTACAGAGTTTCCACGTGTATCCTTGATAAGTATCCTATTTTGGGATTTACCGATACGTACCTCAATACTTATATTTTGACCCATGGGCTAAACAAGTTTTAGGCTCGGGCTCAATTCAAAAGCCCACCAGAACAAGGCTCCAATCAAAACAAGTATTTCATTAGCTTCAACAATGTTCTCTATTTCCTTTGTTTTGTACCAGTTATTTACACTTCAAAATTGTTGATCCTAGTCAGTTATATTGCATTTTGAAATTTTATTTCTGTTTCTTTATGCCTTGTATCCATGTCCTCACAGAGAAAAGATACTCATGTGGTCAAGAGTTGCAAATCAAAAAAGAATCTTTTCCCATTGACCAGGACAATATTGTATATCTTCTCAAAAACAACAAACTGACCTCATGAATTACTACAGTAGGCCAAAGAGAGGCCCTCAGGCCCCTCACATATAGTAAAAAAGAACGAAAGAGCCAATATATGTAAAGTTGCAAACATAAAGGAAAAAAATGAACAATGGCAAAGACAGTGAGAACATACCGCATCAACTTGCACTGCTTTATTGTTATGCACAGATGTTCCAGATATCCGAATGAGGGCAACACTGTCAGCAGTATAAGTTTCATCATTCAGACCTTTGTCTGCTATGAACTTTTTGTAACCAGAGCTTATTCCACCCTGAATACAAGTACAAAAGTGCACATAAGATAAAACAGTAAATCTAAAGCAATCCAATTATGTATTAAAAATCTAGAAAAAATCCTTTCAATAGATTGACAAATTTATGAGATCAATCTCTATATGAGCTCAACTTAAAATACCTTAAGAACTACCATAGGCTGAAAGAGTGCAATGAATTGTGGTGGCTCTTTTCCTTCAAAAATGCGACCCTGCAGTAAGCCATTATTAAATGCAAGCCTTAAAATCACATTCCCCAATTTACAGAAAGATAAAACATGATACCTGAGCAGGTCTCCCCTTCAAGGAGTTGGACATTGTATTAGCCAGCCGAGTAGCCATCATTTGGTCCTCCTGGATTGGAGTAATATAATCCAATTATTCAAGTCATGACTATAAAGAATATGCTCAAAAACCAAACAATGATTGACTAGCAACAGAGAAACTCAACTATGTTTCTCAACATATATGGACTATTTTGAAAGATTCAGGAGAATGTAATAAATGCAAGATAAATTTTGAACATAAAGTTTTGAAACTACAGAACCCAAAGACATGCTGCAAATATCGTTACCGCAACATGCTTCAACTGCTAATTGATTCATAAAAGGTCAAACTGAATATTGAACAAAGCATAGTAGCATCAGTACTTGTTCTGTCCCAATGTACCTGTCCCAATCTTACCGGTTTCAGGGACTGGTACAAAACCAAACCTGTTCCAACTACTAGAGGGACAACTCATGTAATTTACAAAACTATAAATATACTGAATTCTTTTATTCATAAGATGCTTAAAAGGGAGTTTATGACATTGAGAAACTCTCTGTTTAAAGCATCGGTCTCTCTGTACGAATAAATTTTATCAAGGAATTAGGCCACCAATAAATTAATTTTAAGTTACAAAGCATTAATAAAGATGAAAATTAAGAATTTAGGGTTTTAAGATTAAGTCACATTAAATCATATAGAGAAGAAGGAGTACTTGTACTAATTGATAAGTTGTTCAAGTATTTAGGATAAGCTGTAGATGATGATGATCATTCTTAGTTGTGTTCCCGATGTCATTTTAATGAATAGGGTACCCACACGGTACCTAATAGTGAGTCATAACCAACAGAGTTTATAGGAATTAATAGTACCAGTACTGATACCTCCTACCAATTCCTGGCAACTATTCTACAAAAATTAAACATTAACTATAGATATAGAAAATATGCACATTCTGAATCAAATATGAAAAAGTTGAGGGTGACCATGGTTTAAAATATCGATACGTATTGACCGATACGGGCCGATACGTATCTTATTTGGAGCTACCCGATACACTGGTACGCTGGAAAAAAAACTCCACTATATTGGGCCAATACAGACCCGATACGCTTGATACGGGGACTTTTCAGTTAATTTTTTTTCTCCTTCCATTTACACTAGGATCCACAATATAGACCTGATACTCGCAACTTATTTACATAAAATATTATTTAAGTAAATGATCTTAACTTGATTTTACTTTCATTTCCTTTAGATATTAATATGTAAATAAGGTTATCCTCCTATTTGATTTTAATAAAAATTATCCTAGATACAAATTCCTGAAGAATAAAAAGTCAATTTTCCAATTCAAGAACAAAACCCTCTTTTTAGTGCTTTTCAGGGATTGGGTCAGAATTTAAACTTTCAAATGATAGAGTGTTTATCAAATATTAAAATTTCATAAATTCTATTATATATATAAAAAATTACCAATACTAAAAAGTCTGACAAAAAAAGTCTCATATTTTAATCTTAATTTTGTTTTTCATCTATAGGGTCAAAGTTAACTAACAGTGTAAATATTCATAATAAAAAGACTTATATTAAGCTTAAAATTTAGAATTGTAATTCAATACATTCTTGTTTTAAGGTTTTAAATTTTAAATTTTTTTTCTTATACTTAACTAAGTGACTATGTTTTGTATTTTCATACCTTGCATGCATGTCTTTTTTAACATATAAAATTGTCAACTCTTATATGCATGGTTATAAACATAGTTGGAGGCCTTCATTTTTTTTTTGCTTCTATTTGAATTAAAAGAAGTTTTATGCAAGGTATTCAAGTTTTTTCTTGCATATCCAAGCATTTCTTGGCGTATCCTAATTTTTTCTGCCGTATCCATCCGATACGGTCTGATATGCCGATACGTATCTTGTTTTGGATTTACCGATACTGCACCCGATACCAATATTTTGAACCATGAGGGTGACAAGAACGTTAAGTGCAGGTGATCTATATAAACGCTACGATGTAGCAGCACAAGAATACAAGATTTAGTCGGAATTTATATTAATGCAGTATATAAAATAGGAAACAGAAATGAAAATAAAATTAAAACAAAGACTAGGCTTGTAGGAGGAACAAAGAACTCATTTACTTCAATGGTGTATCAACTTCAATTAATTTCCCCATCATTTATGTTAAAAACTTTTTATGGTTTTTGAAAGAGTATAAGCCGGGTTCATTGTCCCTACCATCATGATTTGTAGGAGAGCAGCCATCTAAATAATAATTTTGTAATATGTGCATATATAAAATGAAAAAAGACATTAGGATTTCAACTTCACAAGATATTAACAAAATGAACAAAAGGGCAATTCAACGCTCCATAAAATTTAACCAAAATTGAGGCATTAAAATAACCCAAAATAAGAAGAGAAGAATAAGGTTAGTTTCCAAACACAAAATTAGTTCCAGTGAAGGCACTGATGGAAAAGAGGCAATACAGTGAACAAAGAGCATAACCGCCTAGTACTACACTGTTTACAATCTAATATATCTGATGTAAACGACATGGCATTCATTTCATGCCCATGGTTGTTAAATCCTTCCAATTTGCGATTCAAAAACTACGATTTGAATCGAATCTCAAATAAAACGATTCAAATCGCAGGTGAAAATCTTAATTGAGTAAATCTCATTTGATTTGGGATTCATATTACAATTCAAATCATACAATTCACACGATTTGAGCATCAAACCCTTTTTACGGACCAATGCTTAAACAAATATTTTTTAATGTTTTTTATTCTTTCAATTTTCTAAAGGTATTTTATATTTTTTTTAAGATAAGAAAAGAAACAGGAAAAACCTATTATAGACATGCCAAAACCCCTATTTGGGTTCTCTATATTGTTGTTAAACGGGAAAAAAAATGGAAGAAGAAAGATGATGGAGTTGGAGCGTTGGACTCCGAGAGAACTCGATAGTTTATTTTATCAGTCTTTTCAATTGTACAAGTTTTTTGATACTTGATCTCATACAACATGATAACATGAGTTTACTTTTGTTGATTTATCTTTGATGAGGGTTATGTTTCATTTTATTGAGTTCATTCACGTTTTGTATAATGTATGCAATGAAATGTTCATTACTTTTTTTTTACTCAATAGATATGAATGAAATCTTTTAGATAATGGATTATTCCATTTTTCTAATTTATTAAGTATTTTTTTGACAATTTAAAAAAAATGAATTGAATCTTACAATTCGAATCTCGATTTGAATCATATCTATCCTAAAACGATTTTACGATTCGATTATGATTTAACAACCTTGTTCATGCCACATTAGCCATGACACTTGGTGTGGTGGAATGAAACTTCAATAAGGCAGGCCTCAAGGAGAGTTCTATCATTTCTTTTGTTACTTCAAACCAAGTGTGGGACAATATAATTACCTGAATACTATCCTTTCCCATCCAACAGGAAAGAAAGTAGTCTTCTTTCCTATCACCAGAGTGATATGTATAAAGAACAATGTAGCAATCCCCAATGTAAAATTTACCAATCTCCTCCTTGGAAACTGGGGTCTTGGCACTTCCATTGATGCGCCATACCTGAAAAACGAAAAACGTTCACTCTTCCAGAAAGATATTGTCTGCCAGCTTATAAAGATATTTTAATCCCCGGAAAACACCTTGATAGCAGAATAGTGGTATTCAGACCTCAAGTTTTCCACCCGTTTCAAACAAAGGTGGGATATCCTCGTCAATAGGAGTACCCTTTGCCATTCCCTTGATATCAACACCTTGTTGCTTCAACAATGCTAAAAGAACCCAAAACAGTGTTATAATTTATTTATTTTAAATCCAGTTAAAATTCACAAGTGAAGAAGTGAATAGTACCTGCTACTTTTCCTCTTCCCTCGTCAGCACCAGAAGTCCCTGACCCTGATGGCCAAGACTCGAAATTGGACTTGAATGAATGTGTCTCATACCCTTGAATAACCCGGGTTATGCGTGTTGACTTTGGCCTATTTTGGCTACTGATGAATTCCTGACAAAAAGGTATGGAGATAAGAATCCCTGACTGTATGAACGGCATGAAGAAACGGACAATAAAGCTCTACCTCAGCAGCTTGGCTGGCAGCTTTTCTATCCTCCACTTGTGTAACCCGGCCGACCCAAACAAATAAATCAGCACCACAGTCCAGTAAATAGCATTTGTTGTTTTCCAACATGGCTTTAGAAAGTGCACCTTCTACCATCTGCACCTGACCATCAGTAATGCTACATCAACCAGAGAATACATGTTAGCACCTTATGTCGATAAGTACACACTTAATGGAACATTAAAATGCTGCTTGAAACTCTCCTGACTTATGTTTTGTCCAAAATCAGAAGCTTAATCTTGCAACCCAGCATATGCATGTTCACAAACAAAAGGAGATTCAAAATAATCAAATGCATAAAGAAAGGCAAATAGATAAAGCAAATTAAACTTTAGTAAAAATGCATATACCAATTGGAATGAAGAAAATTACGCTAAGATGTACAGAAGGAAAAACTGAGAAAGAAGGCCTGTGATACAGTGGCATGAGGTATAATCCAAAGAAGACTTTTCTTTTTTATTCAGCCATCATATGAGGACACTTTCAAGGTGCTTTACTGAAGATGTATTCAGGGGCCAAAGCACACTGATATACACTAGGGTGGTACACCATGAGCAATGGGACTGCCTCTGGCCTTACTATGAGAAAAGGCTTATGATGAATTACACTCGGTCGGCAGGTCGGTTTCCTTTAAACATTTATCTCAAATTCTCAAAGTTACTAACTAAATTAATTTAATCAATACTTGCTATCTGCAGAACGCTTGCAGCACAAAGACTTCACAGGATGCATAGATGCACAAGCATATAAACAAGAACATACGGGTAAACGAGAGATTAAAGAAATTGGAAAATAAGAATATTGAAGGACTTGGATGTAAGAATACCGGCAAGCCCATGGAACTGCAAGCACAAGAGTAACTTTATTGTCCATATCCACAGAACCAAGCAAGAAATCATTTCTTGCATTAAAAAAATTCATCTAGACACTCTTATCAGAAGAAAACGGAAACAGTGTCCACCTATGGCATTCCCATTGTCCTCATCAATTAATCAGGGGTTTTAGCAAGAGACTATGCCAATGCCATGTTCAACTTTCCAAGAGAATTCTCCACCAACCTATAAAATAACTATATACCTCTTCTGGAGAAGAGCCATAGACTCTCTCAAGTATGATTCCTGAACCAGATTCTACACCAAGAACTGCCAAACTATGTTGGAAAAGTAATGATTCACTACACCTGTACACCATAGGAATGCAGAAAGTTGGAACTGTTCTCTATGCAAGTGGCATGGTTGTCAGCATACAAACTCTTCGGCGTTGTTATAAAAGCTTCTTTGACATAGTAAAAGTGTAACCAAGAATACAACTCTGATATCCTTTTTTCCATTTCTTCATCATCTTCCCACAACAAGAAACCCCCACATGTGAGGGAGAATCTTCAGTAATTCTTCTATATTTTTGGGAATCTACCGTCTATTAATTGTGTACCCTTGTAAACACTCCACAAACCCAGTCCCCATTCAAACAAACACAAGCTAGTTTCAACACTCTAAGAATAATTATTATCAGCAGTAAATCATCCAAAATTTTCTCAAAACAATCTTGAAGCATTATAGATAAAATTCAGTTCAAAATCCCCACTACATTTTATGTATACACATGTGCAAAGAGAAAATGCCATAATCTGATAGAAGGCCTGTCCTCAGAAGCACTATATTTTGTCCTCAGAAGCACTATACTAGATTAGTTATCATTCAGAAAGCGAAGAAATGGAAGTGTTTTATTTTATTTTATAACACATGCGATATAACTTCCATATTAATTTCAAAGAAACAGCAGTCAGAACCAGGAAATACTTGAGATCAAAACTCAAGATGCAATTGGTTCCTTCTGTTTGCACACAGTAAAACAATATAACAAGATAAAAATACCTAAAAAGTTTTCCAGGAGTAGTCTCCAATGTAACATCATCTTCACTAGCAGCCTTTTTGCCAATTGGTGCGAAACCACCAAAGAGGACCCAGAATTCACCTGAGTCTGACTCCGCTACAAGCTTTCCATCATCTGGCAGGTGAACGCCATTTACGCATTTATGTAAATAGAGTATATTACAATGTCCAGAAATCATCATATATAATACGAGATAGATAATTGCCGAAACTCTAGATGTACCCTCACCAATAATTGCAACGTCACACTTCCCTTCATGGTATTTGTCCTTGAAATACTGAATTACTTCCAAAGCCTTGGCTCTTTCTTGGATATTGGAGTTTGCACCATTAAACTGATAAATCTTATTCTGAGTGTCCAGGATAAACACGTCGTCATGATTCAGTGAAGAGCGAGCAAATGGAACCTGCATGCCAGATACGCATACTCATATTCGCTTGATCTACAGACGAATTTAAAAGAGATTCATAATGGGATAATGAAGTTTGAATTTAGAAGATCTTCACACCTGCTTCAATCTGACAACTCGTTTTCCTTTACAGACATAGAGACGTGTCTCAAATGATTCCTCCTCAGGCTTCTTAAATCCAGATGCAACACCCCCCTCTAATGGAATAATACATGGTTTGAAGTATGACAAAAATTTGTCAGACTCATGGCCTTGGAGTTCTCGGTGCTGAACTGCACGCCCTCCAAGGACCGCATCAAGTTCAACTGTCTTGATTGCCGCAGTTCCAGCTTCATCCTATCATAAATTCAGAAGTCATAAAATCAAATGAGAACATAATTTTAGGCAAGTAGAAGCTTTGTATGAGAGCATAAACAAGTAGTAAAAGCATACCTGACTCGTATCTTTTCCAATCCAAAAGTGAATGTCATATAGATAAGCACCTCCTTTGCCCGGGGTTGTCTGCAGAAATATTTGCTACTGATGAGCTGACAAATAACATATAACATAGCATCTATACCTTCCTCAACATTAGGCATTGAATGCATGTGCTTCTTCAGGAAAAAAAAAAATGGGCCCTTAGAACTTCAGAATACTGCGAGAACAACACCAACAACTAAAGGAAAAATTTCGACACAAATCGCAAGCGATGAAATATTTATTATCATCAAGTGACAGTGGTGATTTCTTTTTTTCCAGTGACAGAAGTAATAACAAGAATGCTAATGGCAAGGAACACAAGATCCATAACAGACTAAGCAGAAGAAGGGTTCCACAAGCCTTCCTACTGATAACATATAACATGGAAAAAATACTGTATTGTAACAGCAGAAATTTTTTTCCCATGCATCCCAAACAAATTAATCTAAATTCAGTTGGAGCTGCATTGAAATCGTTTCAACTTGTCAATCTGTAAGAGGGAATCCCCAGCACAAACTTCCAATCGGGGTAAGAAATTAAAAATTCTAGAGAAGGGGCTGAAAAAGTGAAAATGAACACACTTTGTGACTCTTGCCAACCTTTTAGAGACATCCCATATCACGTGACTCAAGAGGTACATGTGCATCAAGGAATGAGATGCACATGTATTAGCTCAACTCGGATGATATGTTGTGAATCTTACAGGAAAATGAGCCCCTTGTACCATCGTTGGAAAAATTCAATCCAAAATCAAAAGTAAGCCCCAGAAATCATGTGAGACAAAGACAGTATCAATAGTGTTTCAAGTCCACAGTTGCAGGGAAGCTATGACAGGGTAGGTTGCTTGCTTCCCAAGAAACTCGTTTCACAGACTCGCTTTCCAGGAAGTTGGCTTCTATCAGATCACATTGAGTGGTCAAAGAGGGCTATGTATGTGAAGTTAGAAATAGACCTGAGTTTAAAGCCTAGGTATCGACCCTGAGCAAGTATCGTTGGATTGGAACTTAAGGCACCTACTTCTGCACAAATATCTCATGTAAAATAAAATCTAAGGTATGGCTAGCAATACTAATATATTGAGGCGCTTATATTTACTTGGAGATTAAACCCTAAGAGAGATGATGAAGAAAGAGAGAGAATGAATTAGGGGAAAAGTTGATTAGAGAGTTATTCTCTCTAATCCCTCCATCTTAATATTATAATAACCTAATGGTGGCAATTACAAAAATACCCTTAATGAAGGATATGATATATCACACCTACATAATGAATCATATCTCAACACTCCCCCTCATGATGAACAGAGATATTCAACATGCCCAACTTGTTAAGAGCACCTTCTAAACTACCCCTGATAACTCATTTTGTGAGTACATCAGCCAGTTGGTTTCCCATTGTAACAAATAGTAAACAAAGATTTCCTGAAGCAACTTGCTCTCTCATAAAGTGCCTATCAATTTCAATGTGTTTAGTTCGGTCATGTTGAACAGGATTCTGGGCAATATTGATGGCCACCTTGTTATCACAAAACAACTTCATAGGAACATCCACATTCGTCCCATGATCTTGTAGTAAAATCTTCAGCCACAATAATTCTGCTACCCCATGAGTCATTGTCCTATACTCTGCTTCAGCACTTGACCTAGCAACTACACTTTGCTTCTTGCTTCTCCAAGTGATAAGGTTACCACTAAGGAAAGTACAATATCCTGTGGTAGATCTCCTGTCATCTACACTTCCAGCCCAATCAGCATTAGTGTAAGCTTCCAGTCTACAGTGACCATGGTTAGCAAATAGAAGACCCTTCCCTGGAGTAGCCTTCAAGTACCTCAAGATTCTCTCCACTGCCTCATAATGAGCAATTTGAGGTTTATGAATGAACTGACTGACAACACTGACTGCATATGCGATATCAGGTCTAGTGAGAGAGAGATAGATGAGACGACCAACTAGTCTTTGGTACATCTCTTTGTCCTCTAGTAACGGGCCATCACTCGAGCTCAGCTTATGATTTTGCTCAATAGGAGTGTCTGCTGGTCTAGAACCCAATTTTCCAGTATCCTTAAGTAAGTCTAAGGTATACTTTCACTGCGATATGAAGATGCTCCTTGTTGATCGAGCAACCTCAATTACCAGAAAATACTTCAAATTACCCAAATCCTTGATCTCAAACTCTGTTGCTAGGAACTTCTCCAAGTTTTGAATCTCTAGTGAGTCATTTCCAGTCACCATAATGTCGTCTACATAGACAAAGAGAGTGTGATCAGCATGACTCTGTAGATAACCCATCCTCTTTACAGCTTGACTGAACCTCTCAAACCAAGCCCGAGGGGACTGTTTCAGTCCATAAATAGATTTCTTCAGTTTACAGACATTTCCTTCACTGTTAGGTAGCTTGAACCGAGGAGGAGGGGACATATACACTTCTTCTTGTAGGTCTCCATGAAGGAATGCATTTTTTACGTCTAACTGGTGTAGGGGCCACGAATGATTAGCTGCCAAAGACAAGAGAACTCGTATGGAGTTCATTTTAGCAACTGGTGCAAATGTCTCCTTGTAGTCGATCCCGTAAGTCTGAGTGTACCCCTTAGCTGACAGTCTTGCCTTGTATCTCTCAATTGATCCATCTGCCTTATGTTTAACAGTGAACACCCATTTACAGCCTACTGTCCTTTTTTCTTTGGGTAACTCAACCATTTCTCATGTGTCATTCTTGATTAGGGCTCTTATTTCTTCCATCATAGCATCGCACCACTTAGGATCAGAGACAGCCTCCTGAAACCTGGAAGGTAAAGACACAGAAGAAACAGAGGACAAGAAAGCAGAATAGGAGGGTGATAAAGAGGAATATGAGATGAAGTTAGAGATAGGATGAACTGTACACTGGTGCTTCCCTTTGCGTATGGCAATGGGAGCAATATCGTTATCAATATCAGGATCAGAAATAGAAACCACAGGAGGTAATGAAACACTGTTACCTGGTTCAAAGGGGTCAAAATTGGGAGATGACCTTATCACAGTGGTACTCTCCTTTTCGCGTCTGGTATAAACCTGTAGATCCTTCATAGTAGTAGTCTCAGTAGGAGCAACAGAAACAGAAGGGGTAATATCAGGAACCATCGCCGGAAGTGGTACTGAAGGCAAACTCTCTTTCAACAATGCAATATACTCCCTCTAAAGAGAGGTAGGGGAACGAGGAAAAAATAGAACATTCTCAAAAAAGGTGACATCCATGGTCACAAACCATTTTCCCGAACCGGGATCAAAGCATCAATATCCCTTTTGTGTGGAGGAATATCCCAAGAGAACACCCCGAAGGGATTTGGGATCCAATTTGGTTCGATGAGGACCCAAAATATGAATGAAGCAGACACAACCAAAGAAACATGGGGGGATAGGAAACAGAGGTTGGGATGGACAGAGTAGTTGATACGGAGACTTCGACTTCAGGACCCGAGATGGCATTCGATTAATCAAATAGGCGGATGTGTGCACTGCTTCAGCCCAAAACTTCTGTGGGATATTCATACCTGTCAGTAAGCTGCGAGCTACCTCCAACAAATGACGGTTCTTACGCTCTGCCACCTCATTTTGTTGGGGAGTATAAGGACATGTACTCCGATGGATCATGCCATAATCAACCAAATATTGCCTTAAATTTCCCTCGAGGTACTCCTTCGCGTTATCGGATCTGAAAATTTTAATCTGCTTCTCGAATTGGGTCAAGACCATTCTATGAAACCGCTTGATGAGGTCCGGGACTTCAGTACGAGACTTCATCAAGTAAATCCAGGTATGAGTATGACGAGAGAAATCATCCACAAAGGAAATAAAATAATGATAGCCATGCACAGATAAAACAGGAGCAGGGCCCCAGACATCAGAATGAATCAACTGAAATGAAGACATACTTTTATTCATACTCGGAGAAAAAGTAGTTCTACAATGTTTGGAGAGTTCACACACTTCACATTGCAGACTATGACCAGGAACAAACTTAAACAAGTCCGGGAAGACCAACTGCAAAGACTTAAAAGATAAATGACCTAGACGACTGTGTCTCAATCTGATTTTGGCATCATTATTACTACTACTAGGACGACTAGTACTCTGTAAGGCTGAAGAAGGACCATCCACATCCAGGAGATAGAGACCATCTGCTTCACGATCATTCCCAATCATTTTCCTCGTCACCAAGTCCTGAAATACACAATGAGTAGGAAAAAAGGTCACACAACAGTTAAGGCTTTTGGTTAGACTGCTAATTGATAATAAATTGGTGGATAAATTGGGAACATGAAGAACAGATGAAAGAGATAAGGCATTAGTAATGTTGACATCACCCTTTCCAAAGATGGAGGAAAGAGATCCATCAGTCACCCTAACTTTATCTTTCCCAGACAAGAGACTATAGGAAGAAAACACAGTGAAAAGACTAGTCATATGATCCGACGCACCTGAATCAATGATCCAGGTCAGACTGGACTGTGAATGCAAAACAAAATTAGTAGATGCGAGAGTACCTGTCTGGGCAAAGGAAGTAGAGGCAGAAGAACCTTCCATCTAGCTCAAAAGACGTCGAAGATGATCAATATCTGCATTAGAGAAGCTCTCGGAGGAGGATGATCCGATGGGAAAAGCCGACGCAGTGGAAGGGCCTAAGGAAGGAGTCATGGAGGCAGCAGAGTTGCCTCGAGGGGTGCCCATGTGCTGACCAGGACGAGAAAACTTTACAGGACGGCCAATGAGATCCCAGCAAGTGTCCTGAGTGTGTCTAGTCTTCCCACAATGCTCACACTTCAACTTATCTTTGTCATCAGGAAGCCTATTCTTCCGAGTAGGGTATTTTCCACCTTGAGGAGCACTAGAAGCTGTCGCAAGGGCGAGATGATCGCTGGTCAGAGTAATTGTCATCGCCTTTTTTCTGCTTTCCTCACTTTGGACTAGGGAATAAATGTGGTCCAAGGAGAGGAGCTCATCTTTCCCTAAAATTTGGACTCGAGTGACTTCAAAGTCCGGATTTAAATCCGCCAAGAAGTCAAAAATTCTGTTCCGTTCCACCTGTTTACTGTGCCGATCACTGTCTTTATCAGTGTCCCACTTGATGACCTGAAAGTGATCCAACTCTTCCCAAAGACCCTGAAAAATGGAGTAATAGGTAGAGAGGCTTCGCTCCCCCTGACGAAAAGTAGCTATCTCTTGCCTCAACTAATATATCCTGGCGATATTCTGACGCTGGGAATAGGTTCTAGTCGCCTTATCCCAAATTTCTTTCGTTGTCCGAATGAACAAGAAACCTCTACTAATGGAAGGTTGCATGGAGTGCAATAACCACGACATAACCATGAGGTTCTCTTGCTCCCACTTGTCATATGCCTCGTCTTCTATAGCCGGCTCCTTCACTCGGCCAGTCAAGTACCCTAACTTCCCTCTTCCGCTGATATACATCTTAACGGATTCAGACCACTCAAGGAAGTTGGTGCCATCCAACTTTATGGTTTTAATTAACACCCCGGGGTTATCACCATAGCCATTCGTGACGAGTTGAGTGACCTTACTGCTTGGTACCGTCGATGTAGCTTCGGATATCCCTTCATACCCACCATCATTGGCCATATTTGATGCTGCTCTATGCCACTCACTTCAAAAAAAAATAAACAACTACTGATCCACACAAACCAGCCCCAACAACCAATGCCGGGAGTCACCAAAGTCGACAAGTCAAAGGAAAAATGACTTCTTCACACTAGAAGCATCTAGATGCACATCCACAATAAGAACCAGTCATCAAATAACCCCCAAACAATGATAGGAAGGGTAAAAAATCCAAAAACAACACTAACTCAAGTGTAGGAGCAGCACAACCAGGCATCCATGGAGAAACCGTGGGTTATAGGGATGATAAAGTCTTCATAAAACTCTCGAATCTGATCCAAATCATGGGAGATCACTTCCAAATGATAAGAACACAAATTTCGACCCAAACCCTTTGGTATTTGTGTTACATAAACTCTCAACCAGATCGCACAAAGCGATTTACAGAAAAACTGTTTTTTCAAAAAAACAGAGAATAAATTCTGAAAAATACATCTAGGCTGCCAGAAAAATTCTAGAAAAAATCACAAAATACCTCTACAAAGGAAGTGTAGTCATGCGGCAGCATTACCCAGCATCTGGGGTTGTACAGATGTTGATGTCAGCATGACATCATGCTGACATCAGCACGACATCATGCTGACATCAGCACTGTGCGTGGAGAAAACCAGAAGAAAAAAAAAACTGCTGTCCGGAAAAAAAACTCTCCCCTCTTTTGTTCTCTAAACCTTGCTCTGATACCAACTTGGAGATTAAACCCTAAGAGAGATGATGAAGAAAGAGAGAGAAAGAATTAGGGGAAAAGTTGATAAGAGAGTTATTCTCTCTAATCCCTTCATCTTTAAATTATAATAACCTAATGGTGGCAATTACAAAAATACTCTTAATGAAGGATATGGTGTATCACACCTACATAATGAATCATATCTCAACATATCTCATTTCTCACTTCTCGCTTCCTAAGGATTTTTTTAGCCTCGCTACCCATTTCTCGCTTTCGCTTTGCTTTTGGTTTTCGCTTCTACCTCTGGTAACTATACTTTCAACACCTCGGAATTACAATTCCAACGTAACTTTCAATATCATTTTCCTTTTATGCATTAGGAAAGTGTATCAAATCAATTAAACCATAGTTTAAGGTTTCCCAATAAGGTATCAAGTGTTAAGATGTCTTGTTACTCAAACTACACAAATTTCCACTAGCAAACTAAGAATATACCATGGAAGTATGAGAGTTGAGAACATGCTACTGTCTTGCAACACATATCACTGTCGTACTTTTTGATTGCTTTTGAGGATTCGACTTTCTTTAGTCTTCAATATTCATTGAACACCAGGTCACTAGATGTAATTTCGAAAGACGCGTAAATATAATAAACATTTCGAAGATCTTACTAACTTTTTGTAATGAACCATGTCAAGGTCCCATGTATGATGTAACAAAACCTTATTTCTGATATGTTAGATGATAACATTGTTGTGATGAGCCTAAATCATAAAGTCCATAGCCTATTATGTAACTAGTTAGTGTGTACATGTTTGATACCCTATTAAGGGTATTATGTCCATGCGTATTTTATTAATAAAATAGTGGGAGTGTATCCACATTGGATCACTCACTCTATTTCTAAAAATATCATATGAATTCTCCTTCTCTTTCCCTTTTCTTCTTCCTCCTCTCCTACAAAACTAGGGCTTAATTTCTTTGGATTTCTAATTGGTATTAGAGCAAGGTTAGTATCAGAAAATTACTCAAGAGATAATAGAGGCCAGACGAGACAAAATCCATCGCCACCCGCTACCAATGTTAGCTGAACATAAGGCTGATGTCAACAACTGTATGGACAGGTCACCCCTTCTTGAATAAAATCATACCGGATAAGAGGAAACTATTTTTCAGGAATTGTGGTGATTTTTCTAGGATTATTTGAAGAAGTGATTCCCAAGAAGAAGAAAAATCAGTTTTGATGAATCTATTTGGTACAACCTATTAGGAGTTTTTTTGTTGTGATAAAGTGGTGCTTTTAATCCATTTCAAAATTCTAAAGCTATTGAAAAAATTTGGTATGGATCTATGAAGATTTGAAGCCGGAACATCAAATATTCTAGGGCATAGTTACCGCTCCTTGATTTTTTTTTGGCTTGTTTGGACTTTTAAGTCCTATGTTTCTAAAGTAAAGTTGTTGTTTGAGACTTGAAACATTGTGTGGCCTGTTTTGTGTTAAACAACCTTGTTTTATTCCTTTCGGGTGCTGGTTGAGTGATCAAAAAATCAAGGCTTGCTTGAATTCATACTTTATTGTTTTAAAAGTGACCGAACGTCAAAAATAATAAGCTCGTCAGGTACAACTTACAAGAGGCATAGGGACCATATTATGGGATTACACCATCAAAAATCCCTAAACTACATATTACAACGGTGAAGTTGGATGGTAAAAACTATTCGGAGTGATCCCAGTATGCCATAATGTTTATGGGAAGTCGGGGTAAGCTTAGATACATAAATGAAGGGATTGTAGAAGTCAGTTCGTCCGACAACTCACTTGATAAGTGGGAGTCAGAAAACCTGACGGTTATGTCTTGGTTGCTACATTCCATGCAGCTCCAGATCTCTAGGGGATTTCTCTCTCTCTGGACAGCCAAGGAGATATGTGATGCAGCAGCTCAGACCTATTCTCAGGCACGTAATGTTGCCTAGATCTATCAGTTGCTTCAGGAGTTTTCTTACCTCAGGTAGAATGATAACCCTCTGGCTGATTACTTTGTCAGCCTTCTAGGTATGTGGTAGGAGCTAGATTATTATCAGGCATATCATCTTGTGTGCAGGCTGATGGAGAGCAGTATCGCAAGCTTGTGGGGCATAACATGATTTTTGAGTTCTTAGCTGGATTGGACTCAGAGTTTGAGATGTCACGTGTTCATATCTAGAGTAAGGATGAGTTGCCATCTCTGAGTCAGGTATATGCCCTTGTTTAGGGTGAGAAAAGCGAATGAATAGCCATGCATATCCCAATCATTACCACCTAGTCAGCCATTAAGTCCGCCCCGGACATCTCCAAAGTTTAAAATAGTATTTAAAGGTAGATAACTAATCTCGTCAAACAACATGCATCCACCAAAACAGTGCAACAAGTTATCTTCAATAACTATTGATATGATACTCGATTATTCACTACAGAAACTTTAAGTCAGACTGTGATCAATGTCAAATAACAAATACAAAACATTGTAAGTACCTGCAAAACAATGTAAGAATCTCCCATGTAGAATTTACCATATTCAGACTTTGGCAAAGGAACTGGCTGAAAGTTCTCAATCCGCCAAATTTCTGTCCCTCTACAAGATGTTAAGTATAAAACAATGAACGCATATTATGATGCTGTTTTTCTTCCCAAAAGTGGATAGTGCAATGGAGAAAAAGTAGTATATGTTTATCATAATAAGAAAATGCAACCCGAGAAACATCTATTCCTTTCTTTTTTCTATTTGTAGTGAAGAAAACATGGAAGTGGACAACAAAATCACTAATTAAGTGCAGTACATATAGGAAGGATACACTCTCTGACCCACTCCCTGAAATGCAGGATCCAGAAGTTTCGTAGAGCTAGACATTGTGTCACAACCTTCTTTATTAGTCCCTTTCTTATAACATTGACTGCAGGGAAGGCCTCTCGAATTCCCACGTTCCGGTTTCTAAAATCTGCACAACCCAATCAGCAATATTGTGGTCGCTGAAAAAAGAGAGAGCACATTAACAAAATACAGAAAATAGATACAATAAATTACAGGCGTATAATAATCTCAAAGATTCTAGAAATAGCATAAGAAAATAATCATCTTGTTCTCCATAATTTTGCCAGGTCATAAACCTATCCATACTCTAGGGCTTATCTTGAGATCAAAATCTTCCTATATTTTGGTTTATTACATAAAAGAAAGTTACAAATAGAAGAAATAACAGGCATAGGACAAAAATTGAAGCTCCAAAGATAGTCGAACAAGAGTAGCATTTCCATCTTGTTTTGCTGCCATAGGAGGTTTTTTTATTAGTAAAGTATAAATCATATAACACAAAAACATATATAAAAGATGTTCACACAGGTGAACAAGCTAGCAACTCCGATCAAAGAACTCTTGCAATACAATTACCTCACACGCTGAAGGAAAGAGACCAGACCCAGATCTACAAAATCATTCCTGATACAGAACCACGAGAGAAGGATCTCAATAATGACTAGCCAAATTCTCTATTTTGGTAGAGAGATTAACGAAGACCCTTCTATTCCTCTTCACCCTAATACACCAACAAATAGTACCCAAGAGCATTTCAAAACCACACTATGAGGAATACCCAAGTCTCTCAAGCCCCTGTTGGAAAAAGAGGGAAAATCCACTTAACCCTGAGCATTGAGAGGAACCGACCCCAAATCCAAGTAGCAAGGATATAATGTAGCAATAGGTGGTCTACCGATTCGTCCTTTGAGAGGCATAAAAAGCACCTATTGACTATCCTCCACTCTATTTTTCAAGTGAAGGTATCTTTTCTAAGGTTTCCGAAACAAGGAAAAAACAATTTTTTTAAGCAATATCAGGGTTGCATGCACAAAGATAAGGAAATGAGAGACCGTGACTATCAGGGAAAGGGAAAGACTGATAGAACGATCTCACCTTAAATCGGCCTTTGCTCTCCCTAGACCATAGTGTACCATCTCGAGTAAGACGATTTGGTACAAAAGTGATTCATTAAGTGCAAGACATCATCCACTTCCCGGTCATTGTGGGTCCAAAGTCCAAACCACATTTTCAAAACATAAGGCACTTGTACTATTTTTTCCCAACAAAATTGAATATAAATTCCCAAAATCCCCTCTAATAAATGTTTTTCCATACCAAATGACATCCAAAAGTTTGATATCATCCCCTCTTCCACACATGAATCTAATGAACTTGTTAAATTTCTTTTTTTATCACTAAAGCAGATGCCAATTATATATATAATATGAGAAAAACGAAAGACACATTAGCATTAGGGCTCACAATAGCATAAACCCAGAGGCTAAAGGAGACAAAAAAAGGAAATATAGAGCTGCAAAAGGCGAATAGTATTAAAAGGTGCAGTACAAAATAAACGAATGGGGATAGGAGCCGCCCAAAAGCAGAAAGGAGGCAAAAAGCCCACAGCTAATCATAAGTGGACAGATAGATTCACATCCTCTAAGCCCCTCCCCACAGAACACCAATCCGAACAAGATGCCGAATCCTCAAAACTATCTGAACGGGGGAGAGGCTACAACATCAAAGACTCTCTAGTTCCTCTCCCCCTCCATACCAACCAAGCTAACACTCTTGGGAAAAAAGACCCACAAAACAAAAGTAGGGACCTCCAACCTCACTGAAATCCAACAAGGTAAGAAGTCCTCTTCTTAACCTTCAAATTTGTTTGCCACATCCCAACTCTGTATGTTCCTCCAACTTCATTCGACTCCCACGCTGACTTATCCCCATATCTGGGGACAATAACCTTCCTCCACAAATTATCTCTCTCCTCCCCATATCTCCACAACCACTTTACTAGCAATGCCTTGTTCATTCCTTTAACATCCTCACATCTAAAACCCCTCCTCCCTTCAAAAATCAACACACCTCCTTCCCTTCAACCAAATGATATTTTCTAATATCCCCCTATCATTCCACATGAAATCTCTTTGAACTCTATCTACTCTTTTCATAACGAAGACCGTGATAGTAAGGACATGAAATATATTGGTAAACTTGCCAAGGTGCTCTGTGCTCTTAATGAGATTGCCTCTACCCCCTTTAGAAAAGTAATGAGCTTTCTAAGTTCCAACCCTCTAGCCTTATATTGTATCTCTCCACCACTTGATACCAAACCGACTTAGCCTTGAAACCTGCCCCAAGGGGCATACCCAAATACGATGCGGGAAAATGAAATTGTCCAATCCAACAACCTAAGATACTGGCTAAACCTTACAAATGAGAGCCCTCCCAACACCAAGCATCTCTCTTATTGGGATTAATTCTCATCCAATTTCCTCACATGAACTAAGCTTCTAGGACATTGTTTCCTTAAGCTAGAGTTTCCTATTACATACTCTTTTGATGAATTCAAGGATCAAAAAACCTGCGATAAAAGAGCTTTATTTCTCAACAATCCTCGGCATGCCTTCCCTATTTTATGTATAAACTTCCATTTAAAGGTTAAAGACTCATATATCGTAGCCTAAAAATCCTCAAGGATATTAAACATCCAAAATCTTATTGACATGATCCTTAACTTGTGTGTCTAAGATGTGGTTCCTTGGACACCATACTCATAAACATCGACTCTGAAATTATCCTCGGTAGTGTTCATCATGCCTTAGACAATCTGTACCATTCTCCAAGGATAAAACATCCATCATTAACCATAAGATTGCAAATTCCAGTCATCTTATACACATTGAAACACTTCTCCAAATGGTTTGAACTGTTGGTTGCAAATTCACTGCTCTTTTTGTATTGTTTATGAGCCCAATCTTATTTAAAATATCATAAACATTATTACAAACGAGTCCCTACTTCATGCAAAAGTGAGCCCAATTCAGTAGATTACACACACCATTAAGCCAAAAGTATTTCCAAAATGACCTCATTGATGGGTTTCAGATTTCTACACCTTTTAACAGATTTACAACTTGATTTAAAGAGGACCAACGTGGGAGCTCACAAGTCTCTGTATCAAAATCGCACATGTTCCAGGCTTCCAGCACCATGGGTCCTACAGCATCAAACTAAGCAGTAACTTACTATAGCGCTAAATGTAGAAGTAGCCATTAGTTACAGAAAGCGATTCAATCAGTAACCATATTAAGCACTAAAATGGTGGCCTCTTAACACATACATGTTTTCCCAACACCCAAAAAAATGTAAGGACAATATCAATCAATCCAAAAAATCAACATTGGGATACCACATATACAAAATTTTATCTATACCATATTCCACTAAGTTCCCGTGTGCATACACTTAGTTCACACCCGTTGATTACTTGCTCTGCTTCTGCATCCAATCTTGCAAGGAAGGTGTCAAGCAATGCATCTAGTTGTTCTTATTCCATTCCAGCTGAATTTAAAATCCAGTCTACATATAGAACTTTGAGCGTTGAATCTTTCAGAGACCCTAGCAAAATCAAGGCACCTCGGAGAACAACATTCAAGAATTCACTTGATTCATCCAAAGGCCAACTCAAAAGTTAAATTCTCATTAATCGTACAGACAAACGCATATAGCTCAAATCATTTCTTCTACAAACACTATTTCTAGCAATATAACTCAAAACAGACAATCTTCCAAGCAAATCCATCAAAATCTATCCAAAAAAGTGAGATCAAACAGTTCGGCTAACATAAACCAAAAAAAAAAAAACCGAATCAACCCTCATAAAACACAAAATTAACTCCGATTAACCGGCCAGAATCAGTAGTTACAATAAATTTAGAGAATTATATGTCAAAGACAAATGTGGATCAACTATCAAAAGATAAATTAGATGAATGAATCTTAATAATCTTCAACTTGATGAGTAATAGCAAATAACAAAGATGAGATCATAGAAATATATTAACATACCTGAGATCTATATCTCTCCAATTCTCTGTCTGTGCAAAATAGAAGATGGTGGGGGCGAGGTTAAGGATATGAGATTGAGGAATGGGAATGGAGAGAATGCAGAGCTGGCAGAAGATGGAATGCTAAAAAAGTGAATAATTGCGCTCTCGTTCTCTCGCTTCTCTATCTTCCTTTTTAGCTTTCTTGAGATTTGGGAGATTACAATTCTAGACAAACAAATGGATGATAAAAGAGAAAAGGCAAAAAAGCAAAAAAGGAAAAAGAAATACAAGTTTGTTTTAAGACGGGAAATACGGCAAAAGATCCGGTCAGGGTGGCACCGACCGGGTGAATGGAGAGCTAATCGTCTGACCGGGTTTTTTTTTTTTCAGATGAATTTTAGGTATTCTCTCACAATTTTTACTCTTATTACACAGCTTTTTAGAAAATAATACAAAGAGGAGTGCTACCCCAAACTTAGAGTTCAACTTTGGTCGAAACTCAATATAGGCGAGTTCAATTGTGATTGAACTCGGGAGAGTTAACACGTGTCCCTTTTAACCCCTATTAATGTAATTGTAATTAAGATTCATTAACCCTTGGGATTCAACAATATAACCTTAATTTTTTTTAAATATTAATCTTAAGGGTTAAAAATTCTTAATGAGAGTGAAATATCTTTTTAATAGTTTTTTCTAAAAATTAAGATTAGATTGTTGAGCCTTAAAAGTTAGTGAGCATAACCACAATTAGAAGGGGTTAAGGTACATGTGTTGACATGTGAGTTTGATTGAACTTTCCTGAAGTTCAATCGCAAATGACTGTAATCCTAGAAAACAAAATTTTCAAATAAAAAAATTGTAATTTATACTGATTCTTAAGGTAACTGGAAAAAATTGTGACACTTTTCGCTAATAAAAATTTGGAAGTATGCTCTTCGATGATAACATTTCTCTAAAACAAATGACCAATGAAATAACTTGGGCTAGTCAAGTCGGTTGGGGCTAACCCTAGCTCAACCTCATAAAACTCCCAACCAAACCTCACCTCCATCCCAATCTCCCCCAACCAATGGTCTTTGTACCTTAACCCTACCACAGTTGTTGGGTGTGCTGGGTTGGGTCAATTTGGTCAGTGTAAGAAGGAAAAAGTGAAGGCAGTAAGCCCAACCAGCCCAACTAGAAAGGTGTAGAAAGGCCTAATCAATAGCTCTACCAGAGCAGTATACTCAAGAATACCATAGCTTGGGTAAACCCTAAAATTGGTCATAAGCTGAACCAAACGCTGAAACTCATATGATGAGTGTGAGCCTTGGTAGCAGCTTATCCATATCAGACGATAACACGCCAAATCAAGTATGGCTAGTAAAGCAAAGTTGCAAGGAAATAGCATGTTCCTAACATTGAAGTAATTGACTACTGACAATTGACAAGATGGAAAAAAAACAATAAAAAGAAAGGGCGCAAGTACTAAGGAGGTAAGTAAGATTCAATTCGAAAAAGGTAAAAAAAGATGACAACTAACTTGAGCGTCAGAGTGTCCTCCACGGGTGGAGGACAACCTCATGGATGCTCCTAAACATTGGAAGACGGAGAAGAAGGTGTGTATGAGACCCTGCAACTCAGGAGCGTACATATCCTTAAGCTAAGGTATGATCTGAACCCACCACAATCAAGTTATGGTGTTTAAAAAAAAAAATACCATAGCCTCTAGAAAGACAATCAAATATAAAATGAAAGAATAACCATAATTTAATTTAGAAGGGTGAAAATATAATTAATATAAATAACATAGAGCATTAAGTATCGATTAACATATATGAATTATGATATGTTGGAACATTCTCATTTCCTTGTTTGAACTAAATGCGTCTGTTTATGTTTATGTGTCATTGAAAGTTGGTTGGTGACTTTATAACACAATTGGTGGGTTGGCCCTTTAAAGGAGGGCCAGTAGGTTAGTCTATTCCCTCATTTAATTTTGAGTTTGACACCTTCCTAGCACATATGGACGAGGTATGCCCCTCTCATGAGAATAGTCATGGGATCAAGTTTGAGGGAGTCCACTAACTATTACAATCCTCTAACCCTAACTACTAACAATTTTTTTTGGTAAGAAACCCTAACTACTAAAATTGGATATATAAATGATGCATTGGCCAAAAAAATAATAATAATGATAAAGGAAACAAAACAAAGAGTCGATCCTCTGAAGCACATGCTTAGGTAACCCTTAAGCAATAATATAGTGATGACATTTTTCCTGATCATCTCTAGCGCTTGCTTGAGAGAACCTCCTAAGCCAATAATATAGCAATGATATTTTTCCTACATCCTCTCAAGCGCGTTCTTTAGAGAACCTCATAAGTAATAATATAGTGATGAAATTTTGGCGTTATTCTTATGGGTTAATCCCAACCAACTAGCTAGGAGTAATGGAATACGTTGCGCAAAGTTTTTGAGATTTCTTTTAAGTAAGTTAGCACAAAACCCGAATGTTCGGCCCAAAGTTTCTATAGGCTAAGCTTGACTTACTTTTGATTGGACTGAAATTCTGCTGGAATTTAGGCCAAAAGTAAATTTTAGGTTGAGTGTGTATTAACATGAACTTAGCCTCGCTCAAATTAAGTAATATATATATATATATATATATATATATGTAATAAAAAAATCTAAATGAAATATTATTTTCAATGCTAATAAATATGATTGGAAAATTGACTTTTCAAAGTTTGATGTTGATTAATTGGAACTGTATAAAACCATGGGGAGCTCTAATTTAGAGAAAAAAATGGAACTCCATACCTTGTAAAATCATGTCCATAAAACCCATAAGGTGAATATTTTTATTAACAACAATTAGAGGGCATTTGGATTTGCTGTTGAGGAATGCTAGCCCTAGTTTCAAACTCTCAATATTAAAATGACAAGTGTCATTATCATGTTACCTTTACAATCAGTTAAAAAACAACTTTCTTCTTCTTAAGATTATTGTTTCAGCTGGTTACAATAGCAACCTATAAAAAAATGACATATGGCGCTTAACTGGTTGAAGCAATAATCTTAAGAAGGAGAAAGTTGTTACTTTAACTAGTTGTAAAGGTAACCTGGTACAATAATAGCTTGTCATTTTCAATAGTGAGGGTTTGAAAAACTTTGAAATTATGGGACAGGCTAGCATTTAACATTACTAACTTAAAAATATTGATCAAATGAAATAGAGTTCCACGGATTTAAATTCTGCTCAATTACGTGAAATTGGAATCCACTACTTTTAACTATTGAAATAGTGATTCAATTTCATGGAAAGTTGATGCAATTTCAGTTTCACTATTTTTGTAATGTACTAGAGAATTGAAATTGTGGGATGGAATTAACAATCCCTTTTTTCTTTTTCTTTTTGTTTTTTGGTGTAGACAATCCGTCCTTCAATTCCACAAATTCAAAGGCACTCTTAAATTGTATAATGTATCCCCAAAGGTTTAATTTTATGCATTTGAGACAAAATAACCTTGGTTTTCATATACTCTAGCTTAACCTACGTCAACATAGTTAAATTGTTAGCCAAAAAATGCCCTTACTCGATTGACTTTGAGTGCTTCTCATTGTGGGTATTTTCATTTGGGCAGTGATCAGTACACCACGCATTAGATTATGTAGTTAAATGTCATGGCTACGTGTCCCTTTTAACACTTTTTTAACTATGGTTATGCTTAAGAAAATTAAGGTCATTATTTTTTTTTTATTTTAAAATAAAATAAACTAAGGATAAATTGCTTAATACTAGAAGTGAGTGAATCTTAACCACGGTTGATGTATGATCAAAAGAGGGGTATGGACCAATCAGGACTGTACATTGGATTACATAGTCGACTCCAGTACGACAGCAAGTTAAGCATTTCCCTTTTTTACTCGTGGTTTCCATTATGTAACGAAACAGCTGATCCTCATTGGTTCGTGCCCCACTTTTAAATAGTCACCAGTTCTAGTTAAAACTCACTCACCCTTAGGATTAAGCACTCCAACCCTAGTTTATTTTTTTATAAAAAACATTATTTTAAATTTGTTAAACTTAACCAAGGTTAATAGGGAGTATTAGAAGGGACGCGAGGACATGGGGTAAGATAAGAAGCCGACCTAAATCCGCTAATGACTGCTCTATTAGTATATGGACATTGATTAGAAGTCAGACGCCTAGCATTTATGGGAATCAATCCCAAACCACACACCACGCAAGGGAGGGAAACACATACACACTACGTGCCCTATACCAATAGCTTATCTTGGCAGATGCCCTCTGGCACCTCTTTGCATGACGGTGAGAAGACTTTAATTGAAGAGGTGATAGCATCTTTGAACGGTACACGTATACTTCCAAAGCTTACCGCATTTCCTTTTTGACATTCATTAATTGTGGTTAAATAATTTAACCTTAATTTTTAAGAATTAATATATAATATATATATATATATTAACCTTGTTTATGATTCACTACTCATGTGATTACTTTTAAAAAAAAATTAAGGTTAGATTCATTAATTTCTAAGCTTAGAAATAAGTGAATCTTAACCACAATTAATTAATATCAAAGAAACCACATGACAAACTTACACATGTTCAACTATACATGCACATGCATACGCTCGCACCTCTTCAAGTCAAGTAAATGCATCATGCAAAGAGAGGTGCCTCGGAGGTGTGACCTCGGGCATCTGAAAGATAATCCCTTGCCTCACTACAAGAAAGCTCGCAAAAGATTTACTTTTTTGCTCACCAGAGTATCCCTCTGGTGAGCAACGCCATCAGTGGACATGTGGTAAAGAAAAAAGAAAAAAAATATTAAATGAAAAGAAGTAAAAAAAAAAAGCGGGAAAAAAATTTGACTTCTCTCCAAATGTCGTTTTTTTCATGGTGATAGCGCTGCTCACCAGAGGGATACTCTAATCTTTTGCCAAGAAAGCTACCCATATGGCCTGTACCAATGCATGTGTGGAGATCTCTCTTGAAATGAAGCTTATTGACTTCCTTGGGGTATTTAAGTTGGGCAATAGTTAGCTCCTTGCTCTCACAAAGCCGTCCTTTAGTTGCTATTTAACTTGACTTAATTTTTTAAACTCTTGTGATTAAATTATTTTATATTATCCTTACAAAAATTAAGGATAAATGCGTAAACATTAGGGGTGAAAGGTTAAAAGGAGGACATGTGGCAAGAAATGGATAGCCAAGACGACTCTCCTAGACCATGTGGGGTTACGCTTTTCCTATTAATGTCATCTAACTTTCGTTCCTTCTATTAGCCTCAATAAGGTTACATCTCATCAAAGTTCATGGCCATACACCTATCCATCTATTAGTGGCATTGACAATTTTAAAAGTTGTAATTCGGCATTTGGACGGTCACAAGATGTAGACAAGGCAATGAGCTTTGCCCGAAAACGTCACGAAAAGGACGAAGGCTATCAATACTCTTTGTTTGACACATGCTCATGTGAGTGGGCTGTCAATGGATCAGATCTTATCTTGATCAGATCCGATCCGAATTCAATATGATTAGATGGGATCCTAATCCTATTATAGATTCGTCGGATCGGATACATATCCGAAATCTTAAATCCAATTATAATCGGATTGAGTTTGGATTTATAGTGATCCAATTCAATTAAAATCCAATCCGATTAGATTTTATATAAAAATAATAATATTTATATAATTTTACAAATATATTACAATATTAATCATAAATTTTTAATTTTCAATTAAAATATTAATTTTTAAATATATTAGTGCTAATCGGATCAGATTCAGATCTTGAATAAGTAATCGGATTTAGATTCAGATTGGGTAATTCATAATCTGAGAGATCTCGGATCGGATTCTTAATCGGATCAGATTCGGATCTAGGAAGATTTGGTTCAAATCCAATCCATTTACAGCCCTACATGCGAGGGTATTTTGAAGATTTACCAAACTAAACAAGACGGGGGGTGGGCAATGGCACCCTTTAAAAAAATTACAAAATCTTAAGGCCAAACTTTTTATATAATCAACAATTACATCATATAATTCAGGTACTATATTCAAAAAACTAAATATTATTTATTTATTTTAAAGTTACACATATACATAATAAAAAAATTAAAATTTTGAGGGGCTAGCACAGGCATGTTGTCGAGGTTTGGTTGGCTTATTTAAATTGGTCAATTTTGTGTCATATAGGTCACTAAAATGGCCATCTAAAAGACCGCACAACCTTAGCCAATCAAAGTACTACGCTATTTGCAATCCTGACCTAGTCTGGATTGCAAATAAAACATGACCTAGCCTGGATTGCAAATAACACAAGACGGTGTGTAACAAACCCAAAATCTCATCTAGGTTAAAATGAGACTTTAGGCCCGTGACATTGTTTATCCTGATCACTTAACTTGTAAGCATGCAAGACAATACAAAAGTGAACCTAAAAATTTCTTTTTAACATATATTTATATATCAAAAGAACCACTATAACAATTTATCTAACAACCGAGTTCATGTTAGCCTATAGGTGTCCACCATATATAGGTCTCTTTAGTGATTTTAATGATAACACAAATAACACAATTATAAAATGAGATTTGTGTTACTAATGACTCAATTGAGTTTATGTAAAAAGCAGTTTATGAAGAGCATTACCAAACCATTCAAGATGAAAAAGTATGAAAATGACACCATCTATCAAGAAGATTCATCATCTAGTAAAAAACAAGTCATTTGATCAAAATGAAGATATCAAAAATCAATCAAAATCCAAGTCATGAAGATGAAGCTTAAAGATAAAATTCAAGAAGATGACCCAAGATCAAATCATGAAGAATGAAGACTCTCAATAAAGGCTTAATGTTTTATATTTTAGTGAGAGTGTTTTAGGACTTCTGTAAAAAGTCATCAAAGATTGTTGGTTGAATGCTCAAAATGCCTAGGTTGACCTTAGGTACCTTAGAGCTTAATTGTACATCATTATAAAGACCTTAGACATAATTTGGAATGACCAAAATCATGATTAAAATAATATAGAAGATTAAGGAAACCATTCTTATCATTAAGGTCATTAAAAGATGAGAATTCTGTAAAATAACAAAGGACTCGTTGACGAATCCAATGAGCCAACTTGAACTCGTTGACGAATGGAGTTTCAAAAGCTACTGTAACTTTCTGCCTTCGAACTGGGCGACGAATCCAAAGTCACATCTTGCACTCGACGACGAATTAATGCGGGACGCAAAATATGTCTGTAACGGCTATTTTTCAACAGTTTTTTTGCTTTCAATGTACCTCCAACGGTTATATATTTGTAAGGACTATAAATAAGGATGATTTATGATCTAGAACGTGATGAAATATAAATCAAATCATTCAATCATCTACTCCAAAGCTTAGATTTCCAAATCTATTGAGTTAAACCTAAAATCCCCAAATCAGTTTTATTGAGCTATTTAACTCTAATCTTTAAGAGATTTTAAGTGAGCTTTAGAGAGATCATTCAACTCGTTTTAGGAGCAAAATCTGATTGTAAACATTTTTCAACAAGTATATTTGATAATCAAGAATTGCGGATTTTTGTCCTTGAAGCGGGGAGCTTTGTAAAGTCAATAGATAATTGTTCATTTAGAAAATAGGCTTGATTTTCGCCCGTAAGAAGATTATAAAGGTCTGATCCTCACCCGTAAGGGGATTGTAAATTTTTGATCTTCACCTGGGAGAAAATCATAAAAGATTTGGTCTTCACCCATAAAAAGACTGTGAGAGTAAAATCGTGGTGAAATTTTTAGCGGGTATAGCTTAAGATGGGGACGTAGGTGGGATTGCCGAACCTCGTGAACAATATCTTGTGTTTGCATTCTCTCTTCATACTCTTTACTTTATTACTTTTTATTGATTGTGTAGAATTGTATATTTTCATTCCTTTTTAATTAGTAAAATTAAAATTCCGTTTAATGGATAAATTAGGAAGAATTTTTAAATTGTCATAGACCCTATTCTCCCCCCTTCTAGGGTCCAAACCTTGGACAACAAGTGGTATCAGAGTCTATGTCTATGTTTTTAAAGATTTAACCATCATAGAGAAAATATTTTTTTTGGCAAATATGAATGATTAGATGTTTAATTATGCTATGTTCAATGTGTATTGATTATAATTTTGATGATTCATCTAATCTGTTGATAATAGTCTATAATGATATTTTAATGAAAAATGTATTAAATGAATAATAGATGTCTTGATAAATATGTGATATATATGTTTTGATGTATGTAATGGTTATGTATTTAAATTGGATTCATGTGCTTAAATGACATATGTTAACATCAAGGTTATAACTCTAAGTACCCTTAATAGTTTTGATGATAACACAATAATTGAACGATCATTATGGTGTTAATGTTTCCATTTAGTCTATGTACTTTTAGAGAAAAAAGAGCATTACAAGCATCATTCAAGCTATGAAGAATTGAAAAGATCAAATATTCAAGTGAATCGACTCAAAAGCCAAGCCGTAGTCATTTTAAGGAAAAAGCTCCAAAGACTCAAAGCCAAATCATGAAGAAAAGTCAAGATTGAAGTTCCACCTGTTCTAATAGAAGACTAACTCTCAAAGAAGCCTTAGTGTTATTTTTTAAAAGTATTTAGAAACTATGTAAAAGTCCTCAAAAGCTTGGAATTTGATTGCTCAAATATATCTAGATAGACCTTAGAATACTTAGAATAGGTTAGACATGATTCTAAGGCCCTAAAAATGATTAAAATAATGATATTAAGAATGTCTAAGGACCAAGACATCATTCCAATCAACTCGGTCTCATTAAGATGAGTTTTCTGTAAAAATACAGAGAACTCGTCGATGAGTGCAAGAGACTTGTCGACAAGTGACCTAACAGTAGCTCAAATTAGGGCACTGTCACTCCATTCGTTGACGACCCACTATTTTTCAAAACCACTCGTCGGCGAGTGCATGCGGGAACTGAACATAACGGCTAGTTTTCAAATGATTATTTTCGCATTAAATGTTTCCACATTAGCTAGAATGAATGTTCAACTATAAATTAGGTTCATTTATGAACAAACAACAACAATTCAGTGATTCCATGATTAACAATCCTCATTTTGTATTCAATACTCTTTTTTCATTAAAAACCTAGAATCTCAATCTCTGTCTGTTTGAGCTTTCAATTCCAATCATTTTGAGAGATTATTAGCATTAATTTTCACTCTTATTTAGCTTATCAAGGAGCCTTTAATTTTGGATTAAACATCCAACATTCTCATTGTAAGAAGCTAAGTCAAGAATCAAAGATTCTTGCAACTGTGAAGAAGAGTTCTTCTGTGAAACCAAGAGACGTACTCTCTTGAAGAGGTTAATTCCTGAGCCTGAGAAAATGATGGTAAAAGGTGAAATCATCACCAGAGAATAAGGATTGTAACGGCTTACTCTTCGTCCATGAAGAAGAGTATGATTAGTGAAATCGTGTGGAAATCCTTGAAACGAAAAGCTTAAAGGCAGGGATGTAGGCAAGTTGTCGAACCCTGAGATAAATCTCGTGTGTGGTATCTCTTATTACTCTCTCTCCTTATTTAATTTAGTTATTACTTATAACATTTCTTTTAACTATTTCAAATTCTGCATAAATCAACTTAATTAAAGAATTTTTCAGTTTGTCATTGACCCTATTCACCCCCACTCTAGGGCCCTTAGTTGGGTAACAATTAGTATCAGAGCCTAGACTCTATAGATTTTTGGTTTAAACAACCTTAGAGTTAAAGATATTAATGGCAAACATGTTTGCAAATAGTGTAGGAGAAGGCCAATCGACCACTAGGCCTCCATTGTTCAATGGAGAGAATTACAACTATTGAAAAACCAGTATGATGTACTACATACAAGCTTTCGACTATGAATGTTGGAGAGTTATAATAAAAGGTCCCCACATTCCTATGAAAATTATTGAAGGAAAGGAATTTCCTAAAACCGATGAGGAATGGAATGAGGCCGAGGTTAAACTCATTCAAATCAATGCTAGAGCAATTAGCAATCTCTATTGCACTCTAAGCCCTCAATAGTTTAACCGGGTCTCTACTTGTGAATCTGCCAAAGAGATATGGGATAAACTTCATGTTACATATGAAGGAACTAACCAAATTAAGGAAGAAAAAATTAGTATGTTGGTTCACAAATATGAACTTTTCAAAATGGAAAAAGATGAATCAATTAGTGAAATGTTTACTAGGTTTACTAACATCTTGAATGGACTACAGACACTTGGTAAAGTTTACTCTAGTGCAGAAAATGTAAGAAAAATGCTTCATTCTTTGTCAAAGGAATGGTCTCCCACAGTGACCGCCATTTAAGAAGTGAAGGACTTGACCAAGCTCCAAATGGATGAGCTTTTAGGGTCATTGATGACTCATGAAGTCATCATGAAGGGACATCAAGAGAATGAGCCCAAGCTCAAGAAAGGGCTAGCTTTAAAGTTTTCTCATGTAGAAGAAAGTGAAGAAGAAGAGAGCAATAAGGATGAAGACTTTGCCTTCATGGCTAGAAAATTGAAGAGATTTCTTAAAAACAAAAAAAACTTCAAGAAGAAGCCTTACAAGAAAGAAGTCACCAAGGAGGTACTCAAAGATGAATCAAGTAAGAAAGAGTCAATCATTTGCTATGAGTGCAAAAGGTCGAGACACATCAAGACGGAGTGTCCTCAACTCAAGAAAAGCAAGAGGTTCCAAATAAAGGCTATGAAAGCTACATGAGACGATTCCGAGAAAAGCGGCTCAGAAGCCTCTAACGATGAAGAAGTGGTCAACTTGTGCCTCATGACCAATGAGGATAAGGTAACTCCTTCACCCAATGTTTCCATTTCTTATGAGGAAATTAGGGATGCATTTGATGAACTATTTATTAAATTTAGAAAAATAACGTCAATGAATAAACATCTTAAAAAGGAAATATTTTCTATATCAAAACAAAATAAATTTCTACTAAAAGAAAAAGAAGACTTGCTAAATGAAGTAAACTCCTTAAAAATCAAAGAAAGGGAAAGTCTTCTAAAAGAAAATGAGATGAACGAGAAAATTCATATTTTATCTCAAAACTTTTCTTGTGAGTGTGATGAACTTCAAGCTAAAGCCAAAGATTTGACTAAAATAGCTTATACTTTGTCTACGGGAGAAAAGAACCTAGAAAGACTATTGAGTCAACAAAGATGTGTCTTTGGTAAGGTCGGACTTGAGTATAATCCTTTAGCAAAACAAAAGGAATACCAAAACTTCTTCACTAAACCAACTAGTCTTTTAAATCCACCATATAGTGCATTCTACATTTTCAATGGAAAGAAGATGGTTAAGAAGGTTTGAGTTCCAAAGGGAACCACACCTCCAAAAACTAACCATGTCGGACCCAAAATAGTTTGGGTACCAAAGAGAGTTACTTGAATTTCTCTTATAAGTTTGCCTCAAGACAAGTACCTCAAAATCAATGTGGTTTTTAGATAGTGGATGCTCAAGGCACATGTCCGGGAATAAAAAACTTTTCATTTCAATCACTCCTAAGGATGGAGGGCATGTGCCTTCGGAGATAATGCAAATGAGAAGATCATCGGTATAGATAATGTTGATAAGGATAATACTAATTTTCTTGAAAATGTTTTATTAGTAGATGATTTTAAACATAATCTTATAAGCATTAGTCAATTGTGTGATAAAGGTCTAAATATTTCTTTTAAATCAAATGTTTGCATAATTAAAGACAAAGATAACATTAATACCATATTTATTACACATAGGAATGAAAATGTGTATGTCATAGATTTTGATGAATTGACCTCTTAAAACCTAATGTGCTTTTCGAGTATAAATGAAGCTAGTTGGTTATGGCATAGAAAGGTTAGGTCATGCAAGTATGGATCTACTATCTAAATTGTCTAGAAATGAATTTGTAAAAGGTTTGCAAAAAATCAAGTTTTCAAAAGACAAAGTTTGTGATGCTTGCCAACTAGGAAAATAAATTAAGTCATCTTTCAAAAAGAAATTAGAAATATCAACCTCTAGGCCCTTGGAATTATTGCATATGAACTTATTTAGGACAAATGATGTAGCAAGTTTAAGTGGTAAGCCTTATGCATTTGTCATTGTAGATGATTACTCTAGATACACTTGAGTGTTATTTTTATTTCATAAAAGTGAAGTGCATGCTATGTTTGAAATTTTTGTAAAATAGTTCAAAGTGAGAAAGACTACTCTATTAATAACATTAGAAGTGATAGAGGTGGATAATTCAAGAATAAAGAACTTGAATCTTTTTGTGAAGAAAATGGTTTCAACTATAACTTCTTCGCTCCTAGAACTCCTTAACAAAATGGGGTAGTTAAGAGAAAGAATAGGTCTTTACAAGAAATTGGTAGAATAATGCTTAATGAACATAAACTACATAATTATTTTTGGACCGAAGTTATAAATACTTCTTGCCATGTAATCAATAGAGTTGTTGTTATAAACTAATTAAATAAAAACTCGTATGAGCTTTGGAAAAGAAGATGACATAATATAGGATACTTCAAAGTTCTTGGATGCAAATGTTTTATTCTAAATAACAAACTCAATTTAAAGAAGTTTGAACCTAAATCTAGTGAGAGAATCTTCCTTGGTTACTCTACAAATAGCAAATCCTATAAGGTGTTTAACAAAAGTTCCCTAGTTGTAGAAGAATCAATGCATGTAATATTTAATGAATCTAATCCATTTGAAACTAAGAAAATTAATGAAGATGATCCAATTAACAAAGTAGTCAACATATCTAAAGATATAGCTAATTTGGAAATCAATAAAAATGATAATAAAAATCAAGTCAATGATGATGATAAAATCTTAGAAGTTGAAAACTTAGATGAAAATGAATATCAACTTCCTAAGACATAAAAATTAATAAAAGATCATCCTAAAGAACTCATACTTGAGAATATAGAATAACGTGTAAGAGCAAGAAGAAATATTTGTAATAACTTTGCATTCCTCTTACAAATTAAACCTAAGAATGTAATTGAAGTAATTAATAATGAATCTTGAGGAATTGCTATGTTAGAAGAACTTAATTAATTTGAAAGAAATCAAGTGTGAGACTTAGTACCTAGACCTAAAAGTAAATCCATAATTAGTACTAAGTAGATCTTTAGAAATAAAAAGGATGAAAATAGTAACATCATTAAAAATAAAACTAGACTAGTAGCTCAATGATACAAATTATGAAGAAACCTTTGCCCCGGTTGTTAGACTTAAAGCTATTAGAATGCTTCTTGCATATGCTAATTATAAAAATTTTAAATTATATCAAATGAATGTTAAAAATATTTTTTTGAATGGATTTATTTCGGAGGAAGTATATATTGAACAACCTCCTTGCTTTTAAAATCATAATATGCCTAATCATGTCTTTAAGCTCACTGAAGCCTTATATGGTTTAAAGCAAGCTCCTAGAACTTAGTATGATAGGTTAAGTGGCTTCCTACTTGAAAATAATTTCATTAGACGAAAAATTGATAGTACATTGTTTATAAAATCCAAAAATAATGATATACTTATTGTGTAAATCTATGTAAATGATATTATTTTTTGTTCTAATAATGAAATTCTTTGTCAAGAATTTGCTAAAATCAAGCAAGATGAGTTCAAAATGAGTATGATGGGAGAGTTGAACTTCTTTCTCGGACTTCAAATCAAGCAAACTAAGGAAGGAACCTTCATCAATCAATCTAAGTACACAAGAGAGTTTCTCAAAAAATTCAGCATGGACAACTCCAAGGAAGCTGACACTCCCATGAGTCCATCAATAAAGTTGGATAATGATGAAAAGAGCATAAGTGTGGAAGAAACTAAGTATCGATGTATGATTGGTAGTTTATTGTATTTAATTGCTAGTAGACCTGATATCATGTTTAGTGTATGCATATGTGCTAGATTTCAAGCTAACCCTAAGAACACTTCACTAGGACTAGTTAGCTATTCTGATGCTAACTTTACTGGATGCAAAGTTGATCGGAAGAGTACTAGTGGAACATGTCACTTCTTAGGAAACTCATTAGTTTTATGGTTTAGTAAGAAACAAAACTCAGTTGCTTTATCTATAGCTGAGGCTAAATATGTAGCAGCTGGGAGTTGTTGTGCTCAAACTCTCTACAGGAAACAACAATTAGAGGATTTCAAACTATACTATGATAAAATTCATATTAAATGTGATAATACAAGTGCAATATGTATGACCAAAAATCCTATTCAACATTCTAGAACTAAACATATTGAAATCAGATATCTTTTATAAGGGATCATGTTCAAAATGGGGATGTAGTGTTGGATTTTGTTGAATCAAATAACCAATTAGCTGATATAATTACTAAATCTCTCCCTTATGATAGATTTAGTACCTTAAGAAGAGAATTAGGCACGACAAGACTATGTGATATTAAATAAAAATATGCCTAATATCTAAAATTGAAAAATCATGTTTGAATGTGCTAAATGGTGATATTTGATGAATGATGGAATGTGTTTAATTAGTATTGTGAGCGCGGGTTTTGGTGAAACCCTGGTTTGCATCTCACGGAGTGAATTAAGAGTCCTCACCTATTCATTTAGAAGGGATAAGTCCCCAAGGTTTGGATAAGGTCTTGGTCTGCGATCAGAGATCAGGGTAAGATGTTCGGTTAAGTCCGGGGAAGGGGTTATGCACCCCGGCACTTCCACTTTCAGTGGTTCCCTACTTGCTAGGGTTAAGCCAAATTAATATCAGTTTTAATCAAATGCCTTAAGTATTTAAGATAATGCTAATCTAAGAAGGAGAAAATCCTAGACTAGGGTCGAACCCGGGTTGGGCTGCCTACGTACTCACATATGGGTGAGATCAGACCGAACGTAGTTCTGGCACATGAGCTCGTGCCAAGGCTAGGGGTGTGTGTGTGCACCAAGGGTGGCTTAGGGTCTAGCCGGGAGGCTAGGGGTGGTTGACCGGGTTGGTCAAGTGCTTGGTATTGGGCCCGATAGGCCTAAGGTAAGTCCGATAGACTAGGGTTGGGCCCGGTAGGCCGAGGGTGAAGCCCGGTAGACTAGTTTGGGCCCGGTAGGCCGAGATTGGGCCCGATAGGCCAAGGGTAAGCCCGATAAGCTAGGGTTTGGCCCGGTAGGTCGAGATTAGGCCCGGTAGACCAAGGGGTGAGGCCCGATAGGCCTAATGTGTCTTAACCAAGGGTTAAGGTTGCTAACCGAGGTTAAGAAAGGTGATTAACCTTGGTCAGGGGTGCTAACCATGGTTAAAAAAGTTCAATCTCAGATTTTTTGGTCTTTTTGAATTTTTTTGATTTTTTTGTGGTTTTCTCAGATTTTTCCGGGCGGTCAAATATGCTTAACCGTGGTTAAGGAGGGGAGGTCACCATGGTTAAGGGTCTTACCCATGGTTAAATGGTCAAAAGAGACCATTTTTGGGTTCCTCTTAATATTTTAGATTTTTTGAGCATTTTTCCAGATTTTTTCCGGTTAAGGATTTTTTGACCATGGTTAAGGGTCAAAGATGGGGTTGACTCTGATTAGGGGTCTTAACCAAAACAAAAACTAAAATTGAAGACATTTCTGGATTCCATGTAATATTTATGATTTTTTCAGAATTTTTGCTAGGTCATGGGCCGTTTAACCATGGTTAAATATTAACCACGGGTGAGTTTAACCATGGTTAAGGGGCCGACTGAAGCAAAAGTGGGCCCAGGGTCCATGGCAGGGCCTAGAATGGCCTCCTACCCGGTCTGGGCCCCCACAAAGTCCAGCAAATGCCAAAAAACCCAAAAACATGTTACATTTTTAACCACAGTTGATGAGGGTTTAACTATGGTTAACGATGGAACCATGGAAAATCAAGACTACTAGTGGGTAGCCTGAAGTCCAGTGATCGTTTTAAGCCTTTGGGGGGCCCAATGGGAGGTCGGGTGTGGGCCCCACATAGGCTCAAAGTTGCCTCGTTGCACATCACATAAAATGACGATTTAAAAAAAAAACAACAAAACAGATTTTTTTTTGGCAAAGTTTGCAGCGATTTTGCCGCTGATTGGCTCAACCCCCGGGGGATCCGAGACCATGGTCGCGAAGCCTGCTATGAGGGAAACAATTTGAGCCCTCTTGGAAGCCAAGGGAAGGCTGGATGTGGGTCCCACAGAGGCCCAAAGTCGTCCCTTTGCACAGATTTTCACACTGTCGACCCTACTTTGGGGTCGATTTAACTATGGTTAACAGATGAATTAAGGGCTGAAAATTTACAGGGAGGTAGCCCTATATATGGGGATTTTAACCATGGCCTTGGTTTTGACCAAGGCTGGGTCTAACTATGGTTAAACCGTGGTTACAGGGGGCTGGCTTAAACTGTTTTTCCAGATTTTTCTTTTTTGGGAAAAAAAAACTTTTGGTCTGTTTGGATGAAAACAAGTGAAGGTACTCATGGATTGAGGACCCCCTAGACCTTATGAACGACCCCGTGTGTGGTGGGGGATGGGTGGCGTGCCCCAATTGAAACCTCAAAGGAGCCCACCCCCGAGCCTATGGTTCAGGCGAGAGGGGGTCCTTATCCCCGGCCGAGCTGCTGTAAATTGGAAACTAAAAATGATATGGGACCCCTGGAATGGGACCAGGGGTCCCTTTCAATAGCAAAAGGGACAGCAACAAGGGGGAGGGGTGGCCCTACCCAATATCGAGCTTCACGTGTTGGAGATGGGTATAGCGACCGTGGTGGAGTGTTACAGGCTTGGGGGACGGCCTGGGGGTTAGAAGATTACCTGAGAATGATCTTAGGTGGGAGCCTAATACTGGAGAAGGGGTGATTCCGACTGGCCGAGTAGGGATTTGATAAAAAAAACTGGTTTTTCCCTCTCTTTTTTTTGCTGTTTTTTTTTTTTTGGTACGGTGGAGAAGAAAAAACGAAGCAAGGATGGTGTAGAAGGCTTTTGGAGACGAGGGAGTGGCCTAAGGATGGTGGAGGGTGGGCTGGACACTAGTTTATCTTGACTGGTTTTTTTTTTTTTGAAAAAACCTCCTCCAAACCGTGGCTATCGTATGGGTTCTATAGAAGAGAAAGGAGAAGAGAGGAAGGACGGATAAGGATGGAGGTGGAGGGACGCGTGGGGGACACGGTTTGGAGGAGAGCAGGTCGCAGGGGCAGGTGGGGTGGCAGCACTGTGCACTCGTCCCATTGGCAGGGACGATGAATAGTAAGTTCTTAAATTTTTTTTTTTTTTTGCTTTGTTCAATTGTCAAGTTGATTGGATTGGGTCCAATCTACATGTGGGCCCTGCCACATGGGATTGGTGCCCAATCAAATCCCTTCATTTTTTTATTTTATTTATTATTTATTTAAAAAAAACCATATTTCTTTCAAAATATATATATATTTATTTTTTTTAAAAAAATTTTGTTTACCTTTTCGGGCTTAACCACCACATGTGTGGGGAAGGCCAAAATGATTTTTGCCATAGAAAAATTTGAATTTTAAATTGGTAAAGTGGGTCCCACTTGGATTGGGCTTAATGGGCCCATGTTTGGGCCCAAAATTGGGTTTTAGCCATACTTTTTTGGAGTTTGGACTTGAAACGGGCCTTGAGCCCAAGGGGTCTTGCCTAGGGTTTGGGTTTGGGCTAAGCTAGGGTTAGGCCTAAGGTTAGGTCTAGGGTATACCTAGGGTTAGTCCTAGGGTTTAGCTAGGGTTAGCCTAGGGTTAGACTAGGGTTTAGGCACTTTTATTTGAAATGGGCCTTAAGCCCATACGGTTTGGTTTTAGGTAGGTTTTAGGGCTCACCTAGGGCTAGGCTAGGGTTTAGGATCTATCTAGGGCTACTAGGGTTTAGCCGGGGATAACCATGGTTAACGGGGGTTAACCATGGTTAAGCATGGTGTAAAAATTGAGTGCTTACAAGTATATCTATTTGGAATGAGGATTTGAATGTTAAGAATAAATATTTAATTAATAAAAAAAAGCTTTAATCATAAGTAATTCGAATTTAAAATGGAAAATCAAGAATTTTCAAAAATTTTTGTATGGGATTCGGCGACGAGTCACTGTGCAAAACAGAACTCGTCGATGACTTTGTTGACAGTGGCTTCTGTTTAGCCACTCGACGACGAGTCTAACCTACTCTTCGATGAGTGCCTTCGGGGATATAGATATAAACCTTTTTTTTTTTGTGGAAAATCCCCAAATCCTCCATTGTTCTTCTCTTTCAAATCCGATTTCCCTCGCTTACCAAAATCTATTTTTCCTCTTCCATTCTCCTCAAACTTTATCCATAATCATTCCATCTCATCCAAATTGCTCAAAACTCTCAAATCTCACCAAACCCTAACAGTGAGAATGGCTCCACGCACGAAGAAGACCACTGCAACACCTGCGAAGAAGAGAGCCTCCAAAGCTTCGAAAGGGAAGGAGAAGGTTGTTGAACCATCTCAGAATGAGTCTCTGGGTCTGTTCAAAACAAAGAAGACCGAAGAAAATTTCAAACTCATCTTCTACAAGCGTGTTCGAATTTTGGGTAAGGTTGCCGATTTTTCTATGTTAAAAAATATAGGGTTAGTTGTTCTTGCTTCTAAATTTCAAGCCCTTAAATGAAATCATTTTCTTGAATTTCGTGAACCCATGTACCCAGACTTGATTCGTCAGTTCTACTCCCACCTTCAATATGAAAAATCCACAAAGTCTTTTAATTCATATGCTCACGGTAAACTGATTACCTTTACTTGAACTGAACTCCAATCTATTCTCAGATTGCCAAATGAGGAATTCTTGAACTACACCACCAATCAATGAGTTTCCCATGAAGGTTTTGATGTCATTGAAACCTTGAAAATTATGCGTGTCAACAAGGACATCACCAAACCTAACCCTCCCAAGCTCAAGGATCTCACCTTTAATGCTAGACTAGCTCATCACATTATAACCTATAACATAATTCCTAGGGGTGGAGGTCGTGACTTCATCACCTACTTTGATATTTTCTTGATTTGGTGTGTTCTAACCACCAAACACATTGACCTCTCCTTTATCATTATGCATGTCATGCTCGATGCTTCGAAGAGACTCTCTGGAAGATTATCTTTTGGTCTTGCCCTCACTCGAATATTCAAACACTTCAAAGTTCCTCTATCTGTATACCAAGATAAAATCATTTTGGCTTATTTTGATCTATACTCTAAGGCCACTATCATGTGTATGGGTTACCTTTGGATAGATTCTAGGAATGTATGGGTTCCCAAAACCCAGAACATCCCTTCATCTCCTTCAGCTCCTCCTTCTATCACTCCAGATCCTACAACTCCACCTCCTGCTCCTGATTCCATTTCTACTCCTACCCCTACTCCTATCATTCCTCCCTCCTCAGCAGCAGTGCCAGAGCCAGAGCCAGAGCTATAGGCAAAGCCAGCGATCAAGGATAAGGTAGAGGCAGAGTGTAGAGCCCCAGACCTTTTTCATGCTTAATACATGGCACTGTCGTTTCCATTTTGCCTTTAAAGAGGTATAATTAATAAATAAGGAAGAAATTGGAAATTTCGACACGTCAGAAATGTTCCTTTTCGAAGTACGAACCCAACGCAAGTTGAATCGTCAAAATCGGATGAACGAGTCAAAAGATATGGTCAAAACAGTCTGGACCAACAGGCAACGGGTGCGTTGTGCAACAGACAACGGGTACGTTGTACAGCACAACGGGCACGTTGTACATAAGACAACGGACAACGGGTTCGGCACCCTTCACAGCACAACGAGTTGGCGCTATTCACAGCACAACGAGTTGGCGCTATTCACAGCACAACGAGTTGGCGCTATTCACGGCACAACGAGTTGGCACTATTCACAGCACAACGTGTTGGGCACTTGTGTTTGTGTAGAAATTCCAGTAAGGGTATTATGGTCTTTTGGTCGGTTCACTCTTACCTTAAGAGTTTAACCCGAGCCTTTAGGGCATCATTCAACACTTAGAGAGTTTGAGAGAATAGGAGAAAGGGGAGAAGGCGATTCCAACCTAGGGTTTCCATTTTGGAGAGAAATCAAGGGGTTTGAGACCCTAGATCACTTCAAGTCCGGTTTTTCTCCAAGATCACGGCTCAAGCACTCGTGAGGAGCATCTCCTCAAGCTAGGGCAGCAACTCACGGTCGTTTTGGAAGGGGGTTTCTTCCTCACTTGATCAAGGTCGGTACTTCTTGCTACCCTCCTAGTGATAGTTCCTCTTTCCCCTTTATTTCCTTTGATTTTCTTTCATTTACACCTGTGCAAAGAGATGGATGGTTGTGAATGGTGAATGGAGATGGAATGGGCGAATGGATGCCGTGTGGATGATGTGATGAATGAATGGGAAAGGGCATTGTACTAATAATGAACATACAAGTGTGATGTGAGCATAACTCACCTAGAAAAGCATGATTTAGGTTTAAATGAATAATGAATAATGAACACACCATGTTTGATGAAATGCCAAGGTGAATACAGTGAGTTGTAAATTAGGAAATGCATGCCTAATAAATTATGGATATTGCTAGGGCCTATGATAGTGTGTTTTCTTGCTTTCCCTAAATGATATGAATGTTACATTGCTCAATCATAGATGTTATATGTGTTGTGAAATCACCCAAATGTCATATTTAATTCCAAATGCAAGTATGTACACGGTTCCCACGAGCACGGCATGCATGACACGATTCATCGAGGTTTTCAAGAACATGGTTAGAGGTGGGGCATATCCTAAGATATGTTTTACCTCACTCTTGGCAAGGACAAGTCAATCATGCATTATCATAAGAAGAGTTTCCATTCCCTCGCAAGTACATACATTATCATAAGAAGGGTTTCCCTTCCCTCGCAAGTACATACATATCATAAGAAGGGTCTCCCTTCCCTCGCAAGTACATCTCACAAGGACATCTCACAAGTGAAAGGACATGGCACGGCATGACAAGCATGAGCATCTTAGGAAGAAGGGTCTCCCTTTCCTCACAAGTAGATTACTTTTCTGAACAAGTAAGCATGATACATGGCATGACAAGCATGGGTATTTAGGAAGAAGGGTTTCCCTTCCCTCACAAGTAGTTTACTTTTCCAAGCAAGCATGACATGGCATGACAAGCATGATACGACAAGATGAGACAAACATGACAAGTTTTCAAGCACAGAAATGGTGTTTTCAAGTCAAGTCAAGTGCACGATGATTTCAAGAGGTTTTATCGGCTTTCTACGAAATACAAGCATGATTATAAATTGCCTTACTTCCTTGTATGATATAAATTGTTCATGTCCTATATATGCAACTTGCTTCCTACTTTATGTATGTTATCTGTACACTATGACTGTTGGTTAGTATTTTGTACCCGCTGAGTATTCCATGCTCAGTCGTACTTCTTATGTCGGCAGGTTCTGAGGGAGCTGCTGCCCCAATTGATGTTTGTGCTCCTGGTCCATGGGTGGAGGAGGAGTACGTCGAGGAGCCTTTTGAGGAACCTCCCGTAGAGGGTTATCAGTAGGTGGTGTTAGATTCTGAGTGGATTAGCTGTGGGTGAGATGAGAGATATACATTCATGTATTTTGGCGGGTTTGTCCGCACTTTCTTTTGGGTTACTTTTGTATAAACTTGGATTTCCATGTGTATATACTTAGAGGTGGTTAGACTTCCGCTGTGTTTCATAGTTATGTTTCCGCTGCTTATATCCTCTATTGTATATGCTCTATGGATTTTGCAGGTTGGTTTGTCAAGCAAGTCATGTAAGCCATGATTAGTCGTCCAAAGTTCACTCTAACTCTTAGGGTGGGTTTTGGGTCGCGACACAGAGGCAGAGGTTGAGTCTGAGTGGCCAGAGGTGATGGTTGAGGCTGAGATTCCTGAGTCTTCTCACTGATAGGTCTCGTCTCATTTTGAGGATTCAGGGCCATTTTATGAGCCACCCAGCAGGCCTGCAGTATCAGATGATCAATTGAGCCTGATGTCAGGGCAGATTGCTTCCATGGCATAGTATGGGGTAATTTCAGCTGGAGATGAGAGAGAGCCAGCTCAAGTTCCAGGCATCCTTGAGAGAGAGCTTTGTGAGCCTCCAGTCCGAGACTAGAGATAGACTGACATCTTTAGAGTCCAAGATGGATGGTATTCAGATTGAGATGTAGAAGAGAGCTGAGCAAGTGGAACCTCGTCCAGAGGAAATAGAGATTGTTGGAGAAGTAATTAAGAATAGAGTGGATTCTATTCTTTCTTTGATTAAGAGGAAGACTGTAGCTAGATGCCTCAGTTGTAAGTGAGAGGCTGAGTGATGATGTCACCAGCATTAGGAAGGCAGTGAATGTGCAAGCTACCTACCTCCATCAGATGTCAATCTCATTAGATGTTCAGGCTCCTGTCATTAGTGAAATGGTTTCAAGAGTCACTCAAGTAGCCATTGAGATGATGAACATCCGGAACAAGCTAGCTCACATATCTGTCCCTCTTGATGTGGAAGTCCTAGCCAAGCCTTAGGAGAAGCCAGCAGAGCAAGTGATCTCTAGTGACCTCTTCTAGCTCCAAGGACTTGTCGAAGGCAGAGACTTCAAAAAAGAAGAATTCCACTTCAAAACTTGATAGCAAGAGAAAGAGAGAAGACTTAAGCTGAAGACCTTCTTTTTCTCATTTTTTTAAGATTTATTAACTGTTTAGTATGTAATTTTTGTTGGAAGCAATACAAATCCTTGTATCTAACTTTCTAATACATACATATATATATATATATCTATATATGATCTTTTTACAGTCTCATATTGAGTTGTTTATAATTCTCTCCAACATTTTTTTGATGATGCCAAGGGGGAAAAAATGTGGATGATTGGATATATTTTTTGGTTGTAGATATGGTATATTTTTTGGCTATGGATATGGTATACATGGATACTTTTTGGAAATTTTTTTGTGGTTGGCATCCTTTCATGTATTTTGACTTGTCTTGAAATGAAATGAAAACATATGCTTATGTCTTTGGATGTTTGAACTTTTGTTTAAGACTTTCATGTATTTTGACTTGACTTGAAATAAAATGAAAACATATGCTTATGTCTTTGGATGTTTGGACTTTTGTTTAAGACTTTCATGTATTTTGACTTGACTTGAAATGAAATGAAAACATATGCTTATGTCTTTGGATGTTTGGACTTTTGTTTAAGACTTACAAAATTATAAATATGAGTAATTTTTATTCTTGAATGATCTAAAATATGCATTTGAAAATGAAATCTGAACCATTTTATATAGATGCATATGCTTAGGGGGAGCTAACCTCAAAAATTTAATTGAATATATATATTGAGGGGGAGCTCAATCCCAAGTCATTCACATTATTATGTTATCATCAAAAAGGGGAAGATTGTTAGCCTCAAGGTTACAACTCTAAGTACCCTTAATAGTTTCGATGATAACACAATAATGAAATGATCATTATGGTGCTAATATTTCCATTTAGTTTATGTACTTTAAGAGAAAAAGAACATTACAAGCATCATTCAAGCTATGAAGATTAAAAAGATCAAATATTCATGTGAATTAACTCAAAAGCCAAGCCATAGTCAATTCAAGAAAAAACTCCAAAGACTCAAAGCCAAATCATGAAGAAAAGTCAAGACTGAAGTTCTACCTGTTCTAATAGAAGACCAACTCTCAAAGAAGCCTTAGCGTTATTTTTTAAGAGTATCTAGAAACTATATAAAAGTCCTTAAAAGCTTGGAACTTGATTGCTCAAATATACCTAGATAGACCTTAAGATACTTAGAATAAGTTGGACATAATTCTAAGGCCCTAAAAATGGTTAAAATAATGATATTAAGAATGCCTAAGGATCAAGACATCATTCCAATCAACTCGGTCACATTAAGATGAGTTTTCTGCAAAAATACAGAGAACTCATCGATGAGTGCAAGAGACTCGTCGACGAGTGGCCTAACAGTAGCTCAAATTTGGGCATTGTCACTCCACTCGTCGACAACCCACTATTTTCCAAAACCACTCGTCGACGAGTGCCTGCAGGAACTGAACATAACGACCATTTCGCATTAAATGTTTCCACATCGGTTAGAATGAATGCTCAACTATAAATTGAGTTTATTTATGAACAAACAATAACAATTCAGTGATTTATTGATTAACAATCCTCATTTTGCGTTTAATACTTTGTTTTTCATTAAAAACCTAGAATCCCAATCTCTGTCTATTTGACCTTTCAATTTCAATCATTTTGAGAGATTATTAGCATTGATTTTCACTCTTATGTAGCTCATCAAGGAGCCTTCAATTTTGGATTAAACATCCAACATTCTCATTGTAAAAAGCCAAGTCAAGAATCAAAGATTCTTGCAACTGTGAAAAAGAGTTCTTTTGTGAAACCAAGAGAGGTACTCTCTTGAAGATGTTAATTCTTGAGCATGAGAAAAAGATTGTAAAAGGTGAAATCCTCACCAGAGAAGAAGGATCGTAACGGCTTACTCTTCATCCGTGAAAAATAGTACGATTAGTGAAATCGTGTGGAAATCCTTGAAGCGAGAAGCTTAAAGGCGAGGACGTAAGCAAGTTGCTGAACCCCGAGATCAATCTCGTGTGTGGTATCTTTTATTACTCTCTCTCCTTATTTAATGTAGTTATTGCTTGTGGCATTTCTTTTGACTATTTCAAATTCTGCATAAATCAACTTAGAGAATTTTTTAGTTTGCCATTAACCCTATTCACCTCCCTCTAGGTTCCCTTAGCTGAACAACAACATATTCAAATTAGTTTCAATTGCTTGTAATAACTTTTTTGAATGAATTGAATAATTGTTTCATGAACTAGTGAATGATTTATCTAAACTATATGCAAATGAATTGAATTCAAATTTTATTTTAATGCCTATGTTTGGGAGAGCTTACCTCATAAATTATATTGAATTTATATATTGAGGGAGAGCTTTTTCCCATTCAATTTCATTATTATGTTATTATAAAAAAATAGACAGATTTTTATCCCATAGGTGTCCACCATATATAGGTCTCCTTAGTGATTTTGAGATAACACAATAATGAAATGAGATTTTTGTTACTAATATCTCAATTGAGTTTATGTGAAAACCAATTTATGAAGAGCATTTCCAAACCATTCAAGATTAAAAAAACATGAAAATGACACCATCTATTAAGAAGATTCATCATCTAGTAAAAAACAAGTCATTGGATCAAGTTGGATCAAAATGAAGATATCAAAGGTCAAATTTTTTATTTTTCTGGGTCGAAAACCAAGGTTCAAAAGGTAAATGAATTAACTTTTGTTAGTTAATATTGTTTCCCAGAAGAAATCATCTCCATGGGACCTTAGTCATTCTATATATGTTGAAGTGATTGTTAGGATATGAAAACACCCATGCAAGTCTTTGTTTCCTTTTCTCTCTTTCAAAAATAAAAATAAATAAAGAATAGATTGAAGAAAAACTTTTAAGGTAAAAAATAAAGATGACTGGAAATTATAGGAGGACTCTTTTGCAATATAGAAGATGGTAACCCAGTTGAGTAGATATATCAGCAAATAAATGGTTCCAAAATTATGCAAGGAACAACAAAGTTCTCTTTTGATGAGCAAAGAACTTTGAACTTTGAAAATTAACTTATCATGTAAGTAATTATTTTTAACAAAAAGTATAATAAGAATAAAAAAGATGAGTAAAAAAATTGAATCCTAAAAAAAAAAATGACTTGAGATTAAGTCTGAAAGTGAGATAGAATCACAGCCAATAGAGTTCAATTGCACCCATAGGTCAACATGTGTCCATGTTAACTCTTGTTAATTGTTTAAAAATATGTAACTCTAGTTAAGATTTTTTAACCCCTAAGGTTAATAGTAGCTTATCACATCATTTGAAATGATAACAAAACAGAAAAGAAAAACAGTTACACATATCGTTAACATTGTAGAATCTCAAGCCAAACTAAAAAGAAAATAAAGAAACACCTCAACATAGAATCTAATAACACCGGTACCTCAACATTGGTTTCTTAATCTCATATTCCTTAATAAAAAAATGGTCGTGACTGTTTTATATTGTTGTTAACATGGATGAAAAATGTGTTACAACCTGTGAGGATCTTAAATCAAACTAATCAAAAAATAATTTCTACAAATACTCTTCCAAGTTAAAAGTCAAAACTAGAAAATAATTAAAATAAAATAGATATAGGTACAGACAAAACAATAGAGGAACCCTTTAAAAAAGAAAAAAAACTTGCAGGTATCAACAAAACTTGCAGGTATCAAAGAAAATAGATGAACACTTTACAAAAAAAGATTCAAAAAACAGACCTATGAGGTGTTTGGGATTGTAATCCATTAGATTAACCACCTTGATTCTGTTAGGACGCAAAGGGAGATTCTTGTTGTTGTTCATCAGATAATCAAGAATAAGTTCCTTGTCAACAGGACAGAACTTGTAACCTACAGGAAGCAAATCCAGATAACACTCATCAACTCCTTGCTCATGACTGTTATGCTCTTCCATGGTTTTTGTCTTAGGACAAGGGATCTAAGGAAAACACGTTTGGAGATGTGGAAATCAAAAAAACCTGAAGGCTTGAGGAATACTTCTCACTTGTTACATTTGGTTTATAAATAATTAGAATGAGAGAGAAATTCGGTCACTTTTTTAATCTCATGCGGACAACTCTCCTAATTAGACTTATCTTCTCTACCATACTAATGCTTGGATCTTTGCTTGGCTTTGGTTCCCAGCGTGCCACCACACTTTACTTAAGATCCAAGGGCCACGATTAAATCTTAGGTTTTAAACCCTTTTATGGGTCCTCAAATGAGCGCCAAAACACACGATTCCATCTTCTCCCTCTTTTTCGATTTCTCTCTTCTCCCTTGACATGCGATCTAACATAGTTTGGGGTTTCGGCGAATTAACACAACACCGGCAAGGCGGCAATGCGAATTAGCACGACACCACTGGATCCAAGCCAAAGAACCCTTTCTTCTTCTCTTGGGGGTCACTCAGAAACTCACGTTATATTCAGATTGATTCAGGCAATCCATGTGTGTGCCCACTTGGACTGATTTCAGAGTATCAGAAGAAGAAGATCCGAAGCTACCTGCAACTACACGGGAACAGTAGTTACTGAGATAGTGAGAAGAGATGAAGGAGAACAGTGATGGGTTTGTTAGAGCAGATCAGATTGATTTGAGGAGCTTGGATGAGCAGCTTCGGAGGCATCTTTGTCAGCTTTGACAATGGAGAAGAAGAAGAAGAAGGAAGGAACTGGAGCGGGTGAAAGGGTCACTCGGGAAGAGTGGGAGACACTTTCGGCACTATTCATAGAGGGCTTTACGACGGCCAAGACGTCGCAGGTGAGATACAAATTCTGAGAATCCTTTTCTTTTCTCTTCTCTTGTTTCTAAATTTTTCTTTCTTATATTAAGCTTATTTTAATCTTTGTGGATACCCAATTATTATTTATTCGACATTTAGATTCTTATTCTTGATAGCCATTTGAGTTTTTTTAAAAAAAAACTATATGCATACCCAGTTGAAGTTATTCAATATTTATGTTTTTATTCTTGGTACCCATTTGGGCTGTCTCTGTATTTAGCAGTTTTTATGGATACCCAGTTGGCTAATTTTATATAAGTAAATCTAGTTTTAGTTGCAAAAAATAAAATAAAAATAGTGACTCTTTTAATGGTCTATGGAGTTGAAGACACTGTAATGTTGATTATAAGGAGTTTGGTATGAAGTACTGCTTTGATTTCATGGATCTACATATATTGGATTAGGTTTGCTTTTGTGAGAGTCTCTCCTTTTATTTTAGGCTTTCTCTGGTTTAGCAGACATGCGTTGTTCTTAAAATTGATCTCTCTTACAACATATTGCTCTGTATTGATTTTCAACGAATCTTATGGAATCCGTGATTCACAGGATTGGGTTTAGCTGGTAGGTAACTTCCATGATGTTAGTGTTTTGGGTTCCTTTTCTGAACTTTCATGTGATCCCAGCTATTTATTGATTCATACTTGTTAGGGTTCTGGCTTTGGTGGGGAAAAAAAGCTAATACACACTAAATATAGAAACTAAGCATATAAATTAAGTGTTGGTAATTGATTGTTAGTCAATCTTAAATTATTCATTCTTAGTAATAATTCCGTAGAATAGTACTGGCAAGGGTATCGTTCCTCTGAGGACTGCGCTGGTTTCGTTGCCTTTTATTCAGATTAATTCTAAACTAGTAAGATGAGTAATTGAATTTTGCTTGATTAAATTAAAACAATTAATTAAACTAATTAAAAATTTTAAATTGATTATCAACTACTGATTTTAAATCATTTGAAAGAGAAAATCTAGGGGTTTCAAATCCACCGCTAACCTAATGACTAATCCATATTTTGAATTTATTCTAACCTCTTAAATTGCAAATATTCCAGTTAGAGTTACAGCATATCCCCTCTTAACTGATCAAAAAAAGTTCAAGGGACTATATTCTAAGCATATCGTATCTTCAGTTAGAACGAATGATATACACTAATCTACGGTTGTGTAATCACTTGTCTTTCCTTAGCATAAAATATCTTCGAATTTAATCTCTTGATATATTAAAAATATTACATAAACCTATGTTTAAATTCTAACGAAAATTAACACAAGTGATTTTAATTCCAATTTCATAATATCTAAGACAAGGTTGAGAATTTCATTAAAATCTATTATAATTCAAATAAATCTTGGTTGTTGAAACAACCCTCTTACTATGCAATCAATGTTTTACAACTAAGAAATCAAAAATAAAAACAAAATAGAATGACATAGTTACTTGGCTAGGGTTTCATCGAAACTTTAGAATGGAAATTAGTTCATCGCGAGGGAGGAATGCATCATCTTCATAGACAAAGCTGTTGTACTCTTCTTCATGGCTTCCTTGATCTCCAGAGCTTCTCTTTTTTCTGATTCAAAATCTCTATATAGAATCTCTAATAATGGCTAGGGATTCTCCCTTTTATAGAGAGAGAAAAAGATAGAGTCTTTATACAATAAGGACTTCTAATTTGGCTACAACTTTTATTTTCTCTTTTCCCTACGAAATTTGGGCATTTAAGAATAGTCAAATTGGGTCCAAAATGAGGTTTTTCATGAAAATACAAAATCCAACAAGCAAGGAGGGTGATCGATTGCCTAGGGTGAAAATCTCCAATTTGTTTTGGGTTTTGATAATTTCTTCTTCACTTTTGCTCCTGAGATCCTTCTAAGTCTTTAATGCTCTTAAAACCTTCAATTTTAAGCTATTTTTCGTGCATGAACCTTAAACAAAAATAAACATGTAAGTAACATAAAAATATTTAAAAGAATATTCTACAGAGTTAACAAGTTAGGTTTGAGGTGCTTATATGTATAACATTTAGCATCGATCAATAATCTATTTGTGCCGGCTATAGAGATCCCACCACGGATCTCTAATTACAATCTATGATTAGGTTGACCTGTTGCATCCTTTTAATTATCCTATTCCCATTTTTTTGAGTTTGATTTAGAATGAAATAAAGAATTTTTATGATGCCTGAGTTAGTTTAATTTATTTATTTAATTGCGAGTTTTGTTTTTCTTCCAATTGATTTTGTAGCTCTATGATTTCCAAATTAAATGGAAGTCTCTGATTTCAGATTTCACTGACAGTAGTCTCATTCCTTTTTTGATTCTTAGTGAAACTGCTTGACTGGGGGAAGAGAATCACAGGACAGAAGCTCAACTAGCATCACTTAGAATACCCAAGAAGTCGCTGTTTCAAATAAGCTTGATCATCCAAATGTAACTAAGGTAACCTCTACATTTGGATTTGTTTCTCTGTATTTATTTTTCCTTCTATGGATTGCCAATGAAATTCAAGTAGCACAAGCTCATGTATGCTTGAATGACTTCCATATCTGATTAGCAATGTGGAAGGTAAACTTTAGAAACATAAAACTTGGTATGCCCTTGGTGAATGCCCGGGGCGTATGCAACTTGAAAGTTGGAAGTTGAAACTTGGTTAAATACATGAATGGTTTCACCTAGAGGAAAAGGATTGTGTCTTGATAGAATTAAGTTAACTTTTCTAGTTAGAGTCGAGATGTGGCCATGTGGGGATGAATCCTTGGGAATCAGATGTTTGGTGGGGGTGGGGGTGTTACCTTTGTTCTAGTAATGCCTTGATAGCATACTGTGGGCAGTGAAATTTTTACCGTCCATCACCTAGGAATGTGTGCAATGGCACACACCCTCAACCTCTCGGAGAGACGGTTAAGTTCACGCGTGCCTGTGGCACGCGCAGTACCTTTAGCTGTCAGCATTAAATGCTGATGGCTGACACTATGCTACCCAGCTAAGCAAGGGTAGGGTTGATCCGTGAGGATAAATCTCACGGATCCACCCTAAATGGTAGCTCCCAAATGGGCTGATACATACCCCATCCGTGAGGACCAAAACCTCACGGATCCAATATTAAGTGTTGGCCTCCGAGAGACTGACACATATTCATCCGTGAGGGCAAAACCCCACGGATCCAACTTTGGTGCCAGCCTTCGAGAGACTGACATGTGTCCATCTGTGAGGATAGAACTCCCACGGATCATATTTAGTGTCAGCTTCCATAAGGCTGACACGTGTCCAATTCTTGAGGACAAGTCTTCACGGATAAAATATAATGTCTTGTATCTAATCCAGACCACGGGTAAGACTGTGATTTGTGGTTGAGACTTGTGGTTTCACCTGGTTATCTGTGGTTGAGACCTATGGTCTCACCCCGTGATCCGTGGTTGAGACCTATGGTCTCATCTAGTGATCCGTGGTTGAGACCTGTGGTCTCACCTCGTGATCCATGGTTGAGACTTATGATCTCAACTGGTGATCCGTGGTGGAGACCTATGGTCTCACCTGGTGATCCGTGGTTGATACCTGTGGTCTCACCTCGTGATCCATGGTTGAGACTTATGATCTCAACTGGTGATTCGTTGTGGAGACCTATGGTCTCACCTGGTGATCCGTGGTTGAGACCTGTGGTCTCACCTCATGGTCCGTGGTTGAGACCTATGGTCTCATCCTTTGATCCGTGGTTGAGACTTATGGTCTCATCCTGATCCGTGGACTGGCCTAGGCCAGTCTATCCCAGCTGACAGTCAGTATTTGACTGTCATGGGGTAGAGAATCCTTAATAAAAATGATTCTCTGTCAGGCTGTGGGGAATCCCAAGATAAGGATCTCCTCTTTTAAAATCTCATGGGATGTCATGTGGTGCCCCATGATTATTTTAAGATTTGGACTATGTCCTTTATCCAAGGAAATGATGAGATTAACATCCGCCTTTTCGAAAGATACTGAGATTCCCCCCAAAAGAAGGAAACCTGGTACAAGAGCCTAAAAAAGAAGATGATTCTCTTAAATTTGAGGACTCTCCCAGATAAGGGATAGTCGTGAGTTGGCATCATCTGAGAGGAAAACCCCTTTTGACTTTCCTAAAATAAGGGAGTCAAAGAGAGAGTCCAAAAAGGACTCTCTCGAACTCATAAAAGGTGTGTTTCTTACAGGAAACACACAGGAGAATAACGGGAACACAGAAGAGAAGACACGAGAACAAGAGAAGAAACTCTCTTTCAAATAACAGCAAGCAAAAAGCAAGCGATTGAAGAAGAAGACTTCGCAATATGGAGAATATACGGTGAGCCCTCATACATGGCCACCATTCTTTTTCTTTATTTGAAAAAGACCTCAATGAGGTACTTGTAACGCCTACATGGGAATTGGGCAACCCCATTGAATAAATAAAAATAAGTTTATTCAATCTTCTTCTTTTTATTCTTCATCTTAATCAGAGGTACTTCCCCAATACAGGGAAGGTAATTTAACAGTTTGAGTTTACTCAGATTGGAAGGATAGACCCCCACAACAAACAATAAACTCCATACAACAATGGAGGAAATTTGATAAAATGAATTTTTTGCTCACACATATTTGATTCACGTGTTCTGTTTTGCCTTCTTCTGTTTGTTTCTCTCTGCAAATCTTATCTGTTCTTCTTTCTTTTGGGGTTCCTGGGACTGTAGAAATCAATCTGTTTGAGAAAGAAAGGAAGAGATATGGAAGGTAGGAAGCAAGTGGGTTCATCTTCGTCCATCTCTTCAGAACTTTTTGGTTTCAAGATTGTCTTCATCGTCATCGTCGACAAAGACTTTTGGGTCTATTTTTCCACCTCCATTGCCGATACTGTAATCTACTTCCCCTCCTATTGATATTTTTCATTTGGGGTTCTTTTGTTGTTCTTCTGAGTATGTTTTTTTTTTTGATGTTCTTTGTTTCTATTCTGCTCATCTATTGATGTTAATAGGGTTTGTGGGTTTACGGTTTTTGTTGTGAACTTCGCAATTCATCTCTCTACTATGGTGGCCAAGATATCTACTCCCATTCCCCAAATACCCGCTCCTCTGGATCATATCCTATTGTGAGTATAAAACATATCATCCACCAAATGACACATTATATGACATTGTAAGCTTTACAATTTCAAGGGAATACTGTACATACAAATGGAACATTATAAGTATGATATGTTGAGAAAATATTGTACATGTGGCTGAATTGATTCACCAATCTAGACCATAGCCTTTTAATCAAACCAATCCAAGCACCTAAACCTTTCTATTTAAAGCATAAATTCAGATGGATAAAGAACTACTGTTTATTGTCTTGAAAAGGGTCCTTATGTTGGCTGATGGAGTTGTGTGAGTGGTTGGATACTTGGGCTATGCCCCTTTCAAGATATGAAGAATCAGATCAATGTGCAGGTGAGCCACATGAACAATTTGAAATGTAGGTCATATAGGGAAAATCATCCTTAATACTTTCAAGGAATATCATGAATTCTTTTAATAAATAGGTATTTTGAAGTAGAGGATTTGATGTTCAAATGTGTTTTGTGATATCATTAGTTCAAGAAAGATGGGGGAGATGATGATTCAAATGGAAATTGTGCTTCAAGAGGAAATTGGTGGCAAGGTATGATTGTTGTAGAGGTGGATCAAATGGTAGTATCTCAAAGAGGCTATTGTGTGGAGATACTAACATCGTAAATTCTCCAATTTCTATTTCCACAGGGTCACTCTATTACTAAGGCCTTGCCTCCAAGGCATGTGAATTCTCCATGTAGCTTGTGCAGTATGAAAGATAGATGTCATTATATTAGCCCAATATGGATGGACTTGCAATGGGTTCATGTTGTCTTTCCGTGTCGAATGTAGGAGTTTTTATTAAAAGTGATGGTTGTTTCCGAGACATTATGTAATGTCTGTAATCACTCTCTGATTGGAGATTTGGAATATAATGTTACCTCTTTGTAATTGCTCTTCCCTTTAGCTTGGACTTATAATATAGTGGCTTATTATGGACAGATATGTTGTCGACCTTTGTTCTTTTACATCTAATGTGAGAAAAAATGGATGAAAGTTCAAGGGTAGTTTTATCATTTGAGGGAATACAAGACTATTAAATCTATAACACAATAATTTACAAAGGCAATGCATGAAGATTTCAAATACAGCTCAAGGCTCTCTCTCTTCTCTCTCTCTCTCCAAATTGGAACAGGATTTGAGTAGTACAAACAATTACAGAGAAATATGCTTATGATCTCAGAGTCCCTGAGTATGCTTTGAGACTTCCATTTCTTGGCAATTCAGTTTCCATTTCTCAAAATCCACTAGCTAAAACTCTTGGATTTGTAAAATCTGGCAGAGCATTGACGTAATAACACTTGCTCACCAATCATGCAGTTTTTTTTCGGCACGTGTAATCATTTGAGTTTAGTTTTGAGGTGGAGCTCTGCTTCACGTGCAGAGCTCTCTTTTATGTAACAGAGCTCGGCTTCATATTTGAACAATTTAAACTCATCACTTATTTGGGTTAGGAGTAAGGTAGTATAAATGATGGGCCTCTCAACTGCCCCAAGGGGAACATACGTCCTACCACTAGAGCAAACAGTAAGAAGAAGGTACATACACAACAACAATGAGATAATTGGGGTTGAGAGCAATTCCTAATAACAAGGATGGATGGAATGAGGCTACAATGTACTCACCATGATTGGAGAGCTTCTGGAACTATAGCTAAAATCAAAAGACAGACCAAAAGGACATTGTGGTGGCCTGTATTGTGCTCATTCAACCATTCTTTTCAAGAACCCCAAGTCCAGCATCACCCATTTTGATACATGCAATAAATCTATTCTTTTCAAGAGGTAGTAGCTACTTTTCAAATAAAAGTCTTGCCCTTGGAGGAACTGGGCAATACTAGCAACCTACTAATCAAGCTTGAGAGGCTTTACAACATAATTTATACACCATAGGCTATTGTTCAAATGTGCATGTAATTTATACCAAAATTTTCCATCTATTCTTGGGATATTAGTCGTCAGGCTAATATGAATTTGCTTTGAATTTTCCAATAATCACTATTTACTTAACCAAAAACCAAAAACTGAGTCAGACAAAAAAATGCACTGTCTTGAAGCTCTACTACACTGTTCAAAAAATGCATTGTCCTTGCCCTTGCACCTGCATACAGACCATCAAAATAAGCAAGGTCGATTAGTTCCTGGCTAGACCATCAAAATCATCCATATATAAGTTGGATGCTGTCTAGAATACACACACACATGTACTTTTTTTTTTTTCTAAGGGATGCTGTCCAGAACACACACACACACATGTACTATTTATTTTTTGGAACTGAAGTTGAATTAAGCTTGTTTTAGCATTGGCTCCAACCCCTGTTCATACCTTTTATTGTGATTGTGGGAGTTGCAAATTTATTTCAAGTTTAAATGGGAACATAATTAAACTAATGGCATAGCATTAGAGATTTCATGGCGATCCTTGTGCAATTTGCCTTAACCTTGGGACAAATATTCAAGGACCATTCTCCATCAAGAGTTTCAAATCATGCCAAATCATTTCCACCTGGCTACAAGATGATCTGGTCATATGAGATACTTGATTAGTCGTATAATGTTTCAGAAGTTGCTATTCTACATTATATAGCAGCAAGCAATGATTAGTCGAAGATTATAACTACTGTTCCATAAAGGATGTAGATTTTCTACTCAACAAAGATGGAAGTCTTCTTCTATATTATAACTATAATTACAATAAGCAAAATAGAACCATTTTCGTAAACCAGCAGCTAACCACCAAAATGTCACAACATTCACCATACCTAGCAACTGAGTTTCTGTTTAAAGTGGATACACAATCAAACCATGTTATGTTCGCTGCAAATCTTGTCAACAAAAACTAACTGCAGATTTTAAAATTTTCAAAAATTTCAAAAACATTAAGCATATAATAGAAAGAAAGCATTGCATACCTTGAAAGATGAGAGATTAAGCGCAGTTTCACTCCAAATTTGAATCAAGTTGTTTGCTCTTTTCAAGGAAAAAGATCAAAGCCCATGCCCCATCATCTGCCGCACATTTGTCATGATACATATGGGTCCTTCTGATTATAATATTTTAAAAAAATCTGCAATATATAAGAATATTAGTAAGCACTGATATACTCTAGATCATAACAGAGAGCAACAAGCCAAAAGAAATTGTGATGTGTGAAGTTTGTTTGTAAACAACTATAGCTGCATTCATTTACAGAGAAACCAAAGCAATAACTATATCTTAAGACTAACTTGATATATACAGGGCAGAAAGAGAAACAACCATTAGAGGATGTGCTTATCTTTAGACTCTTGTTCCACCAAAATCATCAAAATTCAAGTCCCCGAGCCACTGTAAAGCTTTGTGCCACTGCATTTATCCATTTCAAGAAGTAGCATCAAAACCTTTGTATCTTGTGAAGAAACTTGAACACAAACTTCACATCTTCAGACTAACAGAATTTGCCACCAAACCTAGAATAAACTTTTCAGACCAACCTTTGAAGCTTCTCATTCGGGGTCTACAGAGTAGGAATCAACATAAAAAAACAACAACATATATTCACCATTCTCCTATTTTACAGCAGGGTTAAAAGGCTAACATCAACGAGTCAATCAGACTTTTGGACTAGAAGCTGAACATGAAAGGGCCTTGCTCATATGAACACTCAAGATATGAACTAAAAGCACATGTCTGAAAGATAAACAGAATGTGCACAGAACTTCCACCACTTTTACAGATTATGAAAGTTATGCTTGTACTCACCTCCAAAATAGAATTTCAACTGAAAAATGCATATAGCAAAAAAGCTCACTATTCATCAGGACTAATAACCGACATAACCAAAAATAGAATGTGAACAGAACTTCCATCACTATTTACTTAACCAACAAGAACTTTGCATCACTATTTACATAACCAAAAAATTAATGTTGCATCACTATTCCTTTAACCAACAAGAACTTTGCATCACTATTTACTTAACCAAAAAATTAATTTTGCATCACTATTCCTTTAACCAACCCAACAAGAACTTTGCATCACTATTTACTTAACCAAAAAATGAATTAGAAGCTCTAATACACTTCAAGTTTCCCTTTGCTGTTGTACGTAGAGTATCTCCATTACTTAACCAAAAAATGTCCAGAAGCTATCAATCTTTGTTGTTGCGGATGGAAATCCACATATATAGAGCACATGCACATAGAGTATCTCCATGTCAAGTGATCTGGGCACCATGAAGCAGAACCAAAAATAGCAAAAAAGCTCACTGACAAGAAGACCCAGATGAAAATTGGACTTGCTTAAACAGTGAGGTTGAGCCAATGAAACCAGATGCATACCACGAAATATTTAGAACCATATGGTGTAGCAGATTTGAACCAACAAATAAACTGGAACCAACAATTGAACTGGTGCAACAGATTTACAGATTATAAAAATCACAATCATTCATGCATCCATAATATTCCAAAGTATCCCAAATTACTTATATTTCAAAGCAATAATAGAGATTCAGAATTTTTTTTTGGAAGGTAAAATAGAGATTCAAAATTGTTATTTGTTATGTAAAGTTATTGGTTTTCAGTCCAGACAACAATTTAACCATTCAAATCTAAAGATGAATCATAACCCGTTGTTGGAACATTTGAAAAGAACTAAAATAGATTGATCAAAATCAAAAGAACCTAAGTAAAAATTGAGTTTAGAAACGACCTAAGCAAGTCCAATTTCTACAGATTAAGCACCAATATTAGTGGAAATATTTAACAACTCCATTGACACCTAGATATGAAAGTGAATGAACAACTCTAGTATGCATAATAGAAAATTTCAACTGAAAACAAGATAGTACCATCATCTCGACCTCTTCCTGTTCCTCCTTCTCAAGCACGATCAACCATGATGAAATTATATAACTTTCACCACCGAAATCACAAGAGCCAAAACCCCTATGAAAATAAATATGTTAAAACAACATAAAACCATCGTAAATAAATAAAAATGAGCTTACAAAACTTAAAGTTAAATATATTTCAATGATGCATAAATAAAACAATACCTCCAACGACTGAGAGGGTAGTGGAGGATAGGAACTATAAACATCCGTTGGAATAATATGTGTCAGAATACTAGTGCTCTATAACATGTCAAATTAACATTATCAAATTTACCTTAAGTAAGACAAAAAAAGTTCAATAGTAAATAACATTTTACCTCCAATGAATGAGGATTAGATGACTTCTTCTTCTTCTTCTTCTTTGCTAAGGCTATTTTCAAATGACTTTTAATCCTCCGTCTTCCTCGATGGGCAGGAGGTGCTTTTTTCTTTAGTCTATTTGCTTGCACGCCATTTGCATTGTCCAAGCAATGTGCCTCAACATTTCCTTCGCATGTAATGAGAGAGTTGTGGTTGTCATTTTCTTGCACCATACCATCAATTTGCAAATTTAACATGTCTTCAATTACTTTGAGCAATTCCTTAGCTTTCTCATCCACCATTTTATATGTTTCGTTACTCTCAGAAGCCCTAAATGATATCTGTGTGAAGATGGAACACAATAACCTATACCAAGTTGTTTGTAGCAATCTAGCATCTACTTGAATGTTACGCCCATGCATGTCTTGCACACATTCAACTTTTGCTTTTCTTGTCCACCTCTTTAGGATATACTGGTTAGGAAGTTCCATAATATTCATGACATCTTTAAGAACTTTTATAGCATGACTGCACAAGATGCCTCTCATTTCAAACAACCTACAACTGCAAGATATAATATTGTCTCTCTTCTTTGTGACTTGCCATTCCCTAGAGTGATCATATCTTGCCACTGTATACACTAAATGTTCTCCATCCTCAACCCAAATTTTTATGTACGCTTCAAGTGACTTGAAATATTGCTTTTGAAACTCCTCAAATATAGTATAGGTATAAGTATTTCCCGCCTGAATTAGCATCATAACTGGTACTTTCACATTTAACAACTTTTGGCATAATGAATACTCTGCTTTCAACTCCTTATACCGCTTATCATTAAGCACCCTTTCAAAATGCATGAAAAATTGCACCACATCGTGATCCGACTTGAGGTAATCTTTCAAAATTCTATTGAAGCTTTCATTAAGCTAGGTACTCTTCATTCCAATGGACCATGCTCACCTAACATATGCATTAGCCCATTTTCGCCTTATACCAAAAATTATACCCAACCAATTATTGTCATGCAACTTTTGATGAACGAGCATATGGTCCCAAGCAGCTAGAAACTCATCTTCATCCTCAACATTTTCCATAAGTTTTGACAAAACACTCATAACATCACTGTTTACATGCTTTAATGTATTTTGCATCATATGCCACGTACAAAGTCTATGGTATGTGTCCGGCATCACAAATGATATGACATTAGCTATTGCAGCATCCTGATCTGTAAAAATGGTTCTCGGAGCCTTGTTGGACACTGCCTCCAAAAATATTCAAACAACCATATAAACGAGTCAGCGGTCTCATCGTACATCAAAGCTGCCCTAATACAACGGTCTCTCGGTGATGATTAAATCCAACAAATACTGCAAAAGTCTGATTCTTTTTATTAGTCTTGTAGGTAGTATCAAAACTAACAATATCACCAAATATACCGTAGTCAAGTATCATTTTAGCGTCGGCCCAAAATATATTTGTTATTTGTTATTTGTTCATCATTATCTAATTGCACGGCCGAAAAAAATGATAGACTATCTACACTTTGTTTTCGAAAATATCTTAACACACTTCTCGCTTCTCCATATGCTAACTTTCTTTCAATCTTGTTTTGTATACCCGAGAGACTTTCTGCCACTAGACTGTCTACCAATTAACTCATATGAAGTTCTAAGAGGAATCCCAGATTCTTCTGCCAATTCTACTTCAGTGGCCTGCGAGGTAGACATTTTCCGTTGGGATGACAACATATGGATACACTTTGGTATTACAAAAGGATGGTTGTGTTCTTCCTTAAATTCGATGAACAAAAATTTTGAATTATGCGTACTCAACTTAATAACTATTCGAGCCTGACAATCAGTCCTTACGTCTTGCCTTGGTTTCTTAATCAAATGATCTCGCTTGTCTTTACCTCGAAAACCCTCATTTGAACAGACAAATATCCTTGAAGTCATTTCACCAGTACTCTTATTCTTATTATAGGTGTCTCTTCTAATACCAAACCCCACTCTTCCCCCATAAGCATTATAGAAATCATATGCATCTTGTTCAGAATCAAACTCCATGCCATAATTTAGTTTGCCAAGTACAAGCACCCAAGTCATCCACAATAATGTAAGTTGTAGTCATTAACTCATTCATTCCCAATAGCTGAAGCAAATAGTGATCTGCCAAGAGATATCAAAACACCTTGTATTGATACCATAGAAACACTAAGAAATAGAAAAAGTCAATCATACAGTTGACGTTAGAAAGATACCATGATCAAAATCCACAATTTAGTTGAAATTCATTTTCGTGTTACTGGCATCCCAAATTGAACACAGACATCATTTAAAGAAAGTGTTTTCAAGACATCATTTAAAATCATTATGGTCTTAATAAGAATATAATAGAACAACTTATTGGAAATGGGTTTTCTTCATTCCTTAGAGCATTAGTACTAAACAAAATGAAATGAGAATATAGTTAATATGAAATTGCTAAGACCATCAGTGCTAAGCTTTGAACCAATAAATTGTATCAAAAATATATCCACAAAGACAACTAGTAAATGGAGGAAGGTTTGGGGAAATGAGTTTTTTTCATTGAAGGGTTTCTGCTAATTGTCATCCCATTTAGATATACCCTTATAGAAATAAAATTAAATTATTTTTGAAAAAGATAAAAAACCCAAATTTTTTCATAATATAATTCATGTTCTTCTTGAATACCCTGATTCAAGGCTCCCAGTCCACCCCTTGAAACAGAAGCAATCTATATAGCTGAAACACCTAAATATAAAAATTAGTGGCATAAGCTTTAGGAATGAGATGAGTAAGTAAGGTTAATAGCATTTGGTTTGTGACTTTGATTTGAGAATAATTTCACAGGGCCAACACCGACCCCTGGGTCGATGCACTTGCGCCTCTCCATCTAGGTCCTATTGTAATCCTTGCCAATTCTTCCAAGAACTAAATTTTCTACCTACACCATTTTTGTGTAAATTAGTTTAGGCTGTTTTTGTCAGAGTGAAAGTCATATTCAGATTTCAAAAGAATCGGTTTGTGGGTAATCCCAAATCCTAACCGTTTAATTCAAACGATTAAATGGAAACTTCTCACATGAAAGAGAGAAATTAATTATTTTAGCGTATTAAATGTAAATATAATTTTGTGGTTTTTTTTTTTTGGTTAACTCAACTACACCACAAGGCGATAGTTGAAGACAACACAAAGGAAACACACACCACACCACTCACACACACAACCACACTTGCAACCCAACATAAGCATCACCCAAACACTCCTCAAAACAGGTATTAAAATATATAATTTAATGAAAAGCTAAACTCAGAAAGAAATTTTTTTTTTCATTATTTTTTTCAAACCATTTCTAGGACCTTGCATCCGAGAAAGAGAAAACAAAAAGTGAAGAAAAAACATTTCTTCCTGCTCCAAAGGACATCTCCTCTGCAAAGAAAAAGAGTAAAGAAAGAGAGGGCAAAATAACGTAAAAAAAAACTCTTACCTCACCTCAGGTTGCCATTAATGGGGGCAACCAATTGTAAAATTCCCCGAACGAACTCAGATAGTTATCTGATTTTTCTCACCCTTCAATACGGAGCACAACCCTTGATTTCCAAACGCTTCATTAGGTATTTCCTTTCTCTCTATTACTGTTCTTTCATCTTTCGACTACCCAACACTGTAATCGTTCCATTTGGGGTTAAAAAATGGGGTTATTTTCATCTCGCATTGCCGCCTTGCCGGTGTCGTGCTAATTCGCCGGAACCCCAAACTCTATTAGATCGCATGTCAAGTGAGAAGAGGGAGAAGATGGGATCGTGTGTTTTGGTGCTCATTTTAGGACCCACAAAAGGGTTTAAAACCTGAGATTTAATCGTGGCCCTCGGATCTTAAATAAAGTGTAACCAAAGCCAAGCAAAGATCCAAGCACGCTTGGTCAAGCAGATGAGCCGGATCCACTAATTGGAAAGATTAAGAAGTTAGTTTAGTTTTAAGGGTAATGTTATGATGTGAGCCTCTGCATGAGATCTTCCCCTTCTTGGGTCTACCGACTAACCGAACGTGTCAATCCACCCTCGGATTATAATATTTTATAATAAATAAGTTAAGAGAATAATGACAAAAAAAAATTAAAAGTAGAACCCTAAACCTAACTCTCTACTCTTAGATTGAAGGACCACGATTATTTATCAAGCATGAACATCTTTGTTGGGATCTAAAAAATATTCACGAATAAATATCAAGAACCAACCAGAATTTAGAATATGGCTAAGATGATGCCTGCTAACTTCTGTAGGTCCCTAAAGTTCCTTAATATCCAAAAAATGTATTACAGTGGTCACCTCCAATCTGAATAAAACGTTTAAACTTGTCTTATAAAATCTTCAGCTTTTCTTTTATGCTTCATTTGAGTCTTATTGGACCAATCAACTTGACAGTTCCGAGTCTGGCCGTGAAAAAATGGACACACCCTGGTGACTGGTGGATTAAAATTAACGCCGGTGGAGCGGCTCTGATTAGTGGATTGGCAGCGGGAGCGGGAGCGGGAGCTGGAGCGGGAGCGGTTGCAAGGAACCACAGGGATATTATTCCTAACAGTCAATGCAAGGCTTTGATCAGAGGATCGGCCGATATATCAGAGGCTGAAGCCATTCGGGAGGGCGTGCTTATGGTCATATCTAATCGGTGGCCGCAAACAATAGTGGAATCAGAATCCAAGGAGCTGATGGATTATCTTAATGGGCTTGCACCATTATCTCTTGGTGAAACCCATCCTATTACCAAGATAAATTTTAGGGTTCTAATCCTTTGATGATTTATTCTTCTTTATGAGAGGTATATTTATACAAGTATACAAGAGTGTAGGGCAAACAACCTTTATAAGCAACTAATTACAATGAAGGAAACTACTAATCATAGAATTTCTAATTAAGGAATTAGTATCTAGCTAATAGCTGTCTTAACATGGAGGACATTCGGTCACTCATCTGATAGTTTGGGGAGATATATACTTCTCTTTTGTATACTGGGAAGCTAATACGATGGCCCATGATTTGGCCCAACGGGCCCTCAACTTAAGCTTATGAAGGCCTCTTGCTCCCCTGGATAACTCCCATCTAACGGTTTCTGTTCCTAGCACAGTTGTAACATTTTCGTTAAATTAATACAGTTATCTCTTTTTTTTTTAAAAAGGGACTGGGGTACACTTTTAAAGTATCATTGTTATCCTCCCTTAAGATAATGTAGACTTTGTTTGGTCCGGGATTACGCTCACCTATCAAAGTTTAATCTTCCATTCCTCAGCTTCTTCCAAATGGATTTGGTTTTGGTTTGGCCCATATCTGCTAATCTAAGGCTTTGGAAGTCCTTAAAAGAGTCGGAAAAATGCTACTTTATTTTATTATTATTGAACCTAAAAATAAGTTTCTATAATTTTTTTGTTTTTAAAAATTCTTAAGGTTCTTTCTGTGCATGCTCAATGTATATTCTGTCCTCAACTGAGTCTGACAGATTTTACATTTAGTTATTTTATTCATTGTAAATTTACTTACAAGTTATGTTTCTTCTTTCTAATCTTGTTCGAATTTTTCGAGTCATGCCAAATAAGTTTGACACTTTGACATGCTTGATAACGGGATGATCTGCTTGGGTTTTGGGAAGAAAAAATATTTTAAAAAAAATCATTAAAGTTTGTAAGTTTCACGATCTTCACATTAAATCATTAATTCAAGGGGAAAGTATCACTTCCGAAGATTTTTGGGTATATGACTTTCAGGAGTCGGGCTGTACAATGAGCAATCTAATTTTCTAGTTCAGAGACTGGTAAAGGAAAAATATTATATCTTGAAATAGAGTTGTGCACAATATTAGGCAAAAAAGATTAGTTTTGTAGTTTTGACACTTTGGCTGAATGCTAATGTTATTTTCCTTCCATAAAATTTTGGTTGCCACTTGAGTTGCATTTAAGTTTTCCTTCCAAAGGCGCAAGGTGGTGGCAAACAAGTGTCAAACCATCTCCCTGTTTCCGTTAAAATTTTTGTGTATATTACGTTTAAGTTTGCTGTAAAATGCTTGTGATTCCATCCATATTTTTGCTGTCATAATTTTTATATGGTTGTATATATCCTTGTATTCAGGGGGATGAATTATCTTCATGAATAAATTGGACACAATTATTCATTGCAATTTAAAGCCAATTAAGTAAGACTCAATTATTCATGAATAAACCGGACCCAATTATTCAATAGTTAGATCAATTGCAAATTCAAATTTCATTTTTACTCATTAATGTGATGTATAGTTCTTTACTATATCAAATTTTGGTAAGGTGCCAAAAATATTTTGCTGGATAATGGTCAGTTGAAGGTATAGCGGGATTTGGTTTGATAAAATTGGCAAAACTTTCACCTGATAAAGCCAAACTAGCCCTTTTAAAGATTTAACAAACACCTTTCGTTAAAATTTAGTAAAAAGACTATTTTATCTCAACTCTATTGCTGTGGCGGACAACCTTCGGAAACGCCACATTCCAGTTGATCCTTGTTGCCCTCTATGCGGTGAAGATAGTGAAACCATAACTCACTTATTTCTTTTGTGTCCGTTTGCTAGAGCTATTTGGCTGGGTTTGTCTTTTCATTGGAGGGGTGGCCAAGATGTGATGGGAGACTTTGCAAAATGGTGGACTTTTTGGTCTATGCATCCAAATTTATGTCTTGATTTGCTCTGCCCTTTGGGCAATTTGATTTGCTAGAAACTCTCTGGTGTTTGATCAAAAAAGGCTAGAGCCTTCCCAGACAGTGGCATGGGCTACAAATTTTTTTGTTGAGTTGAGGAACAATGGTCTCCCCCAATCTAGTCAGGTGTCTGCTCCAGTTCATCATCCTAGTTCTGCAGTTCCTTCTAGGTGGGAAAAGCCTGCAATGGGTTGCTTAAAAATTAACTGTGATGGAACTTTTAATGACATCGACGGAGCGGCAGGGATTGGTATTGTAGTCCACGATCATAACGCAGTAGTCATTTTTCAAGTATGAAAAATTATCGCAGCAAGTTCTGCTCTCATGTCAGAAGCGTCTGTTGTTCGTGGAAGTTTAGAAATGGCTCTTAATCAGGGATGGGTTCATTGTTCTATTGAATTAGAATCTCAATTGTTAGTCCAAGCCATAAACGATGGTTCCTCTGATTTAATTCAAGAGGTTCGTCTAATTTTCGAGGATATTCTCTCGTTGCTTAACCTTCTCTCTCAGGTGAGGGTTGTGTTCATTCGTCGTCAGGCGAATACAGTAGCTCATAATCTTGCTCAGTGTTCGATCATCCTTTTTTCTGGTGGATTCAGTGTGGGATGATTTTTGTGAACAACAGTTTCCTTTTGACCCTGGTATTTCTGAAGGTGGAGGGGGTCGATCTATAGTGTTCAGGTTCAACTCTGGTTTGATTTTATACTGTTTTTTCCTTTATCTGTTTTCAGGTTCTCTCTCCTTGTTCTCTTTTCGACTATATATACCAAAAAAAAATAAAATAAAATTCCTTTTTATCCGTTATCTCTCTCTCTCTACTCTTATCTCCCATTTTTGTTTCTAGAAGATGGTTCTTTACACATATTTTTTTTTATTGTGGACAAATTACCCCAATTTCTATCAGATTGCAGTTATATGAGAGGAGTAGGAAAACCTGAACTTGAAAAAAACTTTTTAACTTCTTTTCTGCTAAATTTATCTTCTTCTGAATCTCTTAATAATAATATATCTGATTTCGCTGAAGACCCAGAAAATTATAGAGTATGGAATTGTTTGATGCTTTGAGATCAATCTGTACTGACTTTTTGAGGGAAACCATTGGTTTTTTCATTCTGGGTTTTTTCTTTATCTGGGTTTTGTTTATTATCAAATTTATAGAGTTGTGTTCTCACTATCAAATTTATACAGCCAACCATTTGTGTAACTAGAAGTTTATGAGCCACTCAATAAATAAGATATGGCTGCAGACCTCAAGTATATGCACCAAATAGTAATATCAAACAATATTTAAATCAGTTATTCTCAACAGTGTTTTCTCCCTGCCAAGTTGCTCTGCATATAAGACTATGTAACCATATTTTGCATTGTATGTCAGGTATCCAATTTATTTTTGTCCACACAAAGACATTATAATATGCAAAAAAAATCACATTATAAAAGCTATTTTAGGCCATAACTTGCAGTATGTCCTTTTTGCATTACTAATTCCACTATACATTTGTTGTGATTAATCCCAGTTTCATCAAATGGCAATTTTCTTTATTTCTTGCCAAAAAAAAAAGTATATCCTAATGATTATGCAAGTTGGTTACTAATCACTACCAATGAGTGATCAATTTATGTCATCATTATATTCTTCTAATTGATATATGAAATCAAAACAATGAGTTAATGTATCTATAATAAAAGACCTCTGAGTGAAGTAGGGGTGTATTCGAACCGGGCTTGGCTTTGCGCAGCTCAGTTTAAAATTTTTTCATCTATGCTCGAGCTCGGCTCGGCTCGGCTTGATATGTAGTTCTAAAAGCTCAACTCCAATTTGCTCGACTAGGCTCAAGCAAGCTAATTAAGCTTGGCTTGAGCTCGGATTGAATTATTAAAAAATTATTTTAAAATAAAAATAATAATTTTATTATTATATATATAATAATGATATTATATATATATATATAATTTTTTTGTATAATATTCAAGCTGAGCCGAACTGAGCCTCAATTGGATCGAGCCGAATCATACATGCCTTGGCTCAAGCACGGATTGAATACATTTCGGCTCGACTCGATCGAGCCTATTTCGAGCTCAAGTCCGGCTTGATCTGGCCGAGCTGAACTTCGAGCTAGCCTGGTTCGCATACACCCCTAGAGTGAAGTATAAATATTTCTTAAAGTAGGAACCTGCTCCTAATTTTAGACCTCCTCTCTCTCCTATCACTGCATATTGCTGTCATTTCTCCATAAAATCCATGTTAGAAGTCACCAATTTTATATTAGTTGTACACTTGTGTTATTCTGGATTTTGGATATTACTAAAAGTCATTTTTTTCTTCTTCTCTGAACTGTTAAATTTCAATGGTATTTTAAATGGGAATTATTTTTGGGTATTATGACCATGATCCCTAGCTGGTTCCACATCCTATGACTCCTATCTTCTTAAATTAAACCATCATTTCCCTGCTGCTGCTCTTGATTGTACTCTCAATTAATTTAGTTAAAATTTGAATTTTTTTGTACGTCAGGGATGGAAAAAATTTAAAAACTTAATGGTGGTTCCAATTGTAGATCATAGTTAGAAACCAACTTGGAAGATTTTGCCCACATAAATTTTGTTTAAAGGGACGAGATACAATAGAAGCAGTTTGCATTGCAGATTTATCTTTCCTCAAAGGTTTGGGGTGATATTTATTTATTCATTTATATTATGTATCAAGCATGAACATCTCTATTTGGGATCTAAAAAATATGCACGTATAAATATCAAGAACCAACCAGAATTTAGAATATGGCTGAGATGATGCCTGCTAACCTCTATAGGTCCCTAAAGTTCCTTGATATCCAAGAAATGTACTACAGTGGCCACCTCCAATCTGAATAGGACGTTTAAACTTGTCATATAAAATCTTCAGCTATTTTATTATGCTTCATTTGAGTCCTACTGGACTGGAGTACACTTTTAAAGTCTCATTGTTATCCTCCCTTAAGATGCTGTAGACTTTGTATGGTCCGGGATTAAGCTCACCCATCAAAGTTTGAGCTTCCATTCCTCAGCTTCTTCCAAATGGATTTGGTTTTGGTTTGGCCCATAACTGCTAATCTAAGGCTTTGGAAGTTCTTAAAAGAGTCGGAAATTGCTACTTTATTTTATTATTATTGAACCTGGAAATAAGTTTTTATATATTTTTTTTATTTTGAAAAATTCTTCAGGTTCTTTCTGTGCATGCTCAATGTATATTCTGTCATCAACAAGTCTGACGGATTTTACATTTAGTTATTTTATTCACTGTAAATTTACTAACAAGTTATGGATTTTCTTTCTATTCTTGTTCGAATTTTCGAGTTATGCCAAATAAGTTTGATACTTTAACTTGCTTAGTAACGGGATGATCTGCCATCGTTTTGGGAAGAACTACTATTTTAAAAAAATCATGAAAGTTTGTAAGTTTCACGATCTTCACATTAAATCATCAATTCAAGGGAAAAATATTATTTCTTGAAATAGAGTTATGCATAATATTAGGCAAAAAAGATTATTTTTGTGACACTTTGGTTGAATTCTAGTGTTATTTTCCTTCCATAAAATTTTGGTTGCCGCTTGAGTTGAATTTAATTTTTCCTTCCAAAGATGTAAGATGGTGGCAAACAAGTGTCATACCATCTCCCTGTTCTAGGGTAGTAACACTAGGTGATGTACCACTTTGCATCTTTGGAAAATTTTTGACTTAGTTTGTTTGGCGCTAGCACTCCTCTAAAGGAAATAGTGTAAGGGTAGTTCCTCACCAAGAAATAGTGTAAGGCGCTAGCACTCCTCTATAGTTTTTCATTATTGAGTTTTTCGATCCCTGTTGTCTTTGTTATTGATTCTTTTACAAGGGAATTTGTCTGTGTTTATTGAGTTGTGTTCTCTCTCATTCGTCATCTAACTCTCCCTTTTCTCTCTCTTTCCCATCTCAACGTTTTATATTAATCAAAAGGCCCCTATACATAGAAAACAATGGACAAAACAATAGTACCAGGCATTGTGTCCTTCAAGGGACAAAGATATTTACTACTAAAGAGCCTTTGAGAGAGGTCCTAATATCATCTATTTTATTACCATTCTCTCATGGAGGTTCCATTTTGGATATAGATGCCATCCGGTAGCTACTTGCATGTCCACTGTCACAACCCAAAATACTCCCTGGGAGTTAGGATACTTTGGTGTCGTAAACTAATTACCAAACCATCCTGTAAAATAGATAAGACATGCTATGGTGGAAGCGGAACAGAAAAGTTCTTCTATACATACCGTAATTTCAAGTTTATACATAAAACAAAAGTAAAGAGTGAACAACTTCACTCAACAAAATACATGTATAAGTCTCTCCCTCTAATCACTTATGATGGGGCCACCTAACAAAGGCCCTTTACTCTTGAAGACTACTCCAAGTCTTCTCCTCTTCAACGTACTCTTTTTCGACCCAAGGCTCCTGAGGACGCTCGCCACAGATGTCTAAAGGGTCTGCCGAAATAATAGTTCGGCTGAGTATGGAATACTCCGTGAATACAAACCTGTAGATAATAATGCCACAACCATTATTATAACATATACATGAAGTAGTTAAATCAAACACATGCATCACTTTAATTAGAGCGCGAAAACCTTTACATTTAAAAACATCATGTGTATATTTGTGGATTTATAGCATATAATCATCATAATTAACTAGTAGGATTTCCTACTAGTTCACAGTATAAAACAAAGGATTTTCTCTTGCTTTACAAAATGATTTATGTCATTAAAAGCTAGTAGAGTGTATCTACCTTAACTAGGAATCAATTTTTAGCTTGAGAAATGATTTAAAAGTCAATTCAGAGCTTGAGGATGAATATCCTGTCTCTAGGATGAAGATCCAAGCATGAATCACGATCTTGGATGAACACTTGAAGACTCACGGCTTCCTCCCTCTTCTTCTCTTTCAATCTCTCTTACAATCTAAGCTTAGGGTTTTGTAAACCCTAAGGCACAAATTTGGGTCCTATTTATAGGCCAAGACTTGCCAAAACCCCCCCAAAAAAAAACCCTTAAAAAATTATCCCAGTAGGTCATGGCAAGTTCTGGGCATTTTTGTCCATTTCTGGGCTGATCAGTTGACGGTTACTGTTCTCCCGACTTCATCCGTCGACAGTTGGGTACTTTGATTGAGCTGTGTTTCCTTGCTTTGGTATTTCAACCATAATCTTTGACTCGCTTATCATATTTTGACGATTCAACTTGCGTTAGAGTCGTAATTAAAAGGGGAAAAACTTTGTCTCTAATGTACAAATCCTAATTCTTCTCTATGAATGATCCAAAATGAGTTCCAAATTTAACTGTTCCTGGGAAAATTACAACAGACCAGAATTTCAACAAACCAGTATTCGGAAAACCGATGTTTGACCTAACCTCGACTCAAAATCTGGAAAGGTATAAAACATGAACATCAAAGAGAGTTTCAATATCTTTCCAAAAATTCAAGAATCGCTCGATTCCAATCGGCGGTTACTAAACTATGGCTCCCTAAAGTTGAAGGTATATTAAGACATCTCACTTCTCTTCTTTACAATTTTGATCATATTTAGATCACCCAATATGGTCTTTAGAACCTTGAACACACACCCTAACACACTTATAGTATTTCTAATATTCTGCCCTTGTACACTAACTCACCCAAAATTCTTAGAGTATTTCTATTCTTTACTTCAACACCCACTACCTAGAGTAATGCATACTCTTGGCTTAAACACACCAACATATCAACAAACACATTCCTATTTAATTAAACTCAAGGTAAAACCCTTCTTTTCCTTTTTCATAACATCATAATAATAAAAGAAGACTTTTGGCCTTCAACCCAATGCCTTGACACTATTCATAGCACTATTCACAGCTCTATTCACAGCACTATTCACAACATTGTGAACTTGGTTCGCGGGGTTCTATATTCACACTTAGGGTATTTTATACCCTATGCTTTTATATACTTAGAATATTATTATACTCTTGTTTTGAGACTCAACATATACATATAAAATCCTCACCTCACTTTCCCTAAATCAAGAACACATGTGCATCCCAAGCCGAAATATCACAAGTACCGCCTTGTCCCGGGCCGTCGCAAGGAAAACTATGGAAGGCAAACTCAGTGGATGCAAGACATAATTAACAATAAGATTAATAATAGTCAGTCATGACATTATTCATAAATTTCGGAGTGTGGAACCATAAAGCAGTTCATGTAATCATTCAATGATAAATTTATAACCATGACTTGTGCAGACTTATGTCCATGTATACTAGGTCCATAACATTCCCTACACTAACCATCCCAATTTCCATTATCATACCAGGGTTCCAAGGTCTATATAAATTATAGGTTTGTATTATATTTTAATGCCCTCATTTTGGACTGAGCATTGTGTCTAGAACGTGTTGCAGAATTAACGCGTATCTGTATCTAGAACTTTTGGACTAAGCACTGAGTCTAGAATGTGCTGCAGAATTAACGTGCATCTGTATCTAGAATGCGCATCAAACATCCATGATATTTCAGTAGTACCAATTTTGTTCCAGGGTTCCTACTAGTCATGGGTATGCATGAACTCATATAGACTTATTATCATACTATGATGTGTAATTTGTGCTTGTTTGTGATAAAAGATGCATAATTAAGAATAATTTAACAAATGAAATTACACAAAATACATATAATAGCATATATATCGCAACTTAAATCCTTAGTTTTGCAAAGACTCTAAATCTACTAGACTTGTAAGACTAAAGCGAATACATAGTCTCACTCGGGAGACAATTCCCTACTAAAACTTAATAACACAAGGCATGACAAAGGACATAACAATCCCTTGTCAACCAACACTTGGGCTAGACTCTAGCCTAAGTACTACAGTAACTCATGAGTCTAACTGGGAAACCATTCACCAGGCAAGGTTTTCACTTAGCATATGGTATATTACACACACAACATATAAAGTATAGTAACACATAAAAATACAACACAAGAAAATTTTAATTCTAGCGAGACTAGATATTTCATTCGGTTGATGTCTAAACCGGTGATAAGACTAAGACTAAGTGATTGAATACGACTCCCTATGCAGACTTAATGCCTTTGCTTGATACCCATTATGTCGCAGTATCAAACCTACAACTTAGAGTTCATTTGAGTTCTAAGTTCAACTCAAAGAACAATCCTTCTGCCCCCTAGAACATACTCCAACTCGAAGGAGAAATGCCTCACTTGTAATATGATCTCTATCCTTCCGCATAGCCAGAGGGAAACTAAACCTTAAGTTTTGATACCAAGTCTATCGCGACCCAAAATACCCCTTAGGAGTTAGGATACTTTGGTGTCGTGAACTCATTACAAAACCATCCTATAAAATAGATAAGACATGCAATGGAGGAAGCGGAACTAAAAAGTTCTTCTATACATATCGTAATTCCAAGTTTATACATAAAACAAAAGTAAAGAGTGAACAACTTCACTCAACAAAATACATGTACAAGTCTCCCCCTCTAATCACTCATGATGGGGCCACCAAATAAAGGCCCTCTGCTCCTCCTGAGCCTTCTGCTCCTGAAGACTATCCCAAGTCTCCTCCTCGTCAACGTTCTCTTCCTCGACCCAAGGATCTTGAGGACGCTCGTCACAGATGTCGAAAGGACCTGTCGAAATAACAGTTCAGTTGAGTAAGGAATACTCCACAAATAAAAACCTCTAGATAATAATGCCATAACCATTATTATAACATATACATGCAACAGTTAAATCAAACACATGCATCACTTTAATCAGAGCGTGGAAGCCATTACATTTAAAAACATCATGTGCATATGTTATAGAAAATCATCTTTACTGTACTTTTCCATCTTCTATCATCTTATACTTACTTTTACGAGTATTGTAAAATACTTTATTCATTTCTTTCCATCCCAAGTATGTAAAATACCTGAGAGCCAACCTCCGGAGTCAGACAACTAGTACCCTTGTACCTAGGTAACCCTGGGGGGGTGGCTACTATCTTCCTCACCTTTGGTTACCTTCGGAGTAGATGAACAGTATTCATGATCCTTCCGGGAGGCCTGCTATTTGTCGGAGTCTGACAACCAGTATCCCTATCCCTTTCAGGCGTCCTATTATCGCCCCTCCCCGTCAGCTTCCCCCAGCTCCATTACTTCTCCTTTACTTTCCCTTATACTTTCCCTTTACCTTCCCTTCCCTTTTCTTTCCCTTTACTTTCTCGTATACTTTCCCTTTACTTTCCCTTCTTCTTTGGATACCCATAATTTATCAAAACTCAATCATATATATACTTGTGTCAGTGTAGCAATTGTGAAGAGCATAGTATACAATAAAGAAAACACTTTACATATAGCCAATACATCACAATTTTATTCATAGTAATAGCCCATATACAATCAGTCACATACTTTCAATTTCATCAAAACATATGGTTTTCCTATTGATTTTACCCAAAACTTAAGTCTTTTAAATATGCTTTTCATCTTTGAATTTCTAACACTAACTTTCATAAAATCAGGTTAACCTTCCCTTCCCTTTTCTTTCCCTTTACTTTCTCGTATACTTTCCCTTTACTTTCCCTTCTTCTTTGGATACCCATAATTTATCAAAACTCAATCATATATATACTTGTGTCAGTGTAGCAATTGTGAAGAGCATAGTATACAATAAAGAAAACACTTTACATATAGCCAATACATCACAATTTTATTCATAGTAATAGCCCATATACAATCAGTCACATACTTTCAATTTCATCAAAACATATGGTTTTCCTATTGATTTTACCCAAAACTTAAGTCTTTTAAATATGCTTTTCATCTTTGAATTTCTAACATCAAAACATATAATAAAAACAGGATTAACTACCCTTTTTATTTGTGGGTTTATAGCATATTATCATCATAATTAACTAGTAGGATTTCCTACTAGTTCACAGTATAAAACAGAGGATTTTATCTTGCTTTACAAATTGGTTTATGCCATTAACAGCTAGTAGAGTGTATCTACCTTATCTAGGAATCAATTCCTAGCTTGAGAAACGATTTGGAAGCCAATTTAGAGCTTGATGATGAATATCCAGGCTCTAGGATGAAGATCCAAGCTTGAATCACGATCTTGGATGAACACTTGAAGACTCACGGCTTCCTCCCTCGTCTTCTCTTTCAATCTCTCTTACAATCTAAGCTTAGGGTTTTGTAAACCCTAAGACACGAATTTGGGGTCCTACTTATAGGCCAAGACTTGCCAAAAACCCAAAAAAACCCTTAAGAAAATATCCCAGTAGGTCGGTTGCAAGTTGTGGGCATTTTTGTCCATTACTGGTGTAAGCACCCAATTTTTACACCCCTCTTTAACCATGGTTAAGGTTTTTTAACCAAAGGTTACCTCCAGCCGAGTCCCCTAAACCCTAGGACCTAACCCTAGTTAAACCCTGACCCTAGGAAAAACCCTAGTCAAATCCTAGGACCTAACACTAGTTAAACCTTAGGACGAACCTTGGTTAGACCTTAGACAACCCTAGCCTAGTCTTGAGCCCTTAGGGCTCAAGCCCTTAAATCCAAGGCACCTAGGGCCTAAACCCTCGGGTTAGGCCCAAAAATTCAAACCCAACCCCCCGTACCGCGTACACTGCCTGGGCTAGGCTCCTATTGGTTAAAACCTGGTATTGGTAGTAGATAATCTACCGCCATTACCATTTTGCACTGTTTTGGTAATGGTGGTAGTTATTATACCGTAAATACCTAGTTTTGTGTTCAGTACACAACCACCCCTGCGTGCTTAGGCATGCTTCTGGCACCCCTCTCCGCACTCCGGCATCTTCGTCTACCCTGGTACTAATACCAGGGGTGTCCTCAACCCCTTGACTATAAACATCAAGCCCCCACAACCTTCAAAACCAGCTAAAAAATCATCCACTCGAACCCCTGTTCAAAATTCGGAGGTTCTCTCCACTTCCCTACAACCCTCCATCAGCTTTAGGGATGCCCTAAACCACCCTCAACTCCCTTGCCACGGCCTAGCACCTCCACAGTGAGCATAACCACCGCCTCAGCCTCCACCTTCCTCGACAAAAAGCAGAGCATCAGGGTAGGGCCCTGCCCTCTCCCGTATTCTTTATTTGCAATCACTGTGAGCCCTTGGTCATTCCAGTGGACTTTTATCTTTTTTTTTTTTTTTTCTGTTGTTGCTACCTTTCGGTTCAAAACCCCAACAAATGGCATTCCCTCACTTTGCTCATAGGTATGGGGAACCCCTACGGGTATAGCACTCCTCCCTGAGGCTTCAAGTGTACCTCAGACCCTTCTGGGGGTCCCTCAATCCATGAGGGATCCTCTGGAACTCGTATGGTGCAGCCCTGCTGGGCACAATCCTGGTTCTAAGCAAATCCAGTAATGGTGGTAAACTCAGTACTGCCATTCCTGACATTCTCTGTTACAGCTTATTTGAACCCATGTAGGTGGGCCCTGGTCCAGTTCCAGGGCCTGGACTAGACTCCCCGACTTTCCTGAGTTTAACCTGGCCCTTCCAGGTTCGCACCATCAGCCTAAGCATGGTTAAAATTCAAAAAACTACAGACTGTCAAGAATGACGGTAGATTATCACTGTCATTCTATCATTTTATGTGCAGCATATTTGGGCTTAACTCAGGCCCATTTCAAAGACTCCCCTTAGCCCACCAAAGGCCCAGAACCATGTGGGGACTTCCCTCTTCAAAATCTGTGGGTCCTTGACTTTTGGGTTAATCCCTAACCCCAATTACCAAGTAGCAAACCTGGGTTAAATGGAAGTCATAAATGGCGGTAGAGACCTTTGGGTTAATCCCTAACCCCAATTACCAAGCAACAAACCTGAGTTAAATGGAAGTCAAAAATGGCGGTAGAACCTCTACCGCCATTTATGTATTTTTGATTTTTCAGGGTTTACACAGGGCCTACGCCTGGTAGGAGGCCATTCTAGGCCCTGCCTAGCCCTTGGACCCACTTCAGACCTTCCCTAGCCTAAACTAGGGGTTAATCTAACCCCGGTTAGTTTTTAACCATAGTTAGCTGATCTAACCATGAGAGAAAATTTCTAGAAATTCCCTATAAATCCCAAAAAATTAGAAAATGCAGAAGGGATCAAAACCAAACTTGGCAGCACCCTTGAACCATGATTAAACGAGCTTAACCATGGTTAACACCTTCCTTAACTATGGTTAAACCCATTTAACCTTGGTAAATTCTGAAAAAATCCTTAAAAATGTCAAATAGACCATAAATCTGATCTTGACCCTTTTTTAGCTACCCTAACCATGGTTAGACCACGGTTAACCCTGGTTAGCATCCTTAACTTCAGGTAAATTCGATTTTGGCCTGCCGGGCCTAAAATCTAGTCTACCGGACTTACCCTTGACCTACCGGGCCCCATCTCAACCTACCGGGCTTGACCTTACTCTTCTTTAACAATGGTTAGCAATCCTAACCATGGTTAGTTTGACCTAACCCCAGTTAGCAACCCTAACTATGGTCAAACTTTTCCTTAGCCTACCGGGCTCTTCTCTTGGCCTGTCGGGCCCGAACGCTAGTCTACCGGACTAACTCTAAGCTTACCGGGCTTGAACCGTGCACCTTGACCAATCTCGGTCAACTAAACGCTAGTCTATTGGATTAGCCTTGTTAGCCACCCTTAGTGCACACATACACTCCCTCAGCCTCAACACGGGCTCATGTGCTAGAACTACGCTCAGTCTGATCTCACCCCAATGTGAGTACCTAGGCAACCCAACCCAGGTTCGATCTTAGTTTAGATTTTTCCATTTTTTGGATTAGTATAAACTAAACCTAAGACATTTGACTAATAATTAACATTAAATTAGCTTAAACTTAGCAAGCAGGGAACCATTGTAAAATAGAAGTGTCGGAGTACCTAATACCTTCCCCGGACTTAACCGAACCTCTTACTTAGAACTCTAAGCAGACCAAATCCTTATCCATTACCCAGGATTATCCCTACCGAATTAATAAGTGATGACTCCAAAATAAACTAGTGAGTAAAATCCGTACTCAAAATTGGGCTGATCCATTGATGGTTACTGTTCCCTCGACTTCATCCGTCCACCGTTGGGTGCTCTAACTGAGTTGTGTTTTCCTAATTTGATATTTCAACTATAACGCTTGACTCGCTTATCATATTTTGACGATTCAACTTGCGTTAGACTCGTCACTAAAAGGGGAACAACTTTGTCCCTAATGTACAAATCCTTATTCTTATCTATTCATGATCCAAATGGATTCCAAAATTAACTATTCCTTGGAAAATTATAGCAGACCAGAATTTCAACAGACCAATCTTCGAAAAACCGATGTTTGACTCAAAATTTGGAAAAGTATGAAACATGAATATCGAAGAGGGTTTCGATATCTTTGCAAAAATTCAAGAATTACTTGATTCCGATCAATTGTTACTAAACCATGGCTCCCTAAAGTTGAAGGCATGTTATGACATCCAACTTCTCTTCTTTACAACTTTGATCATACTTAGATCACCCAAGAGGGTCCTTAGAACCCTGAACACACTTAGAGTGTTCCTTATACTCTTCCCTTGCATACTAACTTACCCAAAATGCTTAGAGTATTTCTACTCTTTACTTTAACACCCACAACCTAGAGTAATGCATACTCTTGGCTTAAACACACCAACATATCAATACACACATTCCTACTCAATTAAACTCAAGGTAAAACCCTCCTTATCCTTTTTTATAACAATACAAGAAGGCTTTTGGTCTTCAACCCATGTGCTCTCACACTATTCATAGCTTTATTCACAACACTATTCACAACATTGTGAACTTGGATCTTGGGGTTCTACATTCACACTTGGGGTATTTTATACCCTATGCTTTTATATACTTAGAGTATTTTTATACTCTTGTTTTGAGACTCAACATACACATAAAATCCTCACTTCACTTGCACCAAATCAAGAATACATGGAAGGCTTTAGGCCTTTACATACACTATGCAAGTGCATTATTCACTGCCCTATTCACATGAACCCAAATTCCGGGGTTCTACACCCACACACACACATACGAATATTGCTCATTAACCCCGCCATCTACTTACGTGATGAAGTGTATTTGCCTGCATCTCCTGGATGAGATACTTCCCTTAAGACTTTGACATCACGCCAAATTCCTTCCTATATCTATCTCGGGTATCAATTCGGAGATTGGTTTGCTATGTCCTCAGGCCTACCATAACTCACAAACCCATCGAGAGATATCAATAATAATTTATCAACATTAATTTTGAAAATAGTCAAAGACTAAATCATTCCTAGCTTTCCAAATTTTCCATAGGGTTAGTGTAAATGATCTTGGCTCCTATGTCTAGAGTGTTGGGAATGTAGACAACCTTTAGCAGATTGCCCAGGGGAGTGGCAGGGAGGTAGCGGCCCAGATTGCGGTGAAAATCGATATTTAGCATTTCTGCAGGGGTATTTTCGGCTTTACAATTTAACCCTAAACATATAGCAATGTGCGTATTTTTTAGGTTAACCAGTTGTGAGAAGTGGCCGTAATTTTTCTGAGAGAGAGAAAACTCTGTGTATTCTGTATCTTCAATATAGTGAATTGGTGTGGCTCCCGAGGACGTAGGCATGTTGCCGAACCTCGTATATCCTTGTGTTTTGTCTCTATTTTCTTCTATGTAATTTTTCAATTTGTTGTGTGATTTCTGTGATTCATAGTCTCTTAAAATGCGAAGGGTTTAGGGATTAAACGCGTGGTTTAAATCTCAACAACTGGTATCAAAGCTTAGGTTGCGCAGAGGGTGTTCGATAGATTTGTAGATCGAAGTTTGTTCGAGCAGTCTAGGGTTGCAGTGGGAGCTATGGGTTCGGAAGAAGACAAATCGAAAATTGATAAATTCAATGGTTCAGATTTCGCTTACTGGAAGACGCAGATAGAGGACTATCTGTATCAGAAGGATCGTTACAGACCGTTGATGGGTAAAGAAAAAGGAAAGAAAAAAGACGAGACCGATGAAGATTGGGTTATCCTTGACAGGAAGGCAATCGGATAGGTTCGATTGTCGCTCACGAAAGTAGTAGCCCACAATATATTGAAGGAGAAGAGGACGGTGGATCTCATGGTAGCACTAGCAAAGATGTAAGAGCAACCGTCCGATGTGAATAAGGTACATCTTGTTAAAAAACTTTGGAACCTTAAGATGATAGAACGATATTCCTTCATGTTACATCTTAGTGAGTTCAACACAATAGTAGATTAGCTTACCTCCATCGATATTACGTTTGATGAAGAGGTTCAAGCTCTGTTAATCCTGTCTCAGTTGCCAGAGAGTTGGCAAGGAAGTGTGACTGTGATCAGTAACTCGACTGGGAAGGAGAATTTGAAACTGAGTAAGGTTGTAAGTTTGATTTTGACTGAGGAGGTTAGAAGAAAATTAATAGAAGTTTCAAGTAGTTCGGGTTCAGCCCTTAGTCTCGAGCAAAGAGGTAGAAGCCGAAAATGGGGTGGTAAGAATCTGAATGGAAATGATCGAAATCCAGGAAGGGAAATAGGTCACAGTCTGGAGTGCGACCTTTTAAAGGTGATTGTTGGAATTGTGGTTAGATGGGCCATATGGCGACAACCTACAAAGCGCCAAACAAGTATAAGAACGAGTAGGAGGCTCATATTGTGCATGACGCACTTATCCTTGCTATGGACAGTAACGCCAAGTTATGGGTGATTAATTCAGGTGCCTCATTTCATGCGACTGCTAATAGAGAGGTCATGCAGAACTATGTAGCAGGAGACTTTGGGAAAGTCTACTTGGGAGACAATGAGCCTTGTAGTATTGTGGGAAGAGGCGATGTGCAGATTGAGGCTCATGGGTTCAAGTGGTGTTTGAAAGATGTCAAACACGTTTCGAAATTGAAGAGAAATCTAATTTCAGTTGGGCAGCTTGAAACAGCAGGTTCTATCTCAACATTCATAGGAGATACATGGAAAGTCTCCAATGGTACCATGGTGATTGCCCGTGGTAGGAAGAATGATACTCTTTACTTGACTTCACATGCGAGTGACACCCTCGCAATTGTAGATGGCAAGATGAGTTCAAATCTGTGGCACAGTAGGTTGGGATATATGAGTAAGAGGGGAATGAAGGTTCTGCAATCACAGGGAAAGCTACCAGGCATCGAGTCAGTGAGTATTGACATGTGTGAGGATTGCATCTTAGGGAAACAGAAGAGGGTTAGCTTCTAGAAAAGTGGTAGCCCCCCTAAGGCTTGCAAGCTAGAGCTTGTCCATACAGATGTATGGGGTCCAACTATTGTGTCTTCTCTTGGTGGCTCGACGTATTTTATTACGTTTATCGACGATCACTCGAGGAAGGTATGGGTGTACTTCATGAAGCACAAGTCAGAGGTGTTTAAGATCTTCAAGAAGTGGAAAACCATAGTTGAGAATGAAACAAATTTGAAAGTGAAGTGATCGAGATTAGATATCGGTGGAGAGTATGAGATTGGGTAGTTCAAGAAGGCCTGTGCTCTGAATGAGATTCGTTTAGAGAGGACACCTCCAGGCACACCGCAACATAATGGTATTGTAGAAATGATGAACAGGACTTTGACTGAGCGTGCTAGGAGCATGCGGTTACATGTAGGGTTGCCAAAGTATTTTTGGGCAGATGCAGTAAATACAGTAGCTTACTTGGTTAATCATGGGCCATCAGTTCCGTTGAACTTTGGGATTCCGGAAGAGGTTTGGAGTGGTAAAGCGGTAAATCTTTCGCATTTAAGGGTTTTTGGTTGTGTATCTTATGTTCATATTAGTGACCATATTAGGGACAAACTAGATGCTAAGTCATAGAAGTGTACATTCATTGGGTAAGACATTGATGAGTTTGGTTGTCGCTTTTGAGATGACAAGAATAGGAAGATTATCAGGAGCAAAGATGTTGTATTTGATGAAAGACTATTGTACAAAGATAGGGACAACAAATAGAACAATGAGAGTACCACTAAGGATGGAGACACATCCAAGTATTTGGAGTTGGAGGAGCTTCCAGATGACAGTAGAGTTGAAAACAGTTTTGGTCAGGTAGATGAGACAGTTTCAGAGGAGACAGTTCCGGGGACAGTGTCAGAGGCAGAGTCTAGCATACCTACCAGAGAATTGAGGAGGTCATCCAGAGTACCTAAACCTAATCCTAAATATCTCTTATTGCTTTATTACTTGCCATTGACAGATAGTGGGGAACCAGAGAGTTATGATGAGGCTTTACAAGTTAGTGAGTTAGTTAAGTGGGAGAATGCGATGCAGGAAGAGATGGATTCTCTCAATTCTAATAAGATTTGGGAGTTGTCTAGGCTCCCTGCAGGGAAGAAAACTTTACATAACAAGTGAGTCTATCGGGTTAAGCAAGAGAGTGATGGTAGTAAAAGGTACAAGACCAGGCTGGTTGTGAAAGGCTTCCAACAGAAGGAAGGAGTCGATTATATACAGATATTTTCTCTAGTTGTGAAGATGACCACTATCAGAGTAGTATTGAGTTTATTAGCTGCTGAGAATCTCTACCTCGAGCAGTTAGATGTTAGAATTGCTTTTCTTCATGGTGACTTGGATGAAGAAATCTATATGAAGCAACTTGTTGGTTTCATTAAAGAAGGCAAAGAAGAGATGGTATGTAGACTCAAGAAGAGTTTATATGGTTTGAAACAGGCCCCTAGGCAGTGGTACAAGAAATTTGATAGTTTTATACAGTGCAATGGCTATGAAAGGTGCAATGCAGATCACTGTTGTTACTTCAAGAGGTTTGTGTCCAGTTATATATTTTATTACTATATGTTGATGATATGCTTGTAGCGGGATCTTGTTTACAAGAGATAAACAAGCTGAAACAATAGTTGGCAAAAGAGTTTGCTATGAAGGATTTGGGTGCAGCCAAACAGATGCATGAGATGAGGATTAGCAGGGACAGGACTCAGGGCACTTTGAAGTTGAGTTAAATGGAGTATATTGAATGAGTACTCTAGAGATTCAATATGCAAAATGGCAAGGCAGTTGGTGCGCCCTTAGGAAGTCACTTTAAACTTTCTGAGGAGCAGTCTCCCAAGACAGATGCAGAGAAGGAGTACATGGCTAAGGTTCCTTATGCCTCAGCCATTGGTAGCCTAATGTATGCGATGGTTTGCACAAGACCGGATATAGCCCATGCAGTGGGAGTTGTGAGCAGGTATGCTAGCAATCCAGGGAAACAACATTTGGAATGAGTAAAGTGGATATTGAGATATTTGAGATGTATCAAAGATTTACCACTGCGTTTTGGGAGGAAAGATTTGGTGTTGTAGGGATATGTGGATGCTGATTTCGCCGGTGATCATGATACAATGCGAAGCACCACAGGTTATATCTATACTTTGGGTTCGACAACAGTGAGTTGGGTCTCATGTCTGCAAAAGATAGTGACATTATTCACAAAAGAAGCTGAGTATGTAGCCGTGACAGAGGGTAGTAAGGAGATGATTTGGTTGAGAGGTTTTTTGGAGGAATTGGGTCTGAAGCAAGAAAATAGTGTTCTGTTTAGTGACAGCCAGAGTTCTATACAGTTTGCCAAGAATCTAGTGTTCCATGCCAGAATGAAACATATTGATTTGCGGTACCATTTTATTCGCTTGCTTTTAGAGGATGGAGAGTTGTTACTAGAGCAGATTTTGGGAAGTAAAAATCTAGCAGATATGTTGACCAAGTCAGTCACCATTGAGAAACTGAAGTTGTGTTCAACTTCAATTGGCTTTCATGCTTGAGGAGATGAATGACTGGAGCCATACTAGGAGGGGTGAGATCACTACATTCACTTTGTTTGAGAATATGAAGTTCAGTGTTGCTTTGGTTATCTCCAAGTGGGAGATTGTTGGGAATGTAGACAACCTTTAGTAAATTGTCCGGAGGGGTGGCAGGGGACAGCGCCCCACTGCGACGCACGAAGTGCGTCTCACAATCTGGGTCGTTTGTCCCAGATTGCGACGAAAATCGATCTTTAGCGTTTCTGTAGGGGTATTTTCGGCTTTATAGTTTAACCCTAAACATATAGCTATATGCGTATTTTTTAGGTTAACCAATTGTGAGAAGTGGCCGTAATTTTTCTAAGAGAGAGAAAACTCTATATATTCTGTATCTTCAATATAGTGAATTGGTGTGGCTCCCGAGGACGTAGGCATGTTGCCGAACCTCGTATATCCTTGTGTTTTGTCTCTATTTTCTTCTCTGTAATTTTTCTATTTGTTGTATGATTTCTGTGATTCATAGTCTTTCAAGATCCGAAGGGTTTAGGGATTAAACGCGTGGTTCAAATCCCAACATAGAGGTCATTCGCTAGTATCCATTCTTTTAGTGAAGTAAAAGAGGTAGTGGTGGCTAGATTAGACTCGACACTCATTGAGCCACTGCACATTGGGAAAGTAAGTGTCATTGGGTTGCATCTTCCGACATAGTGCGCATAAGGCCTAACTAATAATTATATTCATTTTCTTCCACTCTGCTTTAACTGAAATTGTGTTCAAGCTGAGGTCATGTTCAATATATTCTCGACGGTTATTAGTATTTTTAAGCGCATAGCAAGCGTCCTTTTTTCAGATTTTTAACGTAGTAGGCTCAACTCGGTTTGAAAATTATAATATATATTAATAAAATAACAATAATAAATATCACTTATAATAATAATAATAATAATAATAACAACAACAATAATAATAATAATAACAACAACAGTAATAATTATTATAATAATAACGATAATAATAATAAAATTTATTATTATTATTATAAAAAATATTTTAATGAATCAAGCTGTGGCCAGCCTTTTGGTTTGAGCTTGGAGCCTAGTTTTTCAAGCTCGAGCTCAGTTCAGCTTGTCTTGAATACACCCCTAATTGCCATAAATCATAATGCTAACATTTCTTCCCAAAATTGTACACTCGGACCTAAAATCAACTTCATACATGATTTTTTTTTTCAAACTTGAAGTTTACTCCCATATGGTCGTGCTGTCATACTAATTGATGTAGGAGAAAAGCCTACAATATAATGGTTAAGGGGGAAAAAAAAAACTTCAATCACTGTTTGGAAATATTTATTTGTAGTAAAAAACTTATTTTGCGACATGCGAAACAGTACAATAGTTAGTTTTTCTCTTGAAAATAATCCAGCATTCCTATTTTCCCACCAAACAATTAGGAAAAAAAAATCACATGCTGGTTTGCAAAGCATTTAAAAGTAGGGTGTGTCAATGGGCTGGCCGGCTTTCAGCGTGGCCCGATTAAATAGTTGGGTGGGCTTGGGCCTTGAGCCTTAACTCTACTGCTTTTATGCTAACACTTCTAACCAAGCCGTCTTGGCCAGATAAGGCCTGTTTATTAAAAGAATGTACGAAACAGCCCCCTTTTACAAATCATTAAGTGGGCTTGACCTGGCCCTGTCCAACCCTTAAAATAATAATAAAAAAAAGGCAGCCTGGTCTGGCCTATTATTATTTTGGCCGGGTTGCTCAAACCCAACCTTTTGACACCTACAAGAGCCACGGTTTCCTAACTTCCTTGTTCCCTAGCGTACAGTGATTAAAAACAGCCCATGCTTTAGCCTGTAGCCCAATGGGCACATGCATTAAACTGGATCATGAGCTTTATAAGGATAAAGCTTTATGAAGATGTTTGCTAGATATCATCATCCAGCTTTCAAAAATATTGAAATTTTGAACGGGTGTAGAGGTCAATCTGAATTGAACTTACCCATAGAATAAGAGGAATCATAAGATAAAAAATTAGAATACTGGTTAGTCAATAGTCATGGAGGGATGATCCTATGCTCATACCAAAAGTTTTGCAATAGTGAGAATTATAGAGAAAAGACTCTTAGGGAAATAATTATGCAATATCTATGAGATACACAAGATCTCATAGATAATCTTGGATTAGTATCTTTAGTGTATTAGGATTATCTTTAATATTGTGTTTCCAAGTTAAGAGTTTTGGATTATTTATTTAAATCATCTATGGGTCATTGTAATCAATCCAAGTTATTCAATAAATCAGTTTCTCAACATGGTATCAGAGTCACCGACCCTTTGGTGACCTATTAGCTCTTGTTTTTCTTTAGGGGCAGATGGTGCCGCCACCGCCTACCAGTTGTCAAACTTTTGATTGTTTTAAATAAAAACCCTACCATCATCCTCTATACTTTTACTACCCCCAGGATCATACTCATACCCATGGAACTCCCTGTTTCTTTTTCATTCATTGAAGACCTCTCCAACGAGAGTTTTTCTTTAAATCGCGGGTGCTACTGCATGTGCATTGGGCGAATATGATGACAGCCTGATCTAGTGGGCCACCAGCTCCGACAAACTCAAAATGAACGGGATGTGACAAAGATGGACTTCACAAACTGGCGGTGACCACCAAGCACAGTTCATATTCTAACCATTCATCAACAAATTATCAAAGAAGATCAAGGGTTAGGAGCACTCGACTTTGGCAAACCCATGAAGATCTCGATCCTCATGTGTTTGAGGGGGAGTATTAGAGAAATATTATGTTAGGGAAATAATTATGTAATATCTATGAGAGAGTCGAGATCTCATAGATAATCTTTAATATTGTGTTTCCAAGTTTAGAGTTTGGATTTATTTATTTAAACCCTCTATGGGTCATTGTTATCAATCCAAGCTGTTCAATAAATCCGTTTCTTCACAAAGACATCATATTCCATAATGAAGTTTCAAGTTAACATTAGCTCTTCCAAACAGAAAGCACTCCTTATAATAACTAGTATTAACTTCAACTAATTATCACAGTGGACATTCCTAAATCTAGCCTAGATCGAAAAGTATATCAACACCAAACTAATCTATTAAACGCAACGTTTTAATGACTGTTGAGCAAGTGGTGATGATCATAGATCAACTAGATCACAATCCTGAAGAAAATCCTCACAAGATAAATCATCAATCTCCAAGAAGCTAAAATGGTCATCTCCAATCAAATTAGGTTGTTGCAAATTATCCAAAAACTGAATGGAGGAGGCCTGAGAAGTACTCGGCTGGTTATCCATGAACGAAGAAGGCATAGAGGAAGCCGACAGCTGCTGTTGAGCAAGTACTACTGGTGATGATTGTAGATCAACTGGGTCACAATCCATAAGAAAATCCTCACAAGATAAATCACCAGCAATCTCCGAGAAGCTAAAATCGTTTTCTTCCATCAATTACTGATTATCCATAACCTGAAATGTATTATCCATTTCTTGAATGGAAGAGAGCATAGAAGAAACCAGCTGATGCTAGTTATTCACAAATTTCTTTGAAGAGGGCATAGAAGTTGCCGGAAGCTGCTCATCATCCCTATACTGCTGTTGAGAAAGTGGCGGTGGTGGTAGAAGAAGAATTGGATCAAAATAATCCTGAAAAATTTTCTCAATACACGAAAGATCAGCCTCTGAGAATCTAATATTGTAGTCTTGGTGAAGATTCCCATTGTCATCTTCGATGATCCATTTAGGCTGTTCCAGATCATCCCACAACTGCATGGAGGAGGGTTGAGAAGTCCTTGGCTGGTTATCCATAGGAGGGCATAGAAGAAACCAGCTGCTGCTGGTTATCCACTAGGAGGAGGGCATAGAAGAAACCAGCTGCTGCTGGTTATCCACTAACTGCATTAAAGAGGGCATAGAAGTTGCCGGAAACTGCTCATCCACAAAATGCCCAAGGAAGGCCTGAGAATAAGAATCCGCCTGTGTATGGAGGGCGGCCTAGGCCTAGTAGAAATGGGTTCAATCAACCCAGCACCAACATGATTCTGTGAATTGAACCCAGTGTTGGTGATCCCATAACTGAGTTCCCGAGGTTTAGAAAGGTTATGTTGGAGCGACGACTGATCAAGTAGTTCTTGAGAGGAGGGATTAGGTTGTTCATTAGCCACCGTAGAGTCATCATTGAATCTTGGGGGCTGCCCACTTTCTTCCTCCAATAGTTTCTTGTTGTAGATCTTACACATATAGAGAAGAGTTAGTTTTTAATTTGTGCCTATCTAGACATCAAGTCTCAGTCAGTAGTATATATGAAAGAAACTAACAAAGTAAGTATGAACAAACTTGGTACGTACCCTCATATCATTTGCATCATTAATTGAAGTTGATGGGTTATCATGATCTGCTACTGCTTCTACTAATCTGTACTCTTGCATGAGCCAATTAGTCTTAATCCCCAGAGGCTTCCCATTGTAGTAAACTAAGGCCTTTTTATAACCAACCAGGGTAACACCATTATACACAGGCTTATCAGCTACAGTTGCTTTCCAAAATCCATCACCTCCATCTCGGTTTGGTCTATTCCCCTTCTGAGACCTCCGAACCCTTTGAGTGAAGAAGTAGCACTCTTTCTCCCCATATGCCTTGCACTTGTCTGGTATCAACCAAACAAATTCAAATGAGATTCTTCTATTCTTCCTTCCAAACGAAAGCACTACTTAACTATAATAATAATAATAATAATAGAAGTGTCTGTTAGTGTTAACCCATCAACTCAAACAGACAAAAGTAAAAAAACTGAATAAAAAAACTAAATCCTAACAAAAAAAAAGGACTTGAGATTAAGTCTGAAGTGGTCTTAAAATATTCACGTTAACAAGGATGAAAGAAAGATAGAATCACAGCCGATATAGATCAATTGCACCCATAGGTCAACAGGTGTCCATATTAACTCCTCTTAATTAATTGTAGTTAAGATTCCCTAACTCTTAGAGTTCAATAATCTAACATTTGTTTTTGTTTAAAAGTATTAAAAAATATTTAATTCTAGTTAAGATTTTTAACCCTTAGGGTTAATAGTAGCTGATCACATCATCAGAAATTATAACAAAACAGTTACACAAATCGTTAACATTCTAATCTCAAGCCAAACTGAAAAGGAAAGAAAGTAAGAGGTGGTGTATGCACTGGAGCTCGTTTTATAAAAAAAATGTACGGTCGTGACTGTTTTGTGACCATCGACGCTAACACGGATGAAAAATGTGTTACAACCTTAGAAGATCACATATTAAACTAATAAAAAAATAATTTCTATAGATACTTTTCTTAGTTAAAAGTCAGAACTGGAAAATAAAATAAATTAAAAATAGGTACAAACAAAACAATAGACGAACGCTTAAAAAAAAAGAAAAAAACTTGCAGGTATCAAAGTAAATAGATGAACACTTAAAAAAAAATTGCTTCAAAAAACAGACCTATGAGGTGTTTGGGATTGTAATCCATTAGATTAACCGTCTTGATTCTGTTATGAGGTAAAGGGAGATTCCTATTCTTGTTCATCAAATAATCAAGAATAAGTTCCTTGTCAACAGGACGGAACCTGTAACCTACCGGAAGTGAATCCAGATAATCGCTAACACCTCCTTGCTCATGACTGTTATGCTCTTCCATGGTTTCCCAAGATGGAAAGGATAAAAAAAGAGGAGAATGAGGAACTTCATAACAAAAGTGAGGATGTATGTAGGAGAGTACTACGTACGCACTACAAGAAATTTACCGCGCAGCGACGGAACTTTTCCGTCACTAATATGCAATTTCCCGTCGCTATTACTATTAGCAACGGAAAAATATCCGTCACTAATCCGTTACTGTTGCTTCCGTGGCTAAAGGTTTTTTGTGACGGAAATATATTTCCGTTGTAATGATGGTATATTGAATAAGAAATTTAGTAACGGAAATTTATTAGCGACAGAAATATTTTCGTCACTATTAGCGACAGACATATTTCCATCACTATTAGCGACGGAAATATTTCCGTCTCTACTAACTTAGTAGCAACAGAAATATTACCGTCACTAATAAACTAGTAGTGACGAAAATATTTCCGCTCCTAAGCGACGGAAATATGTCTGCCTCTAATAGCGACGGAAATATGTCCGTCTCTAATAGTTCATTAGTGACGGTAAGATTTTTGTTGTTACTAAGTTCTTAGTGACGGTAATATTTCCGTCACTAATAATTTTTTTTTTTTTTTAAAAAGTCTAAATGCTAACTCGAATGTACTGCACCTGTATAGACCTACATACATTCTAATTCATATTTTCATCCATCCTTTAATTGATCACATACATTTCAATTCACATTTTCACAAACCCTGTACATCCATTCATTCACATACATTCCAATTTACATTTTCATCCACCCTATACATCCATATTCATACACATGACTCCACAAAACCTGTACATCCATTCACATTTTCATTAATAAATCCATTCATTCATTTGCATCCACAAAACCTATACATATCCATTCACATTTTCATTCATAAAACATGTACATCCATGTTCACATTTGCATTCACAACACCTGTACATCAATTCACATTTTCATTCCCAACAGTTTGAGTGCATTTGCTTTAAAATGGAAGGCCCCACTTCATGTTTATTGTCGTTGGAATTTTAATTTGGCAGTTGAGGTTTAAGGAGGTGATTTAAAACTCTTGATACTATGGAGAGCTCAGTAGCTAGATTAAACATCCAACAATTTCAAGGTGCATCCGCTTTAAAATGGTAGGCCACACTCCATGTTTAGTGCCATTGGAATTTAATCCGGTGGCTGAGCTCTCGATAGTAACTACTTTCAAGAGTTTTAAATCACTTCCCTAAACCATTTCTTATTCTTTTTGAAAAAAATTATTTATTTTTTTTAAAATTTGGGTAGAGTTTCATTGGTATTTTAGAGCATTGGTATTTTAGAGAAATGGGTCCACAGGACCAGATCACCTAATAAACATCCAGTATGCATGATTTATAAAGCTGTCTATCCACTGTCCACTTATATGAGATAACAACAATATGATTTTCAAATTGTATGCACTTTGAGATCACATGTCTAAATCAACAAGCTCTAAGACCATTTTAGTTATCTATATCTAAAATTATCTCAAATGTTCAAACAAACATGTAGAAAAATAGACTTATATGAGACATAAACCAAAATAAGCATTTTTGTTTCAACATGCAAGTAATTCACCAAGGTGCTGGGAAGGGAAAAACAGAGCATGATAAACATCTACTATGCAAATAAGAAAGTGTATGGGAGATCATGTAAACCAAAAAGTCACCACTACTAAGTGAATAAAAAAACCAGTCATGTGAGATCATCATGCATCTGTGTATCATCAGGAGTCTGTGTAGCATCGGGGTCCGTAGCAGGTGTCGATCTGAAGGGTATATGTGAGTCGGCATTCATATGGGACATCCAATCCTCAAACGCCTTCATCCGGGTGTTCATGGCACTCATCTCAGCCCGCATCTCTTCTGTAGTAGCCACCAAATTCTTGTTTAGGTCAGCTAATTCTTCGGCCCTCCTCCTCCAATGGTCAGCATCTAGAGAGCGAAACTGAGAGGATTTAACACCCAGTCCATACGTACGAACTTGCCCATGCGTGTCCGGACCCATGACCTGGGTGAACACCTCATTCCTGGCGGTGCTACTAGTGGTACCCTCCGGATGCTGGCTAACTAGCTCATCCATCTGTGACTGTATACACAAAATACCGTTGATTGCAATTTAGGAATAATGACAGACATTGAAATTTATTAACAATCAATTCATGTGATGATATGAGCATACATAAAGATCAGCTGATGCCTGGTCGAGGTAGTAATGCCGAGATCGTCTTCAAACTGAGAGAAGAGGAGAGTATTGACAAGATTTCGGGAGAGATTTCTCTCCTTTGCCGCTGAACTGAAGAAAGAAGAAAAGGAGAAGAGGAGAGCGGGAACCAGCAGATATTTTGGGGAATTGCTAGGTTTCGCAGGCTGATTTTATAATGAAGCTTAGTAGAGACGGAACTTTTTCCGTCAATATAAAATATAACCCATAGTGACGGAATATTTTCCGTTACCATATATAACTTCCGTGACTAATATTATTTGAGACGGCCCATTTCTGTTACTAATATTTAATTCTTATTAGTGACGGAAATAATTCCGTCACTAATACTCGATTTATGTGCAAAAAATTTCTTATTAAAACGAAACATTAGTGACGGCCTACTTTTCCGTCACTATAATTAATATATTAGTGACGGAAAATTTTCCGTCACTACTATTCCGTCGTTGCACGGTAATTTTCTTGTAGTGATACATTCATTTCATATATACATGATAATGAAACACACTGTCTCTAACAAACCCAAATTCAATTCTACATAATGTTATTCACATTCTTTTATTGAGAAAAAACAGAAGTTCTTGGAGTATTGAAAATAGGAAACCAAATACATCATGATTCAAATGAACTCATACTTGTGTAGGAAAAGTACTTAAAAGGCATTCGATTGCACAACCTGGTCCACATTCTCCATATAAGGATACCAACCTACCCCAAACTGATAGAACCAGATGATCTAATTCCATTGGTAATGGTTGAGCTTCTGTGACCAAGATTGGATTTGGCTGAGTTCTAAAATTACACTTAAAGATCAACAAAGTTGAATCCGAGACATAAAACTCAGCTTCAAAACTCTCCAAGTTGCAGTCCAAAATTGAGATTATAAACTTTAGTTATGATAAAAATATGTAGGTATCCTGGGATCCTAATGTTTTACACATACAAATAACAAACTATGGTACATGTAAAAATATCTAGACAGGCTACTTTTAAGGCACATGATGATGACTGGCAATGAACATTGTACTTTTTGATGTCCTTAAAAAACTGCGTAGAGGTTCTCATTGGATGGCAGCTTCTTTATGCTGCTGAAAAGTAACTCTATTATTAATGTTATAATGGGTTTCGTTATGTAATTCTTATTCCTGTAATATATATATATAACTGGTGTACAAGGATAGTCTCCAATATTAAGGATAGTCCACTTCCTGAAAAGTATTTCCGTGTCAGACATACCTACCCTGTTTTATACATCTTGTGTACATTTTATTCAAACAATTCTTAAGTTGCCTAGTATATTGTTTTTCACCTCTACAGTTTATATTGTATACTCATATGAGCTATGATTTCAAACAAAAAAAAAAAAATGAGATCAACCATTTATATGAGCTATGACTACAAGAATATATTTGGAAAATAGTATAAATAGTTATTTATTGCTTATAGCATTCTGTTATAAGTAGAATTATAGCATAGTTCGAAGTAATTTAAAGCTTTGTACTTGAATGACCTTTCTGTCAACCTATAAGTAGTGAAAGTTGTGCAAAAAGAAATTTATCACACGGCCAACGTTTTGGATTATCTTGATTAAGATGCTACTCTGTGTTTTGTAATAAGAATATTCTCTAGATGTTAAGAGTAAATGACTGTTGAACCAGAGTTCAAACCAAAATTTTCTAATAAAGAAATTTTATTAAGTTATTAAATGATATAATCTACTTATAGTATTATGATGTAATTTGAATTTCTTTTAAGTTATTAAATTTTATTAAGATGCCACCTGTTCCAGCATAGCTGCAGCCTAAAAAGAGGATTGTGTTCCACCCATGATTGTGGCTATTCTGAGCACCCACTCACCCCTTCCAAAAGAACACTTGAATCTCTATACAAATGAGATGTAGGAGAGGAAAATCTAAAATACTGAAAATCATCCAACAATCACCATAACTAGAGAACAAAATCTGAAAAAATCAACCCACAAACCATTAAACATCCTCCACTGTCTTTTTTTATTTATTATTATTTGATTTTATTTATATTCGTATTCTATATTAATATTTTATCCATATTAGTAGTTTTCATTAGAATGGGACCACTATGATTAAGCTATAAAAAATTCACAGGGAGGGAAAGAGAAAGTGAGTGAGTGAGATTGAGGGGGATGGGCAGATGTAAACACGCGCATAGAAGCTGAACTATTTCTGGATATAGTTTCATCAAATAGTTATAGTCATATCTCTTTGGTTTTATCTTTCAAAAATGCTTGATATTTGCCGCAGAAGGAACCATGTTTGATTCTAGTTCAGTTGCCATATATAACAACCTAATCAAAGGAAATCACTACGATATTAAATCATCTATCAAGTATCAGTTAACAAAATTTCCTTGCCTGTGTGACCCATCGAATGCTAGTCCCATCCCCTTAATTTATTTGCCCCACATGTCTTGATATTTCATTTAGAAGTATTAAATTGTAACTAAGAGAAGCAATTAATTGCAGAAGATGAATTTCCAAACCCTAGAAATCCAAATGAAATCAATTGTCCTTACCCATTTCCTACGCACAAATCAATTGTCCTTACCACCAATAAACTCAAAAATAAGAAAATATAAACTGCAAAAGATATATTTCAAACCCTAGAAATCCAAACATAACCAGAAAAGACTTGTTGGTGATCCACTGTTTCGGGCTTCAAATTGAAGTAGCGGAGAGAGGTTAGAAACTAGAAAGGCAAGGATCCACTGAAAGTTGCCTTCCCAAAAAAAAAGGATCCACTGAAAGTATGAACCATAAACCCTAGGTCTCTCTCTATCTTCAGATGCCAACAATATATCTACTTTCAAGGGTAACTAACGGGAAAAAGAAAAAAGAAAAAAAAAACGCAGAAGAAGAAGAAAGGGAAGAGAGAGAGAGAGCGCTACCTGAGAGAGGAGAGCTGACCGGAACTTGGTGATGGGGGCTTTGACTGTCGCCGGCGTTAGTGCTAGTCGGAGATGCTCTTCGAACTGAGAGAAGAGAGTATTGAAAAGATCGGGAGAGATTTCTCTCCTCTTGCCACCGAACTGAAGAAAGAAAGGGAGAAGAGGAGAGGAGGGCGGGAAGCAGCAGATATTTTGGGGGTTTTCGCGCGCAGGCTGATTTTACTATAAAGCTTAGTAGTGACGGGACTATTTCCGTCATTGTTAAATCTAAACCATAGCGGCGGAATATTTTCTGTTACTAATAATAACTTCCGTTTCTAATATTATTAGTGACGGCATATTTCCGTCACTACTATTTAATCCCTATTAATGACGGAAATAATTCCGTCACTAAAATTTTATTTATGCGGGAAGTATCAAATTCCCTATCAGAGATGAAATATTAGTGACAGTATACTTTTCCGTCACTATAAGTAATATATTAGTAACGGAAAAATTTCCGTCACTACTATTCCGTCACTACTCGGCAGTTTTCTTGTAGTGACGTTTATAAATATGAGATGAGAAGGCTATGAAAAATAGGAACTCAAAGGGATTCGGTGCCGGCCATTGTTTATCACACAGGCGACGTGTCCTCTCTTTTGAATAAAGTAAAGGGGAGTGTTAGTCGTACTTTTGAATAAAAAAAAAGGGAAATCCTAGTGAGACCGCAAAGGGCCCAAGATCACACCGAGAGACTGTGCATGTGATGAGCGGATCTCAAAAAAATAAAATCAGATTTATGAAAATTTTGAGATCTGCTCATCACATGTGCTGTCTCGATGTGGTCTCGGCCCTTTGCGGTCTCAATAGCAAAGTCCAAAAAAACAAAAAAAGCCCATAGGCTTTTTTTTTAATGGGGTTTTTGCATATAAGCTGCTGTGTTATATTAGCTTTGCAAATACACTGTTATGGGTAACAGTTTTGCAATTTAACTCATGGTTTTGCAACCGTTAGACAAACAACCTCAATCCCTAATTTTGTTAGACTTCTGTTAGTTATTGTAAGAAAAATGACTGTTATGCCCTTTGATATTTTATAACCTCACAAATCCTTTAACTATCCTTGAACTATGGTTAATAAGTTTTAACCCTTGTAATTAAGATTCACACCCTTAGGGATAAGTCAGAAGAAAGGGTTCGATCCTCTTATTTCTCAAACCGAGAGATCCATGAATCGGGATCTTAATGCATATAGATACAAATGGTCTAATGAGAGCAAGAATTTTCAGGAACATTTGAAACACATTTTGTTTTTGAGCAGAAGTGCCGTTTTCAAGTAGTGTTTGATCGATTAAGTATTAATCAATATTCGATTGATTGGTCCGAGGTTATCGACAAAAAAGATTTGACTTATTTTCTTCACTTACTAAGAAAACAAATAAACTGAAAAGCAACCGCCTATCACCCGCAACAGCCCTACAGTTTAGTTTCCATAAAGCAAAAGAAAAAAAACGACTTCCGAAGGAACCCAAAATCCGTGAACTGGTTAAAAAAAAATACTGTGTCCTTCTTTCAACTCCTTTTAACTTGGTTAAGATACACCAACCCTTAGAGTTAAACTATCTAACCTTGGGTTTCAAAGAAAAAATTAACATGTCCCATTTGAACTCCCTTTAACTGTGGTTATGATTTATTAACCCTTAGGGTTAAAGCATCTAACTTTGATTTTTATAGATAAAAAATAGAAAAAATTAACGTGTTCTTTTTAACTCCCTTTAACCGTGGTTCAGATTCACTCACCCTTAGGGTTAAAATATCTAACTTTGGGTTTTAGAAAATAAATAATAAAAAATTTAAGATGTCCCCTTTTAATTCCCTTTAACCGTGGTTAAGATCAACTGACCCTTAGGGTTAAAGCATCTAACCTTGGTTTGTTAAATAAAAATTAAACCTATTGTTAAACTCCCTTTAACTGTGGTTAGGGTTCATTAACCCTTATGGAAGGGAACATGTTATTTTTTTTAAAATATCAAGGACCAATGTTAGATGCTTTAACCATAAGGGTTAGTTGATCTTAACCACTGTTAAAGGTGACAACTTAAATTTTAATTTTTTTAAACCAAAGTTAGATTCTTTTAACCTTAGGGTTAGTGAACCTTAAACACGGTTAAAAGGAGTTAAGATGACACATTAAAAATCAAAGTAGATGCTTTAACTGTAAGGGTTAATGAATCTTAACCATAGTTAAAGGGAGTTCAAAGGGGACACATTAATTTTTTTATTTTAAAACTAAGGTTAAATTCTTTAACTCTAAGGGTTAGTGTATCTTAACCTAAGGTAAAGGGAGTCAAAAGAGGACACGTTAATTTATTTATTTTTAAACCAGGGTTAGATGTTTATCCCCAAGGATGTGAATTTTAATGACAAGGGTTAATACTTATTAACCATAGTTCAAGGATTGTTAAAGGCTTTGTGAGGTTATAAAATATCAAAAGGCATAACAGTCATTTTCCTTCCATTAACTAACAAAAGTCTAACAAAACGGGGATTGAGGTTGTTTGTCTAACGGTTGCAAAACCATGAGTTAATTTGCAAGAACTGTTACTCATAACAATTTGCAAAATTAGTATAATACAACAGCTGATATGCTCGGCTCCAAGACCACTTGAGTTGAGTCGATTAGGTCTCGTGCAGTTGTACTTCCTCATTATCTTTAATTTTAATAAGAGATTTACTATCAACAGGAGCCCCGGTTGAGGACATAACTAGAGCATCCAAAATATACCTTTGGGTGTATTCAAATCGAGCTTGGCCAAGCTCGGCTAGGCTTGAAATGGGTTTAGTCTAGGGCTCTGGGCCGGAAAAAAGAATTTTTCCTTGGGGGCCGAACCATATATATATATATATATTGGCCTAGCTCGGCTAGGCTTGAAATGGGTTTAGTCTAGGGCTCTGGCCGGAGCAGGAATTTTTCCTTGGGGGCCGAATTATATATATATATGAAGAAAATTAATGGGAGGGGGTATAGGGACTACGCCCTTGAGATTTTTTTTTTTTTGATAAATGAGTCGATCGTGGTCATAAATTTCGTTACCGTTGCATTCTTAAAAAGGTTCAGTAACAAAAAAAAAAAGTGAAAAACATGGGCAGTCTTCATTAGTTCCTACCCACTTTTTCATACCCACTAACTGTGGTTAAGATTCATTCATTGGTTCCTACCCACTAACTGACTAAGAATTGTTAACCCTTAGGGTTAATATCTTTATAATATATAGATATATATTTTTTTGTAGTATAGACTTTACTGGCATGAAATGAGTTTACCGCTTGTTCTTTGTGCTCATCAGTCATCACCAAGGGTTAACAATTCCTAGTGTAATACCATTGAAATGGATACAGTTAAAGCAACTAATCTTGATTTTAAAAGAAAATAAAGTGACCCCTCTGAACTCCTTTTAACTATGGTTAATATTTATTAACCCATAGGGGTAAAGCATCTAACCTTGATTTTTAGAAGAAAAAAATAGAAAAAATTAACGTGTCTCTTTAACTGTGGTTAAGATTCACTCATCCTTAGGGTTAAAACATCTAACTTTGGTTTCCTTTTTAAAAATTCTAAAAATTTAAGGTGTTCCCTTTTAACTCCCTTTAACTGTGGTTAAGATCAGCTAACCCTAAGGGTTAAAACATCTAACATTCGTTTTTAGAAAAAAATGCAACTTATCTTTTAACTCCCTTTAACTATGGTTAAGGTTCACTAACTCTTATGGAAGGGGACATGTTAATTTTTTTTAAATACCAAGGACTTGAGAGACTTCTCTTTTGAATCTAATCGGTGATAATCATTCTATCACCTTATTGTATTCTTATAGAGTTGAGATTACAACAGCTCACATCTTTTGGAGCATGATTATAGCATAGGAAAGATACAAGGTTAATACAGATCTTTAAATAAGGAAATGCACAGCAAATCACAATCTATTATGGCTGTGCAATTCCTTCTTTGTCTCCATTAGATTTGAATCTATTGTGTAGAGTTGGCTTTCCATATGGGTCTCCATCCGATGTGTTGCTATTACCCTCCCTCAAGCTGATGGGTGGATCACGGACCAACAACTTGTTTTTCAGTATTTGAAAGCATGATGAGGAGAGACCTTTAGTAAATATATCAACAATTTGATCTTGGGTGGAAAGGTAACGAATATTAATATCATGACGCACCACTTTCTCTCAAATATAATGATAATCGTGTTGGACATTATGTCCTAAAAAGTCATTTAGATTGTAAGATTTTTATTAATTAGTACTATTGTTAACTCATTATGCGTAATTGACCAAGATCATGAGATGATCTATACGATATGAGATATCGAACAAGATCCCTAGGATATATTGTAGGAAAATTATGTGATTGATTACGGACTGACACAAGTAGAAATAGCTTCCCAGTTCCTTATACCTTATAGAGTCACAACTATGGGTGAAGCTGGGCTGTTCACTTATATGGTTGTCACAATGTTTAGATGTTCTCAATGGTTGAAATGTAGTTTTATCTAAAACTATTGTAGTGAAGACTATACATCGACATATGGGTGCTTAAATGCACATTGACTGATTGCATACAATGAGAGACCTCTTGCATAAACATACTATCAGATAGTTGGTCTCTTATTCATATTAAACAGTTTTGATAATCCTTAGATCTGATGAGTTCATTTATAACTGAACAGTGATCTGGCTGTTTTGATTGCACCTAAGTACTCTTGACCCGATGGACTACGATAAGGTGACAGTTGGATAATCAGAAAACTATTCGAGTCATGATGAATTTCAAACAAGAAATCTATGCTCATTAAATTGAGAGATTATCCAAGTTCTGGGGTAAGATAGTCCATTATGCTTAAAGCACGTGCATGTGATTTTGAAATCAAATATGTTCGAAATATATTTTTTTAATAAAATGTATTATACTTAATAAAAGATTTTTTCAAAATGTTTTAACATGAGAAATAGTTTCTCATGGCTTAATCAAATGTCTTGGAAACCCGGATGATGTACAATAGACTATGAGTTAGATAGTATAATAATCTCGAAGGCCTATTAGGGATAATGTTATTGGAAAGATCAATCGAATGCATTAGTTCATGTGGCGGAATCCTTTTTGGTTTATGTTCTTTCATTGTGATTCAATTGCAACATGGATATCTCATGTCACTTGTAATTCCGATGTCCTTCCTATTACAAGGTCAATGGGATAACACCGGGTAAGCCATTTCAGCTTTTTAACGTAGTGGACTCAGCTCGGCTTGAATATTATAAAATATATTAACAATTTAACAATAATAAATATCAATTATAATAATAATAACAACAACAATAGTAATAAAATTTATTATTATTATTATAAAAATATTTTTTAATGAAAAAGCTCGGGCCAAGCCTTTTGGTTTGAGCTTGAAGCCTAGTTTTTCAAAATCGAGCTTAGTTCAGCTTGTCTTGAATACACCCCTAATTGCCATTAATCATAATTCATAATGCTAACATTTTTTCCCAAAGTTGTACATCCGGTCCTAAAATCAAAATTTTTTTTTTGGTACTTAAAATCAACATTCATGCATGTTTTTGTTTTTTTTTTTCCAAATAAGAAGCTTACTCTCATATCTTGATCATGCTGTGATATGAATTGATGTAGGAGAAAACCTACAATATAATGATTAAGGAAAAAAAAAACATACTTCGATCACTGTTAGAAATAATTATTTGTAGTAAAAAGCTTATTTTGCAGCATGCCAAACAGTACAATAGTTAGTTTTTCTCTTGAAAATAATCAGCTTACCTATTTTCCCACCAAAAAATTAGGGAAAAAAATCACATGCTGGTTAATTTGCAAAGAAACTAAAAGTAGGAGTGTCAATGGGCTGGTCGGCTTTGGGCATGACCCGATTAAATAGTTGGGTAGACTTGGGCCTTGAGCCTTAAGTCGACTGCTTTTATTATATATGCGATGCTTCTAACCAGGCCGTCTTACCCAGACAAGGACTATCTATTAAATGTACGAAAAAGCCCTCTTTTACAAATGATTAAGTGGGCTTGACCTGGGCCCTATCCAACCCTTAAGATTAAAAAAAAATAATAATAAATAAAATAAAACAGCTAGTCTGGATTATTATTTGGGCCGGGCTTTTCAAACCCAACCTTTTGACACCCATCAGAGCCACGGTTTCCTAGTTTCCTCGTTCCCTCGCGTACAGTGATTAATAACAGGATCTCGAGCTTTATTTAAAAAGCGTTATGAAGGTTTTTGCTTAGATATCATCATCCAGCTTTCCAAAGTGCAAATCTAATTTGACCCATTGAAGAAGAGGAATCATAAGACAAGAAATTAGAATACTGGTTAGTCATGGAGGGATGATCCCTATGCTCATACCAAAAGTTTTGTAGTAGTGAGAATTATAGAGAAAAAGACACCATGAGATCATGCTATATATTCCAGATATAAGTTTCAAGTTAACATTATTTACCGATCATTAACATTATTTATCGATCAAAGAAAAAGTTTCAAGTTAACATTAGCTCTTCTAAACAGAAAACACTCCTTATAATAACTAAAAGGTGGCCCCATTAAGTATCAACTTCAACTAATCTATTAAACGGCTACGTTTTGGTGGTGGGGGTAGTGACTGTTGAGCAAGTGGTGGTGGTGGTGATGGCTGTTGAGCAAGCGGTGGTGGTGGGGGTTGCTATTGAGCAATTGGTGATGATTGTAGATCAGCTCGCGTGATCACAATCCTGAAGAAAATCCTCAAAAGATAAATCATCGATCAATCCCCAAGAAGCTAAAATCGTCATCTCCAATCAAATTAGGCTGTTGCAAATTATCCAAAAACTGAATGGAGGAGGGTTGAGAAGTACTCAGCTGGTTATCCATGGCTTGAATGGAGGAGGGTGATGGTGGACCATCCAATGGTGAATCAAGCAAGGAGCAATGCAACGGCAATGTACTGGAACAAAGCCTAGAGAAGAGAATAATAAAGAAGCCTTTACGTTTCCAAGACTAATGATTTTTCTCTAAGCATGACCTTGGAAAGAGACTGACTAAATACACCATTATGTTACCTAGACAAAGGGTTATTTCCCAGACATAGTTTTTTATTGTTTTGTTTAAATATGGTGTGAGATCTTTTTTTTTGGTTGATGGTAACAACACCACAAGGCGAAGCTACAATCATTTGAGATCTTGGCTTGAGTTAATTGTTGTCTAAGGATTAGTAGTCAAGGTGTCTTTAATTTTTGTTACTAGAATGTGTTAAATATAGGCCTCCATGCTTGAGGAGAAGGGGGACTTTGGATTTTGAAAATTAAATAATACAAACTTGGGCAAGAGAGAGATTGAGACTCTCCCTACCTTTCTCTATCATTTTCTTTGTTGTTACTTAAGTTTATCCTTCATCTTCATTTTAATATCTCTGTGTCTGATTTTCTCTTCTCTCCTCTTGAGAGAGAAAATTAGGCTACATCAGAGGGCATAGAAGAAACTAGTTACTGTTGGTTATCCACAAACTGCATTAAAGAAGGCATGGAAGTGGACGGCAACTGCTCATCCACAAAATACCCAAGGGTGGCCTAGGCCTTCCAAGTAGAAATGGGTTCAATCAACCCAGACATGATTTGGGAATTGAAACCAATGTTGGTGAAATTATTGATGATCCCATAACTGAGTTCCTGAGGTTTAGAAAGGTTATGTTGGAGTCACGACTGATCAAATGGGCAATCATTGATCAGTTCAGGTAGTGCTTCAGAGGAGGGATCAGGTTGTTCACTAGCCACCATGTCTTCGTCGAATCTTGGTGGCAGTCCACTTTCTTCCTCCAATAGTTTCTTGTTGTAGATCTTACACAAAACCCAGCCATCCAACTGCAAAGAAATATCAAGTCTCATTAAAAAAAAAAAATTTTTGACCGAATTGGGTTAGGCCACCAGCCCGGTTAGAAGTTAGTATCTGTTCTGAGTTAGTGGCGGGTGGAGAGTATACAACACTCCCACCCTCTTGGGAATGGATCAATGGGGAAAGCTTAGCTTAGCTTGAAAGAAACTAAGTGTGCGGTGACTAGCACCACAACCAATGGGGGCAAGCTTAGCTTCCCAAGTCTCAAGTCAGTAGGATATATAAAAGAAAGAAATTAACAAAGTAAGTATGAACAAACTTGGTACGCATCCTCATATCATTTGCACCATTAATTGAAGTTGGAGGGTTATCATGATCTGCTATTGCTTCTACTGATCTGTACTCTTGCATGAGCCAATTAGTCTTAATCCCTGGAGGCTTCCCATTGTAGTAAACTAAGGCATTTTCGTAATATTTGGCTCCGCAAACAAAGGTTTTTTTTTTTGTGTGTCAAAAACTAAGGCGGTTCAAGCTAATTCAAAAGGTAAATGAAAGATTATAACTTTTGTTAGTAAGTACTGTTTCCTAGAAGAAATCATCTCCATGAGACCTTAGTCATTCTATGCTGAAGTGACTGTTAGGATATGAAAACACCCAAGTCTTTATTTCCTTTTCTCTCTTTCAAAAATAAAATAAATAAATAATAGATTGAAGAAAAGCTTTAAGGTAAAAAATAAAGATTGTTAGCATATTCTAACAGTGGCCAAGAGAGAGCCGTTGAGGCGTTACACCACCGGTGTTCCAAGAGCCGTTGAGGCGTTACCAATGGCATTACTACCTTCCCATTTCGTCTCTAACTACAGAGGAAATCCAGGAGGAGGTTACAATGTTAAGATCTATAAAAGGGGATAAATCCCCAAGAGTTTCTCACTCAAAAAAAAAAAAAAAAAAAAATTACGATCTGTGATCTCAAAAGCTCCTGTTTGAGAAACCCTCGAGTTGTGACACCTAGCCTCACGGCGACTCTTTTCTTTCAATTTTGTTTCCGTCACTGGTATCAAAGCAAGGTTTTGGGTGAGCGATCTAGTGCGCTCCTTCTTTGGCTGTCGTGAATCAATCTCTAAGTGGCAGCAGGAATGTTTTGAGGGAAAAGAAACAACGCAACAAATTCAGACCTTTTGTACCTTTAGATTTTGGAGCTGCCATTTTTTTCATCTGTAATCGTTGGGAGAGCGTCTGTTGAAAGAAAGTCTTGGCTTATTTCTTACTACTCGGTTGAAGAAGAAGAAGAGAGACTTGCTATTGTGTGAAGCTAATATATGTGTATTAGCTTTTGGAGATATTTTGTGAAGAAAACAACAATAGCAAAAGGAGGTGCTTTCACGAGGCCCAAAAACCTTCTTTGACTTTCTTTGTTGGGTTACTTTATTTGGAAGGCAAAGTTTTGGATATTCTGAAATTGCAGAATTTTGGGAAGAATATTGGTTTATACCCACTGTTTTTTATCCATTGAGCTGTACACAAAAACCAGCTTTTGAAGAGATATTTCTTAGGGAATACTCTATTCTGGGTTGCAGAAATTTTGGCGGTGAGAGAAAACCGCCGGCTACTTTATTGCTCTTTGTGTCCTTCTCTCAATCGGCTAGAATTTTAATTGCACTCTATCAACGGCAAGGAAAATCAACCTAGCAACGGCTTCACCATATTAAACAGTAACACCATCGGTTATAATCTGGTCAGAAATTCTAAACTCCTTTATTTTATTTACTATAGGCAGATTAAATTAGTAAAACGTTTATTTTCATAAAATATGGCAAGTAGGGCTGTAATGAGTGAGTTATCTAAACTTGAAAAATTAAATGGTCTAAACTATGATATGTGGAAAAGAAAAATTAATTATTTGTTAATACAAGATAGAATTCATTATGTTTTGACCATAGACCCACCAAGTTTAGGAGATAAACCCACTTAAGAAGAAAAGGCCAAATTAGAAAAATTTCAAGAAGATGATTTAATTGCTAAGACAACTATTTTGCTTTTTATGGAAAATGATTTAATTAAGGTTTTTGAAAGTAATAAAACAACCAAAACTATGATGGAGGCTATTTCTAAAAAATATGACACCATTTCTGAAGCTCATATTCAATTGCTCTTACAAAAATATAACTCTTTTAAAATGAAAGAAGAAGAAAATGTTGTTGAGCACATCAACAAAATGATGGTAATGGCTCAAGATTTAGAAGCTGTAGGGAATCCTATTAATGAAAGAATGCAAATTTCAAACATCCTTAGCAGTCTCCCTCCGTCGTGGTCAATGGTTGCTACGGCCCTTCATCTTAGTAGTACTTCTTTGAATTTGATAGATCTTCCATTGAAATTGGCTCTTGAACAAGAACATTTGAACAAAAACAAGAAAAATGAATTAATGATTGTTCAAGAAGAAACAAAGATCAAAACAAAAAATTCGTTTAAGAAAGATTTTTCAAAATATAATAAAAATTTCAAGAATAAGGGGAAGAAATCTTTTCATCATAAGCCTAGACCTGATGGGCCAAAAGGAAACTGTTTTAACTGTGGTAAGCCCGGTCACTTTAAGTATGATTGCCCACAACATCAAAAGAATAATGCCAGTAGAAGAGGAAGCAATAGTGGGAGACAATAATTTATTTGTGTAGTCTCCGAATGCCTTTTTGCAGACCAAGACCACAAGGGTTGGTGGATTGACTCGGGTGCCAATCGACACATTGCTAGTACAAAGGCCCAATTTGAAGAATTTCAGGAGATAAGGATTGGAGAAAAGCGGATCTACATGGGAAATAACACCTACTCTGATGTGTTGGGTGTGGGAACCTGTAGGCTTAATGTTGGAAACATGGACATGGTCCTTACTGATGTTTATTTTGTGCCTACTATGAGGCGTAATATCATTTCCGTCTCACTCCTAGTCCTTAAGGGTTTTGATGTACGCTTCCGATCGGGTAAAATATCAATCGGAAAGCATGGTCAAGTCTTGGCATGGGGCCATCTGGTAGATGATCATAATCTTTTTCTTTTGAATGTAAATGAAAATGATCATAATAAAAGTGCTTATTCTTCTGGTTATATTGATTGTGTTAATGTTGTTGATTCTTACAACTGGCATCTTAGGTTAGGACACATAGGCAAAGATAAAATGAAAAGATTGGCTAGTAAAGGTATGATACCTAATTTGAGAAAAATGAATATGAAAAATGTGAGCATTGTTTATCAGGAAAAATGACAAGAAAACCATTTCCTAAAGCAACAAGGTCAATTGAATTATTAGCTATAATTCATTCTGATCTTTGTGGACCTTTAAGTATTAAAACACATAGGGGTATGGAATATTTTATAACCTTCATAGATGACTTCTCTAGGTTTGGTTACATTTACTTAATTCGTAATAAATCAGATCCTTTAGAAACCTTTAAAGAATATAAAAGAGAAGTTGAAAATCAGTTAGGAAGAAATATCAAAGTGCTAAGAACTGATAGAGGAGGAGAATTTACATCAAATGAATTCTATAATTTTTGCAGTGAAAATGGTATTATTCGTCAGACTACTATGCCTTATACTCCACAACAAAATGGTGTAGCTGAGAGACGTAATAGAACTCTAATGGATATGACTAGATCTATATTATCACATGCTAAGTTATCTAAAGCATTTTGGGGTGAAGCTATTAGTACAGCCATGTACATTCTTAATAGAATCTCATCTAAAGCTGTAGAAACTACTCCTTATAAAATTTGGACAGGTAGAATACCTGATTTATCTAACTTAAGGAAATGGGGTTCAATAGCACATGTAATGATTCCACAACAACTTAGAAATAAGTTAGAGCCTAAGACAATAAGATGTCACTTTATAGGCTATTCAGAAGAATCTAAAGGGTATAGATTTTACAACAAAGATAAAGGACTAATAGAATCCAAGGATGCTGAATTCTTAGAAACTGATAATGATGATACCCTTTTAGGAGAGAACATAGAATTTTATGAGGAAAGGACCTTAGATTCTAATCAAACCCAACTTGAACATGATGAGACACCAGTTCATCGTGGTCAAAAGAGATCTAGGGCTCCTCCATCTTACTTAGATGATTTCTATGTGTCTATGAGTGAAAATGTCGATTTAGATCAATATAATGATCCATCAAACTATAAAGAAGGCATAAATGAAACTTTTGACTTAGATCAATGTGATGATCTTTGCAGTTATAAAGAAGCTATAAATTCCTTTGATTCAAATGAATGGCTAAAAGCAATGAATGAAGAATTGGAATCCATTGAAAAAAATAAAATTTGAGAACTAAGTGATTTACCTAAAGATAGAAAAGCTATAGGATGTAAATGAGTGTTGAAAAAGAAACTAAAGTTTGATGGGACTATAGATAAATACAAAGCTAGACTTGTAGCTAAAGGTGTGATAGGAGGGCTCTTTTGCAATATAGAAGATGGTAACCCATTCGAGTAGATATATAAGCAAATAAATGTTTCCAAAATTATGCAAGGAACAACGAAGTTCTCTTTTGATGAGCAAAGAACTTTGAACTTTGAATAATAACTTATCATGTAAGTAATTATTTTAACAAAAAGTATAATAAGACAAAAAAGCTGGATTAAAAAACTGATGAATCCTAGAAAAAAAAACGACTTGAGATTAAGTTTGAAGTGGTCATTTAATATTCACGTTAACATGGATGAAAGTGAGATAGAATTACAGTCAATAAAGTTCAATTGCACCCATAGGTCAACAGGTGTCCATGTTAACTGCAGTTAATTGTGGTTAAGATTCACTAACTCTTAGAGTTCAATAATCTAACATTTGTTTTTGTTTAAAAATATTAAAAAATATTTAACTCTAGTTAAAAATATTAACCCTTAAGGTTAATAGTAGCTTATCACAACATAAAAAATTATAATAAAACAGCAAAGAAAAACAGTTTCACAGATCGTTAACATTATAGAATCTCAAGCCAAACTAAAAAGAAAATAAAGAAACACCTCAACATAGAATCTAATAACAGCGGTATCTCAACATTGGGTTTCTTAATCTCATATTCCTTAATAAAAAATGGTTGACTGTTTTGTGACCATTGACGTTAACACGGAATAAAAATGTAACCTGAGAAGATCTCAAATCAAACTAATCAAAAAAATTTTCTACAGATACTCTTCTTAGTTTAAAGTACTACTGGAAAATAAAATAAAATAAAAATAGGTACAAACAAAACAATAGACGAACGCTTTAAAAAAGAAAAGAACTTGCATGTATCAAAGAAAATAGATGAACGCTTTAAAAAAATTGCTTCAAAAAATAGACCAATGAGTTGTTTGGGATTGTAATCCATTAGATTAATCTTCTTGATTCTGTTATGAGGCAAAGGGAAATTCCTGTTCTTGTTCATCAGATAATCAAGAATAAGTTCCTTGTCAACAGAACAAAACCTATAGCCTACAGGAAGCGAAAAGATATATACTATTCATCAGCTCCTTGCTCATGAGGACTCGTATATTCTCACTTGTTCCACTTGATATATAAATAAGAGGAATAGTTCGCTCCACTGGCGAGGAACGAACTGTCGCTCCTTGCTCTCATACATACACCCTTTCAACTGCCTCTAACTCGGGTTATGTTTTTTTAACCATGAAGTTAAATTTATTTTATTTTATTTTCAAAAAGATCAGGAGTAGATATGTGAACCCTAGGAATGAATCAATCTTAACCATGGTCAAAGGGGGTTAAAAAGGGACACGTGGCAAAATCAGAGCCGAGATGTGCCTCCTCATGTCACCGACTGAGGAGGTGATTATTTTCCACTTAACAAATAGTAATTGAAGGAGCAAAATAAATACATTCACAAATAAAATGACAACCATTAACTCAAACCAACAAAAGCATATAACCCATCTATTCAAACCAAAAAAAAATATTTACTAAAGAATTTGTAAAAAAAAAATCAGACACAACAAATAACATGTTAAAAAATACATGTTATATCACTGGATATAAGTGTATAATGGTCACAATGGAGGATCATATTCTAATATGATTGCATCAAGTTATGTAAACTTGGATATATAGTATTTCCGTGAAATGTATTTCTACCGGTAGATCTCATGAATGAGAATAACTATGACAAGATAATCGGGCCTTCCAGGGATATTAAAAAAAAAGTTTAATTAATAGAAATAATCTTTAAATTTATGAGATAGATTAAATAATAAAAAAAAGAAAAAGAATAATCTGAAGATAAAATAACAACACCCCTCCAAAATCAAAACTGAAAGAAAGGAAAAAAGAAAAAAAAGAATACAACGGACCTATGAGGCCTTGGGGACTGTAATCCTTTAGATTAACCTCCTTTTGCCTGAGTGGAACTGAGTTGTTGAGTAGCCTTAATGGCAGTCGCAGTAGCCAAACTGTACTGCTTCTTCTTCTGTTGTTCCATGTTTAGAATACCAGGACGATGGCTCTGAAGAACAGTAGAAAACATTGAGATCTAGAGAGAAGAAAAGACTTCCGAAGTTTGAGAGATTTCGAGTAGTACTAGGTCACGTCTACGTCTTTAGATCTAAGTAACTCATATACAACTTTAAGTGAACATCACTCATCCGTTCACCAGAACATGTAACTGCATTAAAATTACACAACTTAAATATACATATTTACACATAAAGGAACAAAAGCTTGCTAGCTATACTTTCTTTTAAACTCAATTTCTTCATTGCACTAAAAAAAAAAAAAGAAACGGGGTTTTGCAGTAATACTCCCTCCACATAAAGAGAATATATTAACAAAGAGTGTTTTTAGCATTATGCTAGCTAACAATATATATGGAACAAAAGGCAAAACAAATATTGATAAAAATCAACCCAATAAATAATAACAGATGGAGCTAAAAAAATGTATTTACATATAAACTGAAAGAACCCATTAACTCAAACCAACAAATGCATATAACCATATGGATAAAGCTTCTGAGACCCCCATAGGGCCAAGACCACCGAGACCGTGCTCTAAGAGTACATCATTTCAGGTGGGGCCTATCATGTGAAATGGGCCCCACCTGAAATCCCGTGCTCTTAGAGAGCGGGCTCGGTGGTCTCGGCCCTAAGGGAGGTCTCAGTAGCAAAGTCCTAGCTCCACATAAGTCAACCCAACAAATAATACTTATTGCAGAATTTGTGACTGGATCAACATCCAGGGTTAGCCAAGTTAACTAGTTTGGACCGAGTCTGGGTCTGACCTCATGAATTGTTCTTACAAGTTACAACTATGAATGGCTTGTATCTTTTCCTTAAGTTGAAACTAACTGTGTTTTGTAAGTACAATGTTAATGAACAAAAGGAACCTGGATGCACCTCCCACACATGTTTGTGCCATTAGAATATTGGTTTGTCATAGTTTTCTAATGGAGGGATGATCCAACTGCCTATTTCACCTTCTATTCTCATAATACTTATTGCAGAATTTGTGCAAAAAAAAAACACATGAACACAACAAATGACAGTAACAAAGAACACATATTGGAATGACACAACATTTTATTGAAATATAAATACACAACATTTTAACGAGCACATGGTACAGAAACAGTACAACTAAATTAAAAGGTGGCCAAGTATTAAGTTCAACGTATAACAAATCAAAGTTTCTCCAAATATATATCAGCACCAAACTAATCAGTTACAAGCCGATGTCTCGGTGATGGCTGTTGAGCGAGCGGTGGTGATGGTTGCTGTTGAGTAAGTGTTGATGATGGTATAACTGAATCCCAATCCATTAAAAATTCCTCACTAGATGAACAGTCAGTGTCGATGCAACCAACATCCAAGTCTGCGGCTCCTACTGATGTAATAGAATAATCTTCGGAACTAAAACTCAAATTGTCTTCGAGCGATTTAGGATTTTGCAGATAATCCACAATAGATTGAATGGATGAGAGCTGAGAAGTACTCTGCTGGTTCTCCAAAATTTTCACTGAAGAGGGCATAGAAGAAGCCGGCAGCTGCGTACTAATAAATGGCAAGGAGAAGAGCTGAGTAGTACCTTGCTGGTTATCCAAATATTGCGCCGAAGAGGGCATAGAAGAAGCCGGCAGCTGCTCACCCACAAACGGCAAGGAGGGCTGGTTTGAAGAATTCATATTGGTCATGGAGGTATGAAAACAAGATATCCAATTCTGCGCCATGGAGTGCCCGAATGACTGATCAAATGGGCGGTAAGCGGATACCTGATCAGGTTCGGCAAAGTTATGTTGGGGCAACTCGTCAAATCCCTGATGGTTATGTTGGAGTACTGACTGTTCAGGGAAGGGATCAGCTTGTTCACTAACCAGTAGTACTGTGGAGTCATCATGGGATGATCTTGCAGCAGCTGTTGGAGCTGGAGGTGGTGGCGGTGATGGTGGTAGTGGTGGAGGTGGTGGCTGTGATAGAGGTGGGGGCGGTGGTGACAGTTTTGGTAGGGGTGGCGCCACCTCTTTATCTGCCTTCTTATGGATCCTACACAAAACACAGTCATCCAACTGCAAGGATATATAGATAATTAAGAGTTAGTTTGTGCCTAACCATGAAATCTATCTCAGTACTATGATGAAAATAAAACATAAAGAAGTTCTGAATCAGAGTAAGTTAGAATTACATTGTCTGATACACTATACTCGTTCATGAGCCAATTAGTCTTCTTCCCATTGGGAGGCTTCCCTTGTAGTAAACTAAGGACCTTTTGTAACCGACCAAGGTACCACCATTACTACACACAGGCTTCTTAGCTTCAGTTGCTCTCCAGAATCCATCACCTGCTGCTCGGTCCGGACGGTCCCCTTTCAGATACTTCCGATCCCTTGGGGTGAAGAAGTACCACTCTTTTTCTCCATATGCCTTACAGTAGTACTTCTCTGTCATAAATTAAACGAAAACAAATTTCCATCTTGTAGCCTTTTAACCGATAACATTTTCCCAAATCAATACATAATTTAAACAAAACAGAAAAGAAAGACAGTTACACATCTCACTCAACACACAAATCACAACAGACTAAACAAAGAAATTATATAACAAAAACCCATCTAAAAACAGTATAACAAAAATCCATCGAAGTCACCAATTACTACTAATTTTGTACAAAAACAATAATAAATAAAACACACCTCGGTAACAGAAAAAACAACAGATTAGAACAAGAAAACAATATTTAACCAAACAAAAAAATTAACATGGTAAATATAGATTATATAACAAAAACCCATTTATTCAACCCAAATAATAATATTTACTAAAGAATTTGTCAAAAAAAAAATCAGGCACAACAAATAATATATTAAAAGATACATGTTACATCACTCTGGATATAGGTGTATAGTAGTCACAATGGAGGATCATATTCTAATATGATGGCATCAAGTTATCTATCTCATGACTGAGATTAAGTATGAACAGGAGCCCCGGTTTCAAGATAATCAGCCTTGGAGGGATATTTTAGATTTAAAAAAAAAAAAAAAAAGTTTGATTAAGAGAAATAATCTTTCTTTAAATTTATGAGATAGATAAAAGAAGAAATAAAACATGAAGATAAAATAACAACACCCCTCCAAAGTCAAAAGTGAAGAACTGAAAGAAAAAGAAAAAAGAACACAAGGGACCTATGAGGTCTTGGGGACTGTAATCCTTTAGATTAACCTCCTTGATTCTGTTGGGAGGCAAAGGGTGGTTCATGACCTTCTCCTTGAGATAATCAAGAATGAGTTCCGAGTCCTTAGGACAGAACCTGTAACCCGGAGGAATCATATCGAAATACTTGTCATCTTCTGCTGATTTATCTACGCTAACACCAAAACCGTAGCACTGCTTCTTCTTCTGTTGTTCCATGTTTGGAATACCAGGACGATGGCTTTGAAGAAGTACAGTAGAAAACTTTGACTTCTGAAGCAAGTTTGAGAGATTTCAAGTAACTAACCTTCCAAAAAAAAATTAGTAACTAAAAATGAGAGGGATTTTCGCTAGATCTCAGCCGGATGTAGCAACATATACGTGGTATCCTCTAATTGGACGGTGGGGCTTTAGGTTTCTATTTCTAGACTCACTTCCAGTCTGTTCAGATGATGTTTAACTTAATTCAGATCCTATCTGAATTTGCTTAGGAGAAACCGAGTCCAAAGATTTGAATTTTAACCTCACTTGGACAATTTTAACGTCACTCGTAATCTTCTCCGGTTATAACCGGTTTTGCCAAAACCGGTTACGCCCCTTAGGTGGCCACGTGTCCCTTTTGATACCTTTAATTGTGGTTAAGATTCACTCACCCCTAGGGTGCGTGCACCCACCTATCCTTGGTTTTTTTTTTAATTAAAAATTTATTAACTGTGGTTTTTAGATAAAATATTGAAATTTTTTTAACCTTAGGAATTAGTGAATTTTAACTGAGGTTAAAAATAATGATATTTTTTTTTAAAACAAACAATAAGTGGGTGAACCCTAGGTGTGGGTGAATCTTAACCACAGTTAAGGGGTGTCAACAAACACATGTGACAACCTCAAGGGCATAATTGGATTCCTTGATACTTTTTTTCTAAAAACCAAGGTTAGATGGTTGAACCCTAAGGTTAGTGAATCTTAGCCACAATTCAGTGGTATTAAATGGACATGTGTTGATGATCTGTGAGACGTAACTGGACTCCAAAGAGTCAGTTATAACCAGGGTTACTTAGTTCGCTGCCTACTAGGGTGAACCGCAAACTGGTTCAGAGTGAACCAGTTTGTGGTTCGGTTTATTTCGGTTCGTGAAATTGAGCGAACCCGCTACCCGACCTCCGGAACTCAATAGCTTTGGTTCAACTAACTTTTTGTTCGGGTTCGGCAAATTTTTTGTTTGAGTTCGGCGAATTTATTCTTTAAGTTCGGCGAACTTATACTTCGAGTTCAGCGAATTTGTTCTATGAGTTCGCGAACTAGCCATAAAACCTATTTTTTAATTATTTTTTTTCTAAAATAACCTATTTTTTAATACTTTAAAAAAAAATTAATATTTATAATATATTTATTTACACGATTTATATAATATATATATAATATTAATATTATATAAGCGAACCAAGCTAGCGAACCAAACTAAAGAAGTAAGTGAATTGAGAAATGAACTATCTCATCTTACCCCTAGGAACCGGGTTCACTCTAGAGTGGCGAATTGCGAATCCGAATTCGAATCGTGCAAACCAGGTAACATTGGTTATAACCCTATAGAATTTCCCGCATGTAGAAATAGCATCCATCCGCCTAAGGTCTGCTCTAGCTTTCACGCTAGCTAGTTTTTATCCTCCACCAATACCTCAGAGACATAAGAGTCATTTAATTAAGTTCAGGGCGGAGTTAGGAATTTTTTCTTGGGAGGGGAGGGTGGGGATCAAATTAGATATCTCAAGAAAATTAATGGGATTAGGGTGCTGGGTCTTGAAGGTTCGGGGGCATAGCCCCCCATAATTTTTATTTTTTTTGAGTACTTGGTCTATCGTGATCATAAAATTTGTTAATGTTGCATTCAAAAAAGGGGTTCAATAACAAGACAAAGTGAAAAACATGGGCAGTCTTTACTGGTTCCTACCCATCTTTTTAATACCCAGCCCATCTTTTTTTAATACCCACTAACTATGGTGATTCACTCACCCTTAGGGTTTATCAATTAACATTGGTTTTTAGAAAAAAAAATCAAAATAATATTAACTTTAACTTGGTTCAGCTTAACCTTAGTTAAAGAGGATGAAATGGGAAGACATTTGATTATGTAGTCAACTGCGGTGGGCTAATCACTTCTCTAAAATTACTATATTTGTATATACTTTATTTTTATATTATGGAGATTGTTTTTTCAGACGCGTGTTCCGTCTTTAGTGGAACGTGTGTGCCTCCCCTGCATGACACATGACCCTTTTAACACTCATTAATTGCGGTTAAGATTCACTAACCCCTAGGGTTTATACATCTACCCTTGGTTTTTATTTTTTTTTAAAATAGCTCCTAAGATAATAAATCTTAACTTGGGTTAACAGGGACATATAAAGATTTAATCCCTTTATATTATACATATAAAAAATTAGAATATTTTTTTTAATGGGGGCACTACATATAAAATTTATATATTATATCCTTTTTAAAAAATTTATACATACATTATAGTAATATTTCAAAAATATTGGGGGGCCATGGCCACCCTCGCCCCTGGCTCTGCCTCTATTAAGTTTGACACTTATTAAGGATCAAATTGATCATTTTATTATCAAATATCAACTGATAAACTAGCGATTGGCCGAGGCTTGTTTCCCTCAGCATTCAATTCAATGGTCATGTCACTATGAAGTTTCCCCTTAAAAAAATGTACATATTAATGTTTTCAGCACGTCAATAATTAGCAAAGTCGAAACCCATATTAATTGGGGAAACAAATCTGTGACTAATCATATGCACCCCAGGTGATGAGGTATGTAGTGCAAAACAAGTTTAAAAGTCTGAAATTTCTCAAAAAACGAAGGTTGCTTGTAGGTGGCATATCTCCCAAACCGTAGCTCAGATTTTGCTCCATAATATATCAGATCGACCGCATCAAAAAGATCTACAACTTTTGTGAAGGGAGCAAGATCTAAAAATGGATTTTTAAAATCGGTTTTGCACCTCAAGGTCGAACTTGATCACTTAGGGTCGACCCTGAGTATGCAAAATAATGTCTGGGAAAATCACACAGAACATTGAAAAATCCAGGGTCGACCCAAAGGTGGACTTGGGTCGACCCAAGTGTCTGCTAGGGTCGACCCTGATATGGGAATCTTGCTAAATCCGTTTTTCTTGCCTTCCTTGGTTTTAACAACTTCTAAACCATGATTTTGGGTCCTCTATTTAATGAGAACCCTTCTTGCTCGTGGAGAGCAAATTGGGGAGTGTGTGGGGAGTACTTTTGAGTATCTCTAGAGGTCATAGAACCTATGGATTTATTTTTCTCCTCCCTTTATTAGTCCTTCTTCCTCCTAGAGTTTGCAAGCCAAAAGCTCCATTATACCTTGTTTGGACTTTTCCATTGAAGGAGTCCATCTAGGATTTGATTTTTTATAAAACCATCAACCCGTTCTGGATAGAAAAACTTGGCCGGAGTGTTCTCGAGCCTTTGCAATGGAGATCGATCCGAAAAGGATCGTGGATGTGTGATTTGGTCGGTGGAATCAAAGCTGTCATTGACGGAGATCGATCGGAAGATCGTGGTTGTTTTCGAGACACAAAGAGAAGTATGAGTGGCTGTGGTTGATCACAAGACTTATGAGTACGTGATGACTTTTCGAGGCGTGGAAGACTAAGAACTGAAGGATCGTAGTATTGAGTCCGAAGGAGTCAAGTTCAAGTCTTGTAAGTTCTTGTTAACTTTGTCTTAGTGATATCTCTTGGCTAGAGTAGGTCCTGTAGTTTTTCTCGGAAGGGTTTCCACGTAAAAATCCTTGTGTTATGGTTTAGATGTTTCTCTCGATTTCCGCACTTTAAATTCATCATCCTTTTAATTAATAACTTAATTGTTAAATCATAAAAATGGTAGACAGAATTGTAGGGAAACCTAACCATACCCTTGAACTTGTGAGTTCTCAACTCAAACATCGAATTTGAGGTTCAACGAATTTTTTCAGGTTCTTTATCAAACTGTCCTTAATAAGATTGATCATTTTTGGGACTTCTATGTGAATTGGACATCACAACCCCACGAATCCTCTACACCGTTCTTAAGGCCATTTTGTTATGCATAGTTCTAAGAAATATACTTATCTTTATGTTCCCACTGATACCTAATCCTTTCCTTTTATTCATCTGATTTTTGGCTTTGACCACCTTTCTTTTTCAATGGTTGAAGGTGTTGGCAAAAAAAGGGGAAGAGAGGAGAGCCTTAGGATACACTCACTTTTGCATTTTTGTTTCCAACCATTGACCCATCCACCGTCCCTCCCCTGATCGTTGTGTTGTAGAAAGATGAAGGATATTTGGATCAACCTTAGTGAACTCCTCTACATACGTCATTCAGTGAAATGGTGGTACTGTTGCAGCTACCGATTGGATCAAAACACATATGATAGGCTCAGGTGCGGAAAGACCCCCTAGTTCATAGCGCTTGGGAAATGCAAGTTTGATCGAGGATTGGATTGGAGAGGGATTATTTCTCCACACTTAAAGTGATTGGGGGAAGAATCGAGGAGAGGGAAAAACTTTTATGGGGGAGAGAGAAACGGTTTTTGTTGGGGAGAAGAATTACGGGAGAGAGGCAATGGTTTGATGGGGAAGAGAGAGAGAGAGAGAGAGAGAGATTTTGGTTGGGGGAGGTATTGGGGGAAATAGGAAGATGGTTTGATGGGGGAGATGGTTTGGTTTGGAGGAGGAAGAGGAGTGCTAGCCTTAGTCTCATGATTCAATTTTTTCCAAAGTCTTACCGTGGTAGCTACACGTGTCATTGTCACCCCTTCAACAAGTATAAAAGTAGGGAGCAATGCTTGCCCCATCGGTAGTGCTCATAGCACCACTCGTTTAGTCTGGGTTTGAGTCCCATGAGGGTGCGCATGTTGAAATCTCCACCCTTTCCTAGCCTAAAACAAATACTAACCCTACTAACCAGAGAGTGCAAAAAACAGGAAAAAAAATGACAAGGTAACCAGGTGATGTAGCAACACCTATCGGTGCTACCTTGAGACTTTGGAAGTTTGAAATTGGGGCTAGCATTTTTCGAGTAGGAATTGGGGGAGAAAGGGAGTGGGGTCCATAACTCAACAATTTATGGGAGGTGACATTAGGTAACACAAAACAACAACTTGAAGCTCAAATAGAAGCTATTGAAGGTAGCCACATGGATAGCAATTGGTACATATTAGTAGTATAGGTTAGTTATATACACTTTACATAGCAACACTTTAATAATATATCTTATGTTGCTATTGCATCAAAATACCATTATGTTGGTATTGTACTAAATTTAAATACATACTAATCTTGTACCTTATGTTAGTACTATATCAAAATTAGATACATGTTGGTACTATGCCTTATGTCAGTATTGTTTCAAAAGCATGACTTATATTTTTCTTATGTAAAAATTATTTCTATGGCTTCTGTTAACACTTTGATAAATTGTGTCAAAATTAAATATATGGAAAGAAAAATCCTTGCATAATAAAAATATAGAGTATATTACATATAATTTCATTTTAAAAGAATAGTAAACATGTAATAATTTATAGTTTATTACACTATTTTTAACTTAAGAAAAATATTCTACTCTATCGATGAGTAAAAGAATTATGACTCTGTTTTGCTGCTCTTTCTATTGCATCAGGCATTCCAAAACTGGATAAAAGAAGATTGATTTCAAGTTGACATCCAATGGTGTTGTATGAAAATTTTTCTTACTCTTCTTTTAGGCCCTGGCCCTTGAGGGTAGAATCTGAGCCTAGCTAGTTTAGGCCTATCGACAGCTAGGGCCAAGCCTAGTAAGAACTAGGCCATGCCTTTTGATTGCCCTAAACATTACCGAGAGAGAGAGAGATAGGTTCTTGTTAACATTCACAATTAACATGAATGTTGTTAGCATTTACGCAAGTTAAAATTTATAGTGCAAATAGTATTCTTGTAATTATGTAGAAATTTAGTGTTATTCTGACAAAATCATTTTCTTTTATAATTACAAGAATGTCACTATATATCTCCATAATTACAAGAATGTCATTGAATTTTGGCTTACTTGAATGTTAACAAATCCATCAATATATAGTATTAATATTAATAATTTAAAATGTATCATATTTGTATAGTTTGGTGGTGGCTGGGTTAGGGACTTATGGTTAAGGGTGGTAGTCGGGATAGGGTTAGCCTGAGCCCAACCCAAAGCTTCAAAATCAGTCTAATCTCAACCCAAGCCCCTTACTACCAGTTGGCTTGATATTCGCTTAAAAGTGTTTGTTTTTCATGATTATCCTTTGAGAATTATTGAACTCTCCTACGTAAAACTTTTATTTTTACAAATTTTTCTACGTAAGAGTTTTATCAATTGCATAGAACACACTTTTCTAGTTAAAATGGTGCATTTGCATAGTTTAAACACATTTATGAAAGTCTAGATACTGAGTCATTTCGATGAACCCTCATTACGTGTTTTAACTGTCTCAGGAACCCTAACTGGACAATTTTCAAAGACCGGAGGCCGTAGTTAAGCATCAAAGCCCATTACCAAAGACTAAAGAGCCAACAGGCTATACCAAGTAGATGCAGGCCAAGTGTGGGCTAAGCCAAGAGATCACAATTAAAAAATGAGGCCTAGGGAGCTGAAGAGATGATTTCCAAGAAAGAGGACTTGAGTAATAAAGATCACTATACAAGACAAAGGAGAAAAGCTTGCTTAGTTGATGAAATCTATGAGAGATTGTGTTAGAGACCAGGGTTCAAAACCCTTTACCATCATTTTCTCTTCATTTTCTCTTTTATTTCTCAAAAACCCTAATCTCTCTCTCCTAATCCTATTCGTCCAACCTTAATCATCTTAGCCGTCCATCCTTACTTTTCAAAGCCCTATTTAGTTCAAAATCCTAATCCCATCTCTTTCTCCTAAACCTAGCCACCACCTTCTAACCTAAATCCTAGTCATCCATATCACCAAACTCTAATCCTAACCACCATCTCATTTTCTTTCAAAACCGTAATCCCCTTCCATTTCTTACTTTCTTTCCTAATTTCTCTCCCATCCTAACAACTCACTTTTCAAAAGTGAAACCCTAATTTCTCTTTTTCTCTACGAAATCCTAGCCGTCCATCTCATCACACCCTCTTTCTCTCCAAACCCTAACTATGATCCTATATAACCTACACCATCTCTTCCTCTAAAAAATGGTTCCTTCCCCCCTAACTTCTCTTCTCGTCTCTCTCTCATTTCTCAACCCCCTTTTTTTTTCTCTCTCTCTCTCTCACCCCACTCTCTATCATCTAACATCTTCTCTCTCACCTATGGATCTTTTGTTCTCTCTCTATCTCTCGGTATATCTCTATCTTTGGTGACTCTTGCAAAGGAATGAGAAAAAGAAAGAAAGTGAAGAAGAAAGCTCTCCATCTCACCATTTTTACAGCTTTACTTTCGAATGTTCTTGCAATTTCTTTGTTTTCAAGTGTTGTAAGTACTTTTTAATTTAATGAATCATTCTAAATAAATGTTAGTTTTTTTTCTCAAAAAAAAAAAAAGTAAAAAAAATAAATTGAAACTTACTGACTGAGTTCTAACTTGTAAATATTTTGTTACATCCTTGAAATAATTTGGCAAAAGGAGTTTTCTCTGAGTAATAAGAAACAATGTGTAGCTTGTGCCAAACCCTTTCAAGCTCCACTTTTCGCACTAATTGCCAATGACTGACAATATGCTGGTTGGGGGTTGTGATATTCGTTTAAAAGTGCTTGTTTTTCACGATTATCCTTTGAGAATTATTGAACTCTCCTACGTAAAACTTTTATTTTTACAAATTTTTTTACATAAGAGTTTTATCAATTGCATAAAACACACTTTTCTAGTTAAAATGGTGTATTTGCATAGTTTAAACACATTTATGAAAGTCTAGATACTGAGTCATTTCGATGAACCCTCATTACGTATTTTAACTGTCTCAGGAACCCTAACTTAACGATTTTCAAGGACTAGAGGCCGTAGTTAAGCATCAAAGCCCATTACCAAAGACTAAAGAGGCAACAGGCTATACCAAGTAGATGCAGGCCAAGTGCGGGCTAAGCCAAGAGATCACAATTACAAAATGAGGCCTAGGGAGCTAAAGAGTTGATTTCCAAGAAAGAGGACTTGAGTAATAAAGATCACTATACAAGATAAAGGAGAAAAGCTTGCTTAGTTGGTGAAATCTATGGGAGATTGTGTTAGAGACCAGGGTTCAAAACCCTTTGCCATCATTTTCTCTTCATTTTTTCTTTTATTTCTCAAATACCCTAATCTCTCTCTCCTAATCCTATTCGTCCAACCTTAATCATCTTAGCCATCCATCCTTACTTTTCAAAGCCCTATTTAGTTCAAAATCCTAATCCCATCTCTTTCTCCTAAACCTAGCCACCACCTTCTAACCTAAATCCTAGCCATCCATTTCACTAAACCTAAATCCTAGCCACCCATTTCACTAACCCTAAAACCCTAATATCTAAGAGATTAGTGGCCACACCTCACTTTCCCACTTTCCATTCTAGCCATTTTTCTTTAGTTAGAAACCTTGGCTAATTCAAAAACTTTCCAAAATTCTAAATCCTTAGTTCCAAAACCATTCATCCCTCCCCCTCTATATAACTCACGGCCATGTGTGGCCACGTTCAATTAAAAAAAAAAAAAACTTTCTCTCATTCTCACCTCCATCTCTCCTCACATCTCATTGTGGTGACCGTACCACACACCTCTCTTTTCTCTCTCTCTATCTCACCTCTTCTTGAGTTCTAACCTTACATTCTCTCTCACTTCTCCCTTTGGTGTTTAGTTTACAAAAGCATCTCTTGCGTTAGAGAAAGTGGAAGATCACCATGGCAATGCTCCTCTCACTCCTGGATTTACAACTTGTTTCTTACTTTTTAGATGTTCTTGCATTATTTCTAGTGCTAGCTTTGTAAGTGGTACTTTTAATTTTAATGATAAATTTTTCTTCATCATGGCTCACAAAATAACATTGAGCTTTGGGCCAAGCTCTAGCTGGCTAGCTCATGATCCCACTTAATTTATTATTTAAACATTTATAAATAAGAGAACATTTCATTTGGTTATAAATCACGAGGACCCTATAAATTTGTAAAATTTGTATTAAAAGACACGTAAACTTATAATTAATTATTAATTAAACGATGTATATATATACAAACGAATAAATAAGTTAAATACAGATTTGATGTGCAAAATTCTGGATTCTTCTACAATACTCAAGAATGTCCTGCTAAGCGTAGATATTTTATCTAGTTAGCTTTCACCTTGTGGTGTAGTTGCCTTAACCAACAAAAAAAAAATAGAATCTTGAGGGATTCTAGATCATTGTAAGGGTAAGGTTTATGTCCCCCTAATTTCATTATTATTAACAAATAGGAAGGGGTCTGCCAAACCCCTGACTCGACCCCACTGAGTGGCTTTTAAAAAAAAAAAGAATAAATAAATACATAAATGTATGGTATTTCGTGCTAGATTGAGTTCCAGTTATGCTAAGGTCCGTCCAAGACCAGCCCAGCCCAAAGTAAGGTAGACTCAGCCCAAATGTTGGCTGAATAATTGGGCCAAGCCAGCCCAATTGCCACTCCTACTCAACCCAAACTTGGCTGAATAATTGGGCCAAGCCAACCCAAACTTTCATCCCAAGATGGAGGAATTCCTTATTATGGGGGAATCGAGATTCCCTTTTCCATCTCAAAATTATAAATGGGTCTGAGCCCGCATCAAGGGTATTATGGTGGGTTAGCACTAGAGCTGTCAAAGGGTAGGGTCAAGACATGGCCTAGGTCTTTCTAGGCCTGACCATCACCTACAAGGATAAAGCCCTAGGGTTGAAGGGCCTGAACTGGCTAAGCCCAAGCACTACCCCGGGGCCAATGCCAGGGCAGGGCCATGGCCTAAAAGAATAGTAAAAAAAATCCATACACTGCCACTGCATACCAACATAACAAAGTTATTTTTTTTTATTCGGTGGCAAAATAGGATATTTTCTTAAGTTAAAAATAGTATAATGTATTTACTACTCTTTTTAAAATGAAATTGTATTAATATACTATATATTTTGTTAATGTTTTATTTGTGTGCTTTTCTTTCCATATATTCAATTTTGACACAATACTAATATGAGGCATATATATATATATATATATATATATATATATATATATATATATATATATACATTTTGACATAAGCCATTATACTGATTTTGACTTGGTAGTAACAAAGCATTTTTGAACTGTACTCATAAAACGTACTAGCATGTATCTAATTTTGACATAATACTCACATTAGTTCTATTATATATCCAAATTTAGCACAGTATTAACATGAAATGAATTTTCACACAATATTAACATGGCATAGTATTAAAGTATTATATTGTATTAAGTACATATAACAAAAATATGTATATAGTTTCGATCTTATGTATAACAGATAATGTAGAGGACTCGGGCAAGCAAGTCACTATCAAAGTTAGGCCGGCTTTCCTCCTACGAGGGCTTGAATGCCACCCCATGTTAGCTCCCAACCCCACCCCATCTCGTTCAGTGACATAATTCAACCAGACTAAGAACAATAATGATGTTCAGGGAATTTCCCTCACCCCTAATCCCACCATAAAATGATAAATCACTTTATGGGCCCGTCATGCCATCCTAGACTAGATCAGCATCCAGGGTTAGCCAAGTTAACTAGTTTGGACCGAGTCTAGGTCTGACCTCATGAATTGCTGTTACAAGTTACAACTATGAACATTGGTTTGTCATAGTTTTCTAATGGAGGAATGATCCAACTGCCTATTTCACCTTCTATTCTCATAATACTTATTGCAGAATTTGTGAAAAAAAAAACACATGAACACAACAAATGACAGTAACAAAGAACACATATTGGAATGACACAACATTTTATTGAAATATAAATACACAACATTTTAATGAGCACATGGTACAGAAACAGTACTCCTAGATTAAAAGGTGGCCAAGTATTAAGTTCAACGTATAACAAATCAAAGTTTCTCCAGATATATATCAGCACCAAACTAATCAGTTACAGGCCGATGTCTCGGCGATGGCTGTTGAGCGAGCAGTGGTGATGGTTGCTGTTGATTAAGTGTTGATGATGGTATAACTGAATCCCAATCCATTAAAAAATCCTCACTAGATAAACCGTCAATGTCGAAGAAGCCAACATCCAAGTCTGCGGCTTCTATTGATGTAATAGAATAATCTCCGTAACTAAAACTCAAATTGTCTTCTTCGGGTTGCAGATAATCCATAGATTGAATGGAGGAGAGCTGAGAAGTACTCTGCTGGTTATCCAAATATTGCGCCGAAGAGGGCATAGAAGAAGCCGGCAGTTGCATACTAACAAATGGCAAGGAGAAGAGCTGAGTAGTACCCTGCTGGTTATCCAAATATTGCACCGAAGAGGGCATAGAAGAAGTCTGCAGCTGCTCACCCACAAACGGCAAGGAGGGCTGGCCATGGTTTGAAGAATTCATATTGGTCATGGAGGTATGAAAACAAGATATCCGATTCTGCGCCATGGAGTGCCCGAATGACTGATCAAATGGGCAGTAAGCGGATACCTGATCAGGTTCGGCAAAGTTATGTTGGGGTACTGACTGTTCAGGGAAGGGATCAGCTTGTTCACTAACCAGTAGTACTGTGGAGTCATCATGGGACGATCTTGCAGCAGCTGTTGGAGATGGAGGTGGAGGTGGAGGTGGTGATGGTGGTAGTGGTGGAGGTGGCGGAGGTGGTGACAATTTTGGTAGGGGTGGCGCCACCTCTTATCTGCCTTCTTATGGATCCTACACAAAACACAGTCATCCAACTGCAAGGATATATAGATAATTAAGAGTTAGTTTGTACCTAACCATGAAATCTATCTCAGTACTATGATGAAAATAAAACATAAACAACTTTTGAATAAGAGAAAGTAAGTTAGAATTACATTGTCTGATACACTATACTCGTTCATGAGCCAATTAGTCTTCTTCCCATTGGGAGGCTTCCCTTTGTAGTAAACTAAGGACCTTTTGTAACCGACCAAGGTACCACCATTACTACGCACAGGCTTCTTAGCTTCAGTTGCTCTCCAGAATCCATCACCTGCTGCTCGGTCCGGTCGGTCCCCTTTCAGATACTTCCGATCCCTTGGGGTGAAGAAGTACCACTCTTTTTCTCCATATGCCTTACAGTACTTCTCTGTCATAAATTAAAGGACAACAAATTTCAATCTTCTAGCCTTCTAACCGAGAACATTTTGCCCAAATCAATACATAATTTAAACAAAACAGAAAAGAAAGACAGTTGCACATCTCACTCAACACACAAATCACAACAGACTAAACAAAGAAATTATATAACAAAAACCCATCTAAAAACAGTATAACAAAAATGCATCGAAGTCACCAATTGCTACCAATTTTGTACAAAAACAATAATAAATAAAACACACCTCGGTAACAGAAAAAACAACATACAGATTAGACAAAAAAAAACAACATTTATATACAATCAATATTGAACCCAAAATAATAATATTTACTAAAGAATTTGTAAAAAAAAAATCAGACACAACAAATAACATGTTAAAAGATACATGTTACATCACTGGATATAGGTGTATAATGGTCACAATGGAGGATCATATTCTAATATGATTGCATCAAGTTATGTATCTATCTCATGAATGAGATGAACTATGAACAGTAGCCCCGGTTTCATGATAATAGGCCTTCGAGAGATATTTTAGAATTATTTTTTTTAAAAAAAAAAGTTTGATTAATAGAAATAATATTTCTTTAAATTTATGAGATAGATAAAACAACAAATAAAACATGAAGATAAAATAACAACACCCCTCGAAAGTGAAAACTGAAAGAAAAAGAAAAAAGAACACAAGGGACCTATGAGGTCTTGGGGACTGTAATCCTTTAGATTAACCTCCTTGATTCTGTTAGGAGGCAAAGGGCGGTTCATGACCTTCTCCTTGAGATAATCAAGAATGAGTTCCGAGTCCTTAGGACAGAACCTGTAACCCGGAGGAATCATATCGAAATACTTGTCATCTTCTGCTGATTTTGATTTATCTACGCTAACACCAAAACCGTAGCACTGCTTCTTCTTCTGTTGTTCCATGTTTGGAATACCAGGACGATGGCTCTGAAGAAGAACACTAGAAAACATTGACTTCCGAAGCAAGTTTGAGAGATTTCGAGCAACTAACCTTCCAAAAAAAAATTAGTAACTAAAAATGAGAGGGATTTTCGCTTAGATCTCAGCCGGATGTAATTCCGACATATCCTCTAATTGGACGGTGGGGCTTTAGGTTTCTATCTCTAGACTCACTTCCAGTCTGTTCAGATCATGTTTAACTTAATTCAGATCCTATCTGAATTTGCTTAGGAGGAGAAACAGCATCGAAAGATTTGAATTTCTAGTTCTAACAAAAGCCGTCACTTGGACATTTTTAACCTCACTCGTAATCTTCTCCGGTTATAACCGGTTTTGCCAAAACCGGTTACGCCCCTTAGGTGGCCACGTGTCCCTTTTGATACCTTTAATTGTGGTTAAGATTCACTCACCCCTAGGGTGCCGTGCACGTGCACCCACCTATCCTTGTTTTTTTATTTATTAAAAATTAAATATTTATTAACCGTGGTTAAATTTTATTAACCGTGGTTTTTAGATAAAATATTGAAATTTTTTTAACCTTAGGAATTAGTGAATTTTAACTAGGGTTAAAAATTTTGATATTCAGTCTCCTCTCATATTGATCTCAACCCAAGCCCAGAGCCCCTTGTACAATCCATTCAAGTCACCTTCTCATGGAACCCTAAGAGCAATCCATATCTATCATCTCTTCAATCTTTTCTCAAGCCCTAATATGCTTAAAACTCTTTCTATTATCTTCCACTCCACAAGAGAACTACCGGGACTCTCCTCCCGAGAGCAAAACCCGCTCTCCCCGGGAGCCATTTATTCACCCTCTCATGTTTCCATGACCATGATCTTTCAATTCAAACCCTAGACCCATAATCCCCTATTTATAAGTCTAAACTCGGAGTCCAAGACAATTAGAAACACTTCTATTCTAATTAGGAGTTTCCGAAAGCATAAAAGGAAAATTTTGGAAAATCCCGCTTTGGCCGATCAATCGGTGCACCCTGACCGATCGATCGGCATTCCAAGCCATAACCCACGTCGCTCCACCGAACGATCGACCCTCCCTGGCTGATCGATCGGCCACCTGCATATGGACCTTCACACTCCACCGATCGATCGGCACTCCCTGACCGATCGATCGGACCTCTTGAAAATATTGGAAACAAGCCAACTTTTAACATCACACACCCCTAGGGTTCATCAATTTAACCTTGGTTTTTAGAAAAAATAATCAAAATAATATTAACTTTAACTTGGTTCAGCATAATCTCAGTTAAAGAGGATGAAACATGAAGGCATTTGATTTTGTAGTCAAATGTGAGGTGGGCTAATCATTACTCTAAAATTACTATATTTGTATACACTTTATTTTTATATTTTGGAGATTGTATTTTAGACGTGCATTCTGTCTTTAGTGGAACGTGCGCACCTCCCCTGATTGACACATGTCCCTTTTAACACTCATTAATTGTGGTTAAGATTCACTCACCCCTAGGGTTTATACATCTACCCTTAGTTTTTATTTTAAAAAAATTAGCTCGATCTTAAATACTCACCTGTGATGAGAATATCAAAATGGGGCATGGACCAATGAGGACTAATCTTAGGTTTGCAATTGACTTGTTTCCCTCGGCATTCAATTCAATGGTCATGTCACTACGAAGTTTCCCCTTAAAAAATGTACATATTTATGTTTTCAGCACCTTAATAATTAGCAAGGTCGAAACTCATATTAATTGGGGGAACAAATCTGTGACTAAACAGGCTCAAATGTCAGCCGTGGTGTAGATCACATTCTTAAAGAATGTGATACGATTTGAGGGAAATCAGATTACCCAAATCTGGGTTATTTTCTTTCTCTATTATAGATTGATAGTGTTACAATGCGTAGATTAGATTAACTATAGATTACATCCCTGGTAAGCTTTGGATGGGGGTAATGGGAGATTGAATTCCCACTTAAATTGAGTTCTAGCCCAAGGGAACTAGGGCCCAGGTATAGGCCTTGAATTAATCATTATATCCATTTAAGAGTTGTAATTGTTTATTATTAGACTCGGATTCCTGTGGCCATGGTTTATGGTACGTACGCACCAAAAGAAAGAAGAAGAAAAATAAGAAAAAGAAGAAGAAGAAGATTTAATTAGAGAAACATAACCTTGAGGACAAGGTTAAATTAAGGGGGCTGAAATGTTACGTGCTTATTTAGTGGGGGTTCTAAATGAGTGATTTATTAGTTATAGGTAGCTTTATAACTAATTATTGTATCTATTTAAAAGTTGTAATCATTTAATTTGGGATTAGTGAATGAATGATAAGTTTTTTTTATAAGAGAGAATTAGGAGGTGTTGGACTTTTACGAATGAACCCAAAAGGTGTAATATCTCCCTTTGATGAGATCAAACTCGTTCCCATCTCATTTAACTTCTCCTTTTTATTTGGGAAGAGAGAAAAGTGTGCCACTGAGCAATCTATTCATGGTTGGCAATTGGGCCTAATGTGCCAAGAAAAGATCCTTACCCATATTTCCCTTAAACATGAAATACATTTTAAGATGATTCTTTATCAAGGAATTGCTACAATATCGTTGTGGCATCGGTTCTTTCTCAAACCACCCTTAATATGATCTTCAAGATTGATTATTATTGCTAACTCGTCTGTGAAATGGACATCACAACCTCACGATTCCTTTATACTGATCTTAAGGCCATCTGTTATGCATGGTTCGATCTGAAAAATATGTGGGTTATTTCTCCACACTTATAAGTGATTAGGGGAGGAATTGAGAGAGGGAAACGATTTTATGGGGGAAGAGAGGAACGGTTTTTGTTGGGGAGATCAAAGAATTAGGAGAGAGAGGCAGATGGTTTGATCAAGCTTGTCACTACAAAATCAAATATTAGTCATTTTCCCTAATCAAATCCTCCATAGAAAAGCAGCATGAAGCATCCTCACTAAATAGTGGAGACAATTTCGGTCCTACTAATCATGTGATGTCCAATATAATAACTAATCATAGGAATTCCGTATGCCAAATAAAGCCCGTACCAAATCTGACCCTTGATCCAAAAATCTCACCAAAAAATCAAAATGGATGGTTCAAAAATTGCCACATCTATTTGCCATAGTGCCATAGATGTACCTTATTTCTCTCTAGACCATGCCTAGGGAGACAGTAATCGTCTTTAGACAAACTAACATGATTCAGGTAAACTGATTTAGGTTATTTTACTTGAATTAGTTAATTTTTATAATTCACTCAAAATAACATGATTTAGTTTTTTAAAAGAAAACATCACTAAGTTAAAAGAACGTGAAATAAGTTATATGGGATTAACAAGTTGCAAGGACACTAAAGCGACCCAAAAAATTGAATGCCCGAGTATCGTGCATCCCCGCATCTGGTATCGAGTTGTCCTATGGCCGAGTAGCCTTAGAAGGTTTATCCTACTCAACTTCTCATCCTTTTAACTCATTCCCAAAATTACGGGTGGGCTCTAGCCAAGCTTGGCCTTAGCTTGAACGAGCTTAAACTTTAGTGAGCTTAAACTTTAGTGAGCTCGAGTTGGCTAAAGCTTAAGCTTGATTCACAAAATTATTTTGTTTTAACTTGACATAATTTTAACAAAAGTATTTATTATTAAATTATAATACAAGATTTTAAAAAAAATAATATATATAAAAATCAGATCCGGGAATAGTCCTTCAATCTTAAGAGTACAGGGTTTCTACTTTTAACTCAATTTTTTTCGTTATTATTATCTTTTAAATTATTTAATATAAATTAAAAATTATTATAATCTATGACAAATCAAAGTAAAAATATAAATATAAATAATATTATAAAAAATATTATATATATATATATATATATATATAATATTACGAGCCGTGCCAAGCTCAAGCGGAACAGAGCCCTGATAAGCTGAGATTTAAGCTGAACTGATGACTTGAGCTTGGTTTGTTTGAACATTTGAGTTTAATTAAAAGTTTGGCTTATTCGTGGAACCTTAAATGGTAGCTTGAGCTTTGCTGAATGTGCTAAGTCGAGTTGAGGACGAGTGCAGCCCTACGCACAATCACATCAACCTGTTGCGACATGAGATTGGAACAATATTCAATTGGTATTGAACTTTCCCCGAGTTGAATCACACCCACAGCTCTACTCAGGTCCCTTTCAACTTATATTAATTGTGGTTAAGATTCACTAATCTTTAGAGTTCAATACTTTAGCCTTTAGTTAATTTTTAGAAAAATTATATTAACCCTAGGGGTTAAAATTCTCAAATATTTTTGTTCAAAAAACCAAGTGATATTGTTGAACTTAACCACGGTTAAAGGATTAAAATAGACACGTGTGAACAGTTGGTGCGATTGAACTCCAAGTTCAATCGCAATTTACAATTTTTTCTGATACGCGTTTCTCGTTCTTGCGCATGAGAAGAAAGTTTTCTGTAATCTTCTCTTCAGTTCCAAGTAAGTTTTTTGTTTTCTTTTTTTTCAGCTCCAAGTAAGTTGGGATAACTATCTCCAAACTAACTTTTTTCTTTCTAAAAATGTTGATATTTCTAAAAATGAAAACGAGTAGATCGAATAAGCCAGCTGTAACAAGTACCAAGTCCCTCTATATATAAAACATTACTCTTCAGTACTTCAGGTGTTTTCCTTTTTTGTAAATGGCTTCTACGATCCCTTGTCCAGACGAGATACAAAGCATGGAAGCAGCATATCAGAACGAGTCGTTTTTGGAATCGCTACCTCGAGGTTACAGGTTCTGTCCACTTGACCATGAACTTATTGTTCATTATCTGAAGAACAAGAACAGGAATCTCCCTTTGCCCCCTAACAGAATCAAAGAGGTTAATCTAATGGACTACAATCCCCATGACCTTATAGGTATTTGTTTTTCATTCTTTTTTCAGTTTTGAGAGTTTTTCTTTTTTAGTTTGAATGTACAGGTTTATAACCTAGGTTTTTCTTAGATTATATCATCTGTTTAGTGTGCCGTTAATGTTCTCGGATAGAAGAGGAATTCTTTCAGATTATAACCTGGGTTTGCAGAGCTATTGTTTATCTTTCTTTAATCAGTTTTGACTTACGACCTAAGTTATTTTTTAGAAATTAATTTTTGAGTCCATTTTCCATCCATGTTAACCTACCTCAGCACTAACAGACACTTCGTTTTAATGTCTTTTGTCTGTTTGAGTTGATGGGTTAACACTAACAGACCCTTCAGCATAGGAAGACTTAAAACTTTTTTAGAAAGTGTTGTGAATTACCTGGAAGAATAGAAGATGATGAATTGGATTTTAATTTGTTTGGTAATTGATGACAGAGGAGTACAAGGCATGTGGAGAAAGAGAGGGGTACTTCTTCACCCACAGGAAGTTTCGAAACGGGAATCGGACGAACCGAACAGCAGGTGATGGATTCTGGAAAGCGACTGTAGCTGACCGACCTGTGCATAATGGTGTTACCTTGGTTGGCTACAAAAAGGCCTTAGTTTTCTACAGAGGGAAGCCTCCGGGGATTAAGACGGATTGGCTCATGCAGGAGTACAGAGTAGTAGAAGAAGATGACCCCCCTCCAGCTGCAGCTACAATTAATGGTGCAAATCACATGAGAGTACGTACTCAGATTATGTTTCTTTTGTCTATTCATAGTAGTACTGATCAGATTTCATGTGTAGTAGGCACAGACTAACTCTTATCTATATATTTTTGCAGTTGGATGATTTTGTTTTGTGTAGGATCTATAACCACAAGGCAGATAAAGGCTCCATGGGACCGCAGAAGAATGAAGTTACTGGGCCATCATCACCACCACAGCCACAGCCACCGCCGCCGGCAAGATTGTCTGATGAAGACTCCACAGAGGCTAGTCATGAACAAGCTGATCACTTGCCTGAACAGTCACTCCAACGACCTGATGAGGAATTCAGTAATGGGATCACCTACAATATGTCGTCTAGGGCGTCCTACATACTGCAGAATCTGATATCTTGTTTATATCCCTCCATGCATTTTGTGGATTATCTGCAATCCAAAGGCTACAGTGTTAGCTTCTTGGAGAGTGATAATTTATCTATTGAGGATTTATTTCAGGATTGTGAGCCAGTTGATCTACCATCATCACCAGTAATATCCCTACCGATGATGGATGCTTCTTCTTCGTCCATGCAAATATCTATGGATAACCAGCCGAGTACTTCTCAGCCCTCCTCCATTGATCATGAGTTGTGGGATACTCTGCAACTGCCTGACTTGGATTCATCTACTGAGGAATATTTTCAGAATTGTGATCCACTTGCTCAATCAATTGAAGACTGGCATGATCAATTATGGCAGGATTTGGTTCAAAAGCAAGAGCTTCTTCCTGAACAAGAGCCACTACCACCACAATCACCACCGCTTGCTCAACCATCACTACCGCCACCACTAAAACGTCGCCGTTTAGGTTAATTTGCTAGCTAGTACCGTGTTAGTTATTACTTATTAGGAGTGCTTTCTGTTTGGAAGAGCTAATGTTAACTTGAAACTTCTTTCTAGAATAGCATGTATATTCTCATGGTGTCTTCTCTCTATAATTCTCATTTCCTAGTTGTTTGAGATGCTTGATTATTTTGCAAAACTTTTTGTTGGAAATTCAATATTTTAGTGCAAACATAAATATCTAATATCTATCTTATGATTCCTCTTTAAATAAAGTTTAAGATTCAGTTTAATGCATGTGACCATTGCCCTACAACTACTTGGGCTGTTGTTAATCACTGTACTAGGGAACGAGAAAGCTAGAAAACCGGTGGATCTTATGGGTGTCAAAAGTTTGGGTTTGAGCAGCCTGGCCCAAATAATAATAGGGCCAGACCAGGCCTTCTTAAAAAAAAAAAAAATTCTTAATGGTCTGAAAGGACCCGGTCAAGCCCACCTAATGATTCGAAGCCAGAAAGAGCTTGTCTCGGGGTTCCATAGAATAGGTGACATGTGGTGGTGAAGTCAAAATCATGGGGCCCATGATTTTGACTTCTCCAGCCATAATAAGACATGTGGCGATAAGTGTGTGAGAGTAAGGGGGAGAGATATCAATCGGGAAGAAGTCAAAATAATGGGGAGAAAATGAAATGACTTCTCCCCATTTTTCTGCCAACTGTCGCACAATGTATGGAACCCCGAGAGCCCTTCTGGCTTTGCCAGAGACAATCCAAGGCCTAAATAAACAGGCCTGGTCTAGCCATGACGACCTGGTTAGAAGGTAGACTAAAGGCTCAAGGCCCAAGCTCACCCAATTATTTAATCAAGCCAACCGGTCCATTGACACCCCCTACCTTTAGTTGCTTTGTGAGTTAGCCGGCATGTGATTTTTTCTTAATTATTTGAAGAAAAAATAGGCATGCTGCATATTTTCAGGGGAAAAGCTAATTATATATTGTGTTCCACATGCCGCAAAATTAGCTTTTTATTGCAAATAATTATTTTCAATTGTGATTGAAGTATGTATTTTTTTTCCTTTACAATAATATTCACCTACATCATTTAGTATCATAGCATGATTAGGATATGGGACAAGCTTCAAGTTTGAAAAAAAAATCATGCATACGAAGGTTGATTTTAGGACCGAGTGTATCTTGGGAAGAAACGTTAGCATTAACAATCATGATCGGTGGCAATAAAGGGTGTATTCATGAGCTGAGCTCGAGCTTGAAAAACTAGGCTTGAAGCTCAAACCAAAAGGCTTGGCCCGAGCTAATTGATTCATTAAAAATATTTTTATAATAATAATAATAACAATAATATTATTATTATAAGTAATATTTAGTATTATTATTTTACCAATATACATTATATTAAATTTCAAGCTGAGCTGAGCTACCACGTGAAAAAGCCAAGAGGACGTTTGCTATGCACAAAACACGACAACGAGCATATATTGAACACATGGCATGGCTCAACCTCAGGTAGAACACAATTTCAAGATTCAATAAAAGGTTGGCTCCCCTCAATTGAGCCAAAAACTTCAACTTGATCGAGCCGAGCCGACGATTCAGCTCATATTGAATACACCCCTAATGGCAATAGTAATGAGAATTATATTTCTCAATAAGCATTGCAAAATTAACCAAGTCACATGAGACTATAGTAAGTAATAAAACTCATTATAATAAATTTTTTATTCAACATTCTATCAATTAGAAAAAATTATCAGGATGAAGCTTTGTGTATTATCAATCCGATGGAGCAATGACATACTATCTTCATTACTTTATAGTTTTTTTCTGTACAGATGCAAAATGCAAAATTGAGGCATTATCAGTATTTGTCGTCACTTGTCCATACCATTCGACAAAGTGGGGCCACTGTAAACACTCCAATTTTGCACCCTTTAACCTATTTTTTTAAACCCTTTTAAAAACTATTTTAAACCTCTCTTCAAAAACTTTCTCAAACACCTTTTCAATGTCATGCATGTGCCCCGCTTTCTAGTAAAAATTCTTTAAATCGAAAATAACCCAAAAGCCACTAATGGTCGGACAGGGCCCGGGTCAAGCCCACTTAAAGATTCGAAGGCAAAAGGGATCTATATCGTACATTCTTTTAATAAACGGGCCTTGTCTGGCCAAGACGGCCTGGTTAGAAGTATACACTATTACAAAAATGCTTATTAATGACGGTTGTATTTTCTACAATCATTGTGTTCACAAAAACTGTGATACTAGTCATTATAAATCATGGAATTGGTTGGGAAAATTTTTTGACAGGATTTTAGATCACGGTTAATATACTAAACGTGACAAATGTTATCCGCAGGAAATATAATATCAAAGTTTTTTTTATAACTGTAATCATTGTTAATCGTCGTTCAAGACAAAAATCATGGTTCTAAAATAACCGTGATTGAATTTCATTTTATTATTACAGTTATGAATAAACGGTGATTGTATTTGATAAATCAATTTAATTCAATTATTTTAGATGAACTTAGAAAGTCTTGTTAATTTTATCATTTGATTTTAATTCAATTATTATAGTTACTGACGACGTAATTTTCTAGATTCATCCAAAAAAAATTGTAATGAAATTTTTTAGAGTTACGATAACAGTTAATTTTATTGTGTGACATTTGAACATGGTGTTAAATCACGGTTATAATATTCTATGATGATATATTCTTTTCGCAGTATTTAATATATCACCATTTACGAGAAACCATGATAACTATTTCTCTTTGAAATAGTAGATCAATGTTATTACATAACCGTGATCATTAATAATGTTTTACAAAATTTATAAATCACATTTTACATGTTAAACGTGATTAATGTAATAATTTGTAAAACTGATATAATATCCTTGTTCATTAACCCTTTTACTCAATTGTGCACAGTTTTTGTGTCTGGACTCTGGGTATATTTTCTGTAAAACAACGTCACTCTTTCTCATATTCCGATGATCGTGATTAATGTAATATTTTTATCATTTTCGTTAAATTAAATTATGCTCTATTGTTAACTTTAAATGTTATGATAGCTTGTGATATGCCCTCATTAAATTAAAATATTTTTCTCATTTTTGAAGTTTGAATGTAAATATGTTTTGTTGTTGAAAGCTTGGTTTGCCAGTATATTATTAACATGCTTGTTTTTAATATATTTTTTCTTATGTTGGAAGTATCAATGATATATTGTGTATGTCAATTTTATTGTATATATATTGTTCATTAAGCCCTTACTGATCAATTGCGCGCCGTTTCCTTTAAATTTGTTTGAAATAGATAAATCGTGAATGTTCAAAGATAAAACATCATAAGCTTATGATAAGGGAGTTAATGAATTTATCGAGTTTGCAAAGTCAAAATCTAATTTTATCTCAAGTGGAATATAATGTCCATGCATCAAATGTGTGAATTCTAAAATCTAGACTATAATTGAAGTAAATAATCATCTATTTGTACATGGTATTGATCAAATATATAAAACCTGGTTTTGGTATGGCGAAAAATCTTGTTCATTGTCAAGCGTCAATGAAGAAGATTCTTACTTTTAGGAATTTAAAATGGAAACTTCATCCAATGTAACAGTCAATGGTCCGACAACAATAAAAATGGTCCAGACAACAAACGAGCAATTTATGGCCAATCGTGAATTGTTTCAAGAATTGCTTGAAGATGCCAAATAACCTTTATATCTTGGTTGCCTAAAGTTTACAAAGTTATTTGAATTGGTGAAGTTGTGCAACGTCAAAGCAAGAAATTCATATATTGGATAATCTCTTGATTTCTTTGCTGTTTTTTTTTTATATCTGTGCTTGAGATTGACAATTATGTGTCAGATTTAACAAATGGTTGGGATCTTCAATCTTGCAATAATTTATGACAAAAGAAGTTTATAAAATTTTCAGCTCCCCCATATATCCCAGAAAGTCTGATAAAATGGTAAGCTAGTGAAAGAAACTACTGAATGTTAGTTGTTGATGTAGCTCATGCCTACCTCTCAAATCCCATTTGGAAGTTGTGTCCATATGTTTATATTATAAATTATAATTAGTTATTCTTATTAATTATAAACTACACTTATTTATTCTTAGGGTCCGTTCTTTTGGTGAGCCTTATAAAGCTTGGCACTTTACACTTCGCCATGGTAGTTGGCTGGAAATTTGAGCCACTTTGTCAAGGTCTTTGACAAGATTAATTCTTATCATCACAAGATTTCAAGTCTTACCATTTTTTTTTATTCTTACCCTCACGAGATTTGAAGTCTTACCAATTTTTTATAGGATTCGAAATCATTCAATTTGCTACATTTAAAATCTTGCGGGAATTACAATCGAGTAGATGAAAAGCATTGATACATTGAGTTCCCAAAAAAAATGCATATTTTCCATTGACAAAAATTGCAAAGTGCCTGACTTTATAAGTCTCCGAAAAACGCTTATTACTTACAAACTATTAAGTAGCGAGTCAGTCTATGGGTACTCCCAAATATACTCCCTAATCCGAACCATTTATGGCTAACCACCAAGGGTCAAGATTTGGCTTGGCTTATTTTATCTTTTCTAATGCCACATTAGCTCTAATCTTGGCCCTTCAATAATTGAATTAAAGGGTCAGGATTTGAGAGTACACTTTGGGAGTACCCATAGACTGATTCCTAACTATATTAAAAACTCTACTTTATATAATAACTATAAACTACATTGTTTAATAAGTTAAAATTCAGAACTTTGCACTTTAATTAAAATCTATAAAACCTATAAAAGAAAATTTTATCAGAAATTCAGAAGAAGAAAAAAATCAATTTATTTTCAGATGAAATCCCAAAATTTCAGAATATTTTGGGTGAATAAAATAATCAAAAAATGGAAGGGGTCTATATTCTAGCCAACTTCTAACTGTCTCTATCAGATAGTTTCTCTTCATCATAATTATTTGGATCCCTCTGATCGAATGAATTTCATAGATCAGATGGTTACAATAATCGGGTTGCGCAGTATATGGATATTGGAATCATCTGGATTAGGCAGTATATGGTGTGGGAATCATCTTAGGTCTCTGCTTGTAAAATTAGCAACAAAATTCAAGAATTAGAGCATTACTAGTCCCATGAAGATGTACAAATGCAATGGCCCTGTCATACTGCATGATGAAACAAATAATTTCTGACCTATCAATAGAAAAGGTGAACAAGAGAAGACCCATTTCATCAAATAACAATTAGATTAGCATAGAAAGTTTGTTTGTTGTTACCATCCAACTAGCTACTAAGGGTGACTCAACAAGCTCGAGGACTTGTTTAAGGTGATGTGAAGTGTTAGGTGGGTGGGGCTCCATCCTCAGCCTCTCTGATAACATCCACCGCCCATCAGAGTTCCTCACCATCCCCTTGTTCTCGTCTTGATGCCAGTGAGGTGGTGGTATGCCATCAGCCATACTCATTCCTCAAGAAGTCACAACTCTTGCTAACAAGCTTAATGCCTCTCTTAGTTGCTAAGCAGAACTGTTGCCCCTCACTTTGTTATCTATCCACAAGGTGTAGAATAGTCTCCAGATTGTGAAGACAGCCAAGGTCATTCGTGGGCTTGAGAAATGGAAAATCCATTAGCGTTGGCATATATCAATAATTCTTGTCGAGTGTGCTTTTTTTTGGGGGGTGGGGGGCGAATGAAGAAAATTTTATATTTGTAGTTAGAAGCTCTCAATTCTCAAATCATTTTCACATATGGATATAATCACCTAATGAACCACATAAATCTAGTGTTGTGATTTTATTCCTTCTTCACTCTGTTCTCCCTCTTCTTTTTTTCTTCTAATGTTGCCATCTACCTTACATTAGCCATTTTTACACAACAAACGGGTATGAGAGTGGGGTTAGGGTTCACAATGACTCTGAAGGTTGGAGCACAAGGTTCAATGTGAAGAATTTTAATGGAAAGAAATGTCATCCGATCTTCCTGACTCTATTAAGGAGAAAGTGTTGGGGGATATAGTAACTATGCGTTGTCAATAGAGAAAGGAAAAACATCCACTTTTTAAGAAGCAGTGGAAAACAGAGATAATGATTAATGGGCGATAACCATGTATGAGAGGATAAATAAATGAATAAACTTGAGCTCTCATTAAGTTACACTAGGGAAAAAGAGCAATTGGGTGCATGTGAGTTCACGAAACAGTTGGTGGCAAAAGACTACGCGCAAAAAGTAAACCAGCAAAATGATGAAATTCATTCCCATGAAGAAATTCAAGCTTTTCATGGGCCAAAATGATTGGTTGAAGCACCTTGCATGGTTGTGGTAGAGAAGACGGGCGAAAAACACATTTAAAATGTTTGATAGAATACAAGCCAAGGTAGAGATTGTTTCTCTTCTTCTTCATAATGATAAATATCATTTTACATGGTTTTATTCTCTCATTTGAAATATAATCTTGGAAATATATAAATACTGTGTTGGTGGAATATGTTTGGTGTAAATTTAACTAGGAAACAATTTGTTATGAACATTCGAGATTATCAAGGGACAGGTTTCTTTCTACCAAAAAAAGAAAACAAGGAGTTTGAAAATCTGTATTTGTCAAAGTAGAATAGGTGTTCAATAGATGGGAATGCTTAAATACTTTTAAGGTGATGTGGCAGTTCCTCCCAACCATAGTTAGATGGGGAGTTCTTAGCCTTAGTCCGGGGGAGCTATTCGCCCCATTCCTGGCAAAGTGACAAACTGATGGTGATCAACCCCTTAAACTATACAGCAGGAAAAAGAAAAGTAATGAGAACAATGCGGGTCCCAAGTCCCAACTTTAAAGGATTTTGTGTTGCGTTTTTGCCATTGAATAACTACTAAAAGTAATGGTAGCAGGCTAGCAGCCAGTCCACTGCCACCGCACCACCCCCCCAAACACACACACACACATGTATGATCAAATATGTGTGTGTATAGATATATTATCATTTTTTTTACTAGTAATAGTAAACCAATTTTAAAGGATTTTTTTAACAATAAATATTTTTTAATAAGTTTTCATTAGACTATGTTAACCATAAATTTTATAATAAATTAGATATAATTACATTTAAATAATGCCTAACAAAGTCAAACTCTGTATATCCTAAATCCTAATATAATTAGACTTCTCTACTATTAATTTCTTATTCTATTTGAAAAGATTCCCTAATCTAATTAGAATTCTCTACAAATAAATTAATCTTGGCGACATCAATCCCTCCTCTCTCCCCACGTTTCTCTGTCCTTGCATGTATGTGAGGGTGTAATAATAACTTTGACATCGTTTCAAAATCTTGGTTGCTTATAGTGATTCTGCTTGAGTTTGAATTTTCGATGCTTTTCTGGGATTTCTAACAACTGTTAAGACTCTTGATAGCTCTTCTTACAATGAGTAGATTTTAGACCATCTATGCGAATGTAGAGATCAATAAATATTGGAATTTAGGGTTTATGATTCTAATTTCTACATGTGTTGGGGTGACTGTGTGAAGCTGGTTGCAGTGCGTTTCTTTTAGGGGTTTCCCTAGCCAGTCCTTGCCCATTTCTCCTTGCAACCAGGTGTTAATGTAATATGTTGCTTCCATGGAATGCCCAAGCATAAGCTTGAAATGGCGAATCAGGACCCATGAAGAAATTTGGCAGAAGCAATCTGAGGGAAAACAACTTTTAGTTTCCTATGGAACATGGGAATATTGTTAACTAAAATTTTTACTATTTTAAACAATCCTTAAAAGGACTGCATCCAATTTTGCAACAACTAGAAATGGTAGTTTGTACCAACCAAACAATTGTCAGTGTTATACTATTCCTTAGATAGCCCAATTGACGAGCATTGTAGAATGCCCAATTGACGAGCATTGTAGAATCATCTAGACTAATTGTTGTAACCAACTCGTGGTTCATGTCATGTTGCACTGAGCATAATAACAAGTTCTCCATTATTATGTTTTTTCAAAAAGTCCTGAGTAATGCATGATTTTTTTGTCAAATGATTAAATCACAAAGTATTCAAGTACTTAAAAAAAACATTTACACCTTTTGAAAAAGTCACGAATTTCACAAATTATTAGCGACTTCTTGAAAAGTCGTGAATAAATATCTAATATATGAAAAATATTTGTTTACAAATTTCATGAATCACTTTTTTTAAGCTTTCCAAACATTTTCCATTCTTGTTTTCCAATTTTTACAGATCTCCCCCAAATTTTTCACTAGTAGAATAATTCCCGAACTTCGAGTTGGCCACTATGACACCGAGAACCTGCCTAAACTTGAACAGAAACCCTAGTGTTCAGAAATGTTTTCAGGTGGTTCTTCTCATGCCTGCTGTTGCTTAATAGGAAGGTTTTCACTAGGTGTTCTCAAACTCACTGAACCTAATCTCTAACAGAAAGGGTTCTTAATACTTTTCTCAAAAGGAAACAAGAGAAGTGTAAAACCCTGGAGTTGACTGCAACAGTAAGAATGAGTTTGGGAAATGAACATCTTATCTGAGGTGTAAACCAAGCATTCTGTTATTTACAATGAAGATCTGATAATTATAAGTTTCCACAAGCAATCTCTGGACTTCCTTATTCTCACTTGCGGAGATTATGTAGGATGTACAATGAAGCAGATGACAAGAAAATACATGCAGAATAACTTAGTAGATCCATACCAGTAGCTATTGTCACCATCTTGCTCCTCTCAAACATCTTTACTAGAAGAATCATGACAATAACGTGTCCCACTTTTGTCTTTAATTCGTCGAGTGAGCTAATTTTCATCCATTTAGGCCTCTCCTACAGACCAATAAGAGCATATTTAAACTTGTTCACTTTACTTTGAGAATGTAATGCCTTCATAATAAAGGAATCAACAGTTAAAACAGTGCATCATGAAGCAATCGCTAGGTAATACAGAGAAAGCATAGCAACATAATATGCAGGTAAGATTAGGAATGCACTTGTTGCATTCGATAGTAAATATATAAAGCAGGAGGCTTTATTTGACACCTAGGTTCATCATCCTTCATGGTAATCTGTATATGAGTCCCACTAACCCGTCATATGGATTGTCCAATTGGTGAACCATCCTCCGATGAGGTACAACATAAAAATTATCATAGGACCTAATCTCAAGCAGGAAGAGAAAGCTCATACATCTGATGGCTAGAAAGTACTCATTCAGTTGATTTTATCACGATATGCCCGTCCAAATGATGGGCAACTGACCAAATGGAAGGAGATATGAGTTGGTGGGCTATATGGTATTAAGACTAGGGTCCATTAAGGATGATGGACCAGATGTCCCATATGAAAAATAACGAGTCTTCCAAGTGCAAAATGAATTTGATAACAAAGATCTAATGAATGATGGAATTTCTTGAAAAATATGAGATGCCAAGGCTGACATATTGACAAGAGAGATGTAACAAGTAAAATTTCAGTTCAAATGGGACTGTAACTACCTTCAGAGCGAACATCCCGAACAAGGAAGAGCCCTTGAGAGCACGATCCATATTGGAAGGTACATCAGGAGGAACATTACTGATAAATAGTCCATATAAGCCCATACCAAATATTAACATGACTGTCCCAGCAAGATAAACATCTGCATTACGAAGAGAAGTCAAACTTCATTCATCCACAATGGAAACTACAACAATAGATACCATACAATAAGGAGTTATTAACACTTCGGCCCTCTAAGGTCGAAATGACCAGCAAATTTTTTCTCCCAAGTCAAATATACGAAAAAGATGTGTCATGTAAATTGCATGAAGCAAAAAATGCTTCATGCATGCAAAGAGGAGTTCACTACCAAAAAATGCATTGAAATAATTGTTTCTTTGAATCCTTGTTTATTGGATGACGACGATCAATATTATATTGTTTTTGAAAAGAACATTAATTGTAATAAAAAAAAAGAACTCTAATTAATTAGGAAAAGACCTTTTTTAAGAAGGTTATCTGTAGAGACCCAAAATTTAGTTTCTTGACATTCGTGCCATTTATATGAATTTTTTGAAATATGTGCCCGATTTTAAATGCATGCGTTCCTAAAAGATGAATTAAAAGGGATGCCTTAACATACCCTCAACTTCAAGAAGCTCTAGTTTATCACCGCTGATTGGAATCGAATGATTATTGAACCATTAGAAATGTATGGAAACCCTCTTCGAGGTTCATGTTTATCATTTTTCCAGATTTTTAGTCAAAGATAGGTTAAATGTTGGATTTCCAAAACCGGGCCTGCTGAAAATCTGCGCTGCTGAAATCCATTCCAAACCAATCAACTTTAGAGCCCATTTAGGTAATTAAAAACTTAAAATTAGAACTTGCCTATTAAACAAGATATTGTTCCCCTTTGAATGAAGAGTCCAACGCAAGTTGAATCGTCCAATTCCGATAACCGAGTCAAAAGTTACGGCCAAACTACCGAAAACAGTTCCGAGTAAAAAAAAAAGGGGGGGAGGGCGACCGATCGCCCACCACCGGCGCTCAATCACCCAGTGCGGGAAATTTTGCCGAGAAACGTGATTTTTGACCCTTTCTACCTTCCCTATAGTTCTCAACTCTATAAATACCTCCTTAACTCATGAATTAGGTTTCCTAGAGCCTCATAAACATAAAAGAGAGAGAGAAGAGAGTATTTTGAAAGATCCAAAGAGGGAAAAGCCTAGAGATTTAAAAGATTTAACAAAAGAAGAAGGAAAGAGACTTGAGGATTTAGATCGAGCCCTATTCGCAAGCGTAAGATCGTAGGAAAGCGATCAAGAGAGGTAAATAACTTTCCATAGTTCTCAATTTTATAATTATTAATCTAAAATATGAATCTAATGATAAGATCTATGTAAAAAAAAAAAATTAAGATGCGAATAAAGTAAATAACAAACCTAGTCTTCCATATTTTGAATATTAATCTAAAGGATGGATTAAAAGAAGTAAACCTAAGTAAGAACTTAAAAGTATGTAGGATGTGAAGAACCATATTTTGATTCCTGTTTCATTATTTATGGATTTGTTAAAATAGGATGTGAAGAACCATATTTTGACCCTTGTTTCATTATTTATTGATTTGTTAAAATAGGATGTGAAGAACCATATTTTGACCCTTGTTTCATTATTCATGGATTTGTTAAAATAGGATATGAAGAACCATAATTATGATTCTAGTTTCATTATTTTGAATCGCTAAATTAGGATGTGAAAAACTCTGTTAAAAATTATTAATGATTCAACAAGGGGATTGAGAAATTTTAATGAAGTGTGTGGATTTATGAGGAGAATGGGATGAATGGATGGAAATTGAATGGATGAATTATTGTGGATTTAATTATATGTGAGTTTGATTTTATGTTTATAATTCATGAGGATTATCATTGATGAAAGGTGTTATAATTAGGATATTGATTGTGATTAAACAAAAGAGAATTTTGATATTAAATTAAATAGTAATTTATGTATATTTTAATATCAACTGTGATTTTGATTATTGAATCATTGGAAATATGAAAGGTGGTGTGTTTATTTTATGTTCTTTATACGTGATATACGTAAATGAACCTTTGATGAAAGTTAAGCTTGCCTAGACCTGGTTAACATAGTGGAATGGGACGCTATGGTGAGATGTCCTATGGCCCTTGACGGTTAGTCTTAGGTGTAATTTAAACAAAAGGTGTATCATTGAGTACTCACGAATGAAAAATATGCATAAGAATGAAGAGAGAATCCAAGACACTAAGAAGATTATAAGTAAGACCTAAAGTAAAGTAAGTAAGAAAGAATGACACACAAAAACGATAATGCATGTATGTGTTTTGCATCACCGGATACCATCAAAGGGCGAAAAGTATGTCAAAGTAAGTAAGTAAGCCGAAGTACCGGAAAATGTACTAAGCCGTCCGTGTGTGCCGGATAATGCACGAAGAGTGATATCTCGGTAAAGTAAAGTATAGTAACCCCTTTCCTTATACAGTAAAGCGGTATTTTAAGTTATTACTAATACATGTGAATGTGTTGTTCATGGAACGATAAAGTATGAAGTATAAAAAGTAAGAAAAGAAAGATCTTAAAAGACGTTGGTGCCTTGCTTCAAGATAAGTTTCCAAGGGTACTAGTCATCTGGCTTCAAGAAAAATCACAAAGAAAAGTAAGAAAAAGAAATGTAAGAAAGGAAGAAAAAAAAAAGTAAGAAAAGTAAGAAATGAAGAAAAAGCAAGATAAGTAAAAAAGATAAGTATAAGTGAGCACATGAAAGAATTGAAAAGAAAAGATGTTTCCGCACTCTGATTTATGTATATGAATTGTAATTGAACTATTACTTGTATGCATGTTATCGTTATGATATTGTTTACTATAGATTGTTATATACGCGGAGTAACTTGTTACTCAGTCGATGACTTTTGTTGTCGGCAAGTTCGAGATTTGAAAATTGTGCACAGGAGCCTTGAGTTGAAGAGGAGTACGTAAGGAAGATCTTGCAAGTGATCATCCCGGAGAGGAACGGGATTTCGATTGATGGTTTTACTATTATTTTAGTTTATTAGAAATTGTTTGAATTCCAGAGAGATTGTAACTAGTTTATTATGTTCTAGTTTTAATTTAGGATATTTAGATTTGATATGGTTAATTAAAGAGTTGAGAATCACGAGGATGATTCAGATTATGTAGGTTCAGTTTAAGTTTAAGTACAGATTTTAATTGATGTTCAGTTGAAGTATTTAATGAAGAAATTTTTAAGTTTAGATTTTGGTATGCCTTTAAAGCTTATTAAAATGGATTAAGTCAAGTAAGTCACGTGGCAAAGTTCCACATTTTCCTAGGGGGGATTTTGGAGCGTGACATTATCCCATTTAGACTGTGATATGGTTTTTAAATGTGGGAGCTGAGGTGGCAGGATCAAAGGGTCCACCTGTTCTCCCCCTCTCCATGTGTTAAGTCTCAGCACAAGGGACCTATGCACGTGACAAAAAAAAAAGGCCCCCTCTTTGACACTTTTTTACTTAAATATTAGACAAGAAAAGAAAATAAACATCTTATATTTATATGGTAAGAGTCCATACACAAGGGTATCAAGCTGATGTGGATGGAGGCACTGTTGACGTAGCCTATCTAGATGGTTTTTACTTCCCTATCAAATTGACAGTCTGGATTGGTCACATGAGACCTTCACATGCCAAAAGAACCCTTATCATATTTTCAAACTAAGCCTATTGCGTCCATACAGAACCTTTCATTAATAAGTTTTTGTTAATAGTTTTATTAGTCATTTAGGTACAGAAAATTATAATATATCTAGAATCCATCAGATATTCACACACTCCTATAGGCTCTAAAACCAACTTATTTAACTTTCATCCATGCTGGAATATACATAAAATTAGACCAATTGTAGTAGAATTCACTGAACAATGAATTGAAACACCTCAACAATCAGAATTGTTGCGATTATCATGAACGTCATCAGATATATCAATATCTACCCATTTTTCTTGTGGTGATGCACCCAACTGCTGGCCAAAGGAAACTGTTATTCATAGCGTCTATAAAAAGTTCTATACCCACATCTATGACACAACTATTTAACTAAACCGGCCAATAAAACTTCGTCTATCCTCTATTAATCATTACCATAGCTCTAAACTTGTCGGAACTTAAACTAACATTAATACAAGAAAAAAGGCAACAGGATGATAGTTATGCAAAAATGAAGAGGTGATTGAAAGGACCGAAATGGAAGATTTCATTGTGGAACAGAGAACAAGTGACTACATGGGGATTGTGGTGATGCAAGCAAGCTCAAAAGGTAATAAAGATCAAACAATTCGGAAAGAGACATCATCAAAGAACTACAGAAGAGTACGTCTCTCGAAGAGAAAATCAGGCTGCTGACTTCAGGAAACAATTAGAAGTTAATATGAATGTTATGATAGGCCAACAAACTTTTAGAAATATGTATAACAGAAACCATAAATAAAGTAACTCTTCTTTTCTTGAGAAGTTAAGAAACAATAGCTAAGTGCTCAAAAAGGCAGTATGTCTGTTTTACAGATCAAGTCGTCATCATCATCATCATCATCATTAATGCCTTTCCCAAATACTAGGGGTTAGCAATGTTCCGCCATTCCGTTCTACTAAAATTAATACGAAATAGCAATTCAATTATCATGCATTACAAATCAAGTACTATTCATAATACGTGCTTCAGGAAATAACCTTGAAAAATAGACAAAACAATATTGAGATCACCACCAAGTGTTTGGAGTGATTTAAATTGGTTTTTTAAATAGAAAAAACCTAGCTCATTAGCAGCTGATTTTAAGGGTTTGACTGAGACCCAAAAAACCCATGATATATTTTTTTTAGTTGGGGAGGTTGCTTAGTCTCTTTAGTGAGCAAAGCACCCACTTATGAAAATCCCCTTTATTGTCTTTAGGCCCACATCGTCTGGGAAACAGTTTCCAAGAGATTTAATAAAGGCTCTCTTCCACATGTGTTATAATTAAGAGTACCACTAGAGTATGTGACACTCGTGCAAGGTGCATCACACATTTGCACGTGCAGGGCGTGAGCATGGGTGTGGTGCGAGCAGAGATCTTTGGGTGCTATAAGGCACACTTTGCACTTCGCACATCCCATTAGAGGTTGTTTCTTGTTTTGACTTAATCAGAGCCATCCATCGGCATGATGGTGTTGATCATGTGACCCCACAAATTGGCTGGGTGCCAGGTGATGATTGATCTTCCTCAAGAGGTCATCAGATCTGATTTGAGTCATTTGATCCAAATTATCAGATTAGTGGCTCTAGAGCCACTACAACAAAACTACCGTATAGCAACAGAAATTTTCCCTTATGTATCGATTAGGAACAAGTCCGTCAGGTTTCTGGACTAACTAGCCTAGTCTATAATTCTAAATAACCTATCTTAACATCAAACCATATTACCTAGTCCAGTCACTGCAGACCAGAACCTCACGGACCAGTCCCTTAGACCAGTCCGTCGGGTTTGATCCATATTGGCAATTCCATCAAGGAATTGTCTAGCAGTCTGTCTACTAGATTGTAAAATAGGTATTATCTGTTTTATAGATGATAATGCCCAAATTGTAAGCGGGTATCTTGGGAGGGTATTACCAATTTATGGCTGTGTCCAAACAATCCCAGTATAGGATATTCTGGAACAGGATAAAAGTACTGATACAATCCTTGTAAATTATAACCAAATAAATAATTAAGGAATTAAATTAATCCTATAATTAAACAAAACATGGTTTATTACTAATCTGGATTAAACTTAGGACTGTAACTAAATAGAATTAGAACAGACTTAATTGGAATAGACTTAGTTTATGTCTACCCTTGTTTCCAAACAGGTCCAAATTGACCAAGGGCAGTTTTTTCATTTGACAATATTATCATGATAATTTAATAAGCTTCCTTCTAGAGTGGTTTAGGGACTGCAGGACAAATTCGTTAAACTATAGATCCTAATTAACTTCATTTAAGTAATTCTTTTCTTGGGCATCCTAAAAGGCATCCTAAAAGAGGTTTAGTATCCCGTCATCCTCCGAGTAGTGCAAACTTTTAGGGATTGACTAAAAAGAATCTGAGTTGAGTTGAATCCCGGAAGTAGTGCTGACATTTTCCTTGCACTTGGGAGGCTTCAACTATCTTCAAGATAGAATCATCGTACTGTCTCTTAGCTTAGAGATTCTCAATGCTAATTATATAACACTTATTATTTATTATAGTGGCTATCTTTACAGGGAATTCACCCTAATACCCAACATCAAATGCACTACACATTTATTAACGAATAAGATAGATGAAGTGAGGTTGTAAGAAATCTCACCAATAGCTTCAACTAATCGTAGAACCATCTGTCCAGTGTGAATCCCTTTAACACAGCTTGCCCAGTAAACCTTGTATGCTTCAACAATGAAGACACAACCCTACGAAGGACAAAGATCAGTAGTCAGTGAGGGTGGCAAAATCCAGCCAAACTGTGTGTGTGTGTGAGTATATATATATATATATATATATGGGATATGCTAACCTTCACGTAGTACGTGAAATGTTATCGTTCACGAAAGGGGAAGAAAACATGTTGATGTCAAGACAGTGGCAGTCTTGTAATTATGGTGAGAACATTTTCTCTCGATAATTACAAAAAGCTACCAACTTGAGTTCTTGACATTAAAAAGAGGGTGCATTTTTTACCGTATTGACATTAAATCTCCGCCTTCATTACAAGACTTTCACAACCTTGAAATAAAAAAATTATAATGAATTTTTTGCCCTTCAAAACAAAGTAGGTTGAAGATAAGATGAGGGGCAAAAAAGAGACATGAAGGTTACCCACTTCACGTACTACGTGAACGGTAGCCTTACCTTATATATATATATATATAAACATGGCTTCAGCTGATCATGCAATTTCTAAAACATGATTTCATACTCGTCCACTTATGGTTTAATTCTGGCACTTCTACTTGGATCAGATTTTCAAAATATAACCCTCCAAAAAGTAAAATAAGATTATGCTATTTATAATCTATAAATAACATATTAAAAGCAATACACCCATTTTCAATTGAAACATGTTGGACATGCTAAGAAATTTGTGAACATGTGAAAAATATTAATCTAAAGCATTCAAATGAAGCTTAAAGTTAAACGAACCTCATACTGAGAAGGGGAAATGACTCTATGATAGTAATAAAACAAGAAATGATTATGTTAATTTTTCATCAATTGACTGATAATAGTAAGTTTTTGGAACCTGCTACGGTAGGAATTTAGGAATTTGAAATTTTTTTCTCCAAGTGGAAACTTTATAATCTATTATAGAAAAGCCTGATCTATTTTTGTTCCTCACCCAAGTGTCAATATAATAAACCAGTAGCATGGTTTCTACTCCTAAAGTAATAATCCACATGTGAACACGATATCATATTATCAACATGATATGGATAACAAGGTTGCTTATATACACTTGAGAAATGCTGCTTGGACTCTGTAAATTTATCGGCTGCAAAATAGTAGTCTGATGGAATTTAAAAAATCTTAAACTTGATTGGTTTTTTTAGGAAAACAAATATCTGCTCAATTATTCAACTAAAAAACAAATGGCCCAGGCCTTCTTTAAGATTTTTTTCCACTGCAACATACACAAGCTTCTTGGATAGAGTAATTGCACAAAAATTTATTGAGAACCAGGCCACTAGCCACTGTATGACATGATATAGTTAACCTCCCTTACTATGTTTTCTGGCAAGTGAAAACCTGTACCTGTTTTCTCTCTTTCTCTTTAAGGTGCCTGTAGGGATAATAGAACAATAGTTAGTAGGAATACTCCCACTAGAGGCACAAGGTTCAACAGCACATTCATGTGCATGTCCTGATTTGATTATTAATGTTCAAGTAAAAGTGGTCACCAAACAAAAGAGGAAGAACAGGCCTCCAATCACCAAATTTCTAGAACACAGGTAGGATCTGCAAACTAAATGGCATGTCGGGAAAGAATTTACTAATGGTGGTTCATAAGCATATCTTATGACCCCATAATAAACTACACTGCAATTTACAAACGAAATATTTGGCACACTAATTTATGGAAAAATTATTTAAGCCTCTAGCATTGTCAGAAAGTTCAATCCTAAGCATGCTTGAACAGATAGCTGATTACACATAACTTGATGGTTCAGCAAGATATTATTACTTCCTGTTTTGGCATTAAAAATAAACAAAAAAATTGGATTTTAAGGAGCATGTACATTGAGAAAGCACAACAAGGAACCAGCCAATGAACCTCCAACAGCCAGCAGCGCCAAGAAGCGAAAGTTAAAAATTACCTGCTCAATAAATGGACAAGCAAGGAAATCTTTCATCAGATTAGAATATGCATAAAACATCTGCATAGTAAAGATAACCATTCACATCGGAAAAGATTCCACAACCATAATTCTGGACATATTGTAATGACCCGAATTAAATTCTTTGTTTCCCGGTGATATGATTTCATTTTCTAGATAAATACGCATGAATTATACATAAATCCTTGGAGAATTTAATGTGTCAAAATCTCGAATAAGAAAACTCATTTATTTCATTCAATTTAGCTAGTTTGGAGGAATAAATTGCATGAAATAAAAGAAGAGAAAAAAGTAGCAAAAGACTTTTTTTTTTTTTTTAAATCTGGAGATCAACGCACTGGCCGATCGATTGCCCACCGGCGGCGATCGATTGCCCGACGCGGGATCTTTCGTGTTAACGCGATTTTTCGACCCTTTTAACTCCCTGGGGTCTCCAAACTCTATAAATAACCCTCCAACTCTAGAGTTAGGGTTTCTATAGGCTTCTAAACCTAAAAGAGAGAAAAGAGAAAGCTTTCTAAGAGATCAAAAGGAGAAAACTAAAGGAGTTCAAAGATTGGAGCAAAAAAATGAGAAAAGAGGCTTAGAGATCGATATAGAACCTTATTCGCAAGCGATAGATCGTAGGGAAGCGATCGAGTGAGGTAAATAACAACCCTAGTCTTCAATATTTTGAATATTAATCTAAAAGATGGATTGAAAGGAGTAAACCTAAGTAAGAACTTGAAAGTAAATGAAGAACCATGATTTGATTTCTATCTTATTATTTATGGATTTGTTAAAATAGGATGTGAAGAACCATGATTTGATTTCTATCTTATTATTTATGAATTTGTTAGAATAGAATGTGAAGGATATGTTAAAATTATTTATGATTCAACGAAGGGTTGGGAAATTTTATTGAAGTGAGTGGATGATTAAGGAGAATGGATGGAATTGAATGGATGAATTATTATGGGATTTTAACCTTATGTGAGTTTTATTTTATATTTATAATTCATTAAAATTCTGATTGATGAAAGGTTTTATAATTAGGATATTGATCTGGATTTAAATAAAAAAGGGATTTTGATAATTACATTAAATCGTGATTTATGTGTGCTTTGACATAAACTGTGATTTTACATTGTCGAATCATTGGAAATATGATAATTTGTGTGCTTCTTTTATGTTCCTTATACATGATATACATTTGGGTAAAAGAGCATTTGAGGAAAGTCAAGCTTGCCTAGGCCTGGTTAACATAGTGAAATGGGATGCTATGGTGAGATGTCCTATGGCCCTTGACGGTTACTCTTAGGTGTAATTTAAATGAAAGGTGTATCATTGAGCACTCACGAATGAAAAAGATGCATAATGATTAAGAGAGAATCTAAGACACTAAGAAAAGTATAAGTAAGACCTAAGATAAAGTAAGTAAGAAAGAAGAACACACAAAAGCGATAATGTATGTATGTGTTTTACACCACCAGATACCATCAAAGGGTGAGAAGTATGCCAAAGTAAATAAGCCGTCGTACTGGGAAATGTACTAAGCCGTCCGTACCGGGTAATGTACGAAGGGAAGTATCTCGGTACAGTAAAGTATAGTAACCCCTTTCCTTATACGGTAAAGCAGTATTTTAAGTTATTACCAATACATGTGAATGAGGTGTTCCTGAAACGATAAAGTATGAAGTAAGAAAAATAAGAAAAGTAAGAAAGTAAGAACAGAAAATAAGAAAAGAAAGAAAGAAATTGATGCAATGTATATGGTTGTTTTTCAGCACTCTAATTATATACGTGAACTGATGTATGAATCTATAAACTGCATGAAATTTAATATTCATTGTATTGCCCACTATGGTCTGTTATATACGCGGAGTAACTCGTTTCTCGGCCGATGACTTTTGTTGTCGGCAGGTTCAGGTTTTGATATTTGTGCGCCCGGACCGTGGGAAGAAGAGGAATATTTCGAGGAACCGGAAGGTGATTATCTCGAAGAAGAACGAGATCTTGATTGTTGTCCCTACTGTTGAACTTCATTTATTTGTGGTCAAATTTCAGGAAGACTTTAATTGACTTTATGGATATTTATGTTTTGTTTAGTTTGTTGATGATCATGATGGATGATCAGGATTTATTATATTTCAGTTGCAGTCAATGATTATGAATTTAAATTGATGCTTTAATTGAAGAAATTTTTAGGTTCATATTTTAGTATGCCTTAAATGCTTTGACAGGATGGTTTGTTAAGTAAGTCACGTGCCACGATCTCACATTCTCCTAGGTGGGGTTTTGGGGCACGACACATATGAAAATGCGTAAAATATAATTTTAATGGGCATAATTATCATAGAAACATCAAACAATAATGGTCTACTCCAGTGGTGGAGTCCACTAACTCAGTCAGCATGGGTAGTTATTAATAGATACATATTATGAAGCCCAGTGTTCTGAGTCCTTTGAGAAGTTTAAGACAGCTTCACATGCTTTGTTATCTACTGATAGGATTTGAAAGTACGAATACCTGATAACATACTAAAATACCACGTTCTAATAAAAAGAATATTTATCCAAGCCCATTTCTGTAGATACATAACAACTCTTAAACTTCTTCAGTCTTGATACCCAACTTCATCAAATACAGAGCAACAGCCCTAAAAAAAACTGTTATAATTTACTATCATTCTCTTTCATTGCTAAATCAATGGGAAAATTAACCATTCTCAACATGGGGTTGGAGTAGGACTCATAGGGTTGTGTAATAATGCATCTAGTGTTAACGGCTGTTCTCTTAGGCAAGTGCTTAGGTGCCCAAAAAAGAATCTGTACTAAGGATATAAGGGCCTACGCTAATCAGGTGCAAGAACCCAGGCTTTTTGGCGGTAGCATAAACAACCAGGTATGCATCGAAGTGACCCAACAAATCCAGGTTAGTGCTTGGATCAGGCAAATGTAAGTTAGGTTAGCATCTAAGACTTGCAAAAGGCAATAGTAAATTAGCATCTAAGACTTACACAATCTTATCACTAAATTATGAGCTTGATATTCTTATGCAAGAGTTCTACATATGTACTTCACATACACTTATGCAATTTTACTGCTTAAGAAACGTGTTAATTTATGTAATAATATATGTTCATAGAATAAGTAAATATATTTTAAGTATCAAATTTTTTTCCTCCGGTCAATCATCGAGGGCTTGCCTAAGCACTAAAAGGGTCTATCACCTAGGCAAGCATTTCCTGGGCGTTTTGACAACCTTTATATCTAGTACAACAACAGGATACCCCAATACCAAACACCATGATTGGCTTATCAACCTAAAGCCTACAATTCAACTTCTTGGGTAAAGTGTAAGCTCGGAATTGTGACTTTACATGCACTTGAATGACTTGGGCACAGGAGCAGAGCCAGGGACGAGGGGGCCATGGCCCCCCCAATTTTTTTGATTTTTTATTATTATTATAAAAAATTTTAAAATATTTTTTTTTACTATTCTCCATATGTAGTGGCCACCCCAAAATAACTTTAGTTAGTATACTATGTGGGGAGTTTGGTCCCTTTAAAAATTTGCAATTTTCTAAATATGTATAATATATAAAATTAAAAATATAATTTATTTTATTTAGAACAATAGTTAATTTTATTTAGAGCAGCCGAATGCTGGTCCACATGTCCCTTTTAACACTCTTTTAACTATGATTAAGCTTAACTAAATTAAGGTTAATAATTTTTTTTAAACCAAGGTTGGATGGATGAACCGTAGGAGTGAGTGAATCTTACACAGTTGGTGGGTGTTAAGAAGGGGGGCGTGGACCAATTAAGACCGGCAATCAGCTACATAGCTGAATGCGCAATCCCCTATCTATTTCCCTTCTATTTATATAATGACTGTGAAAAGGGGCATGTTACTAGACCTTTATTAGAATGTAACATTAACAAATTTTATGATCACAATGGACCCAGCATTCAAAAAAAAATCTCGGAGGCTACACCTTCAAATCCATTAATTTTCTTGATACATCTATTTCGGCCCCCCAAAGATAAATTCCTGGTTCTAGTTGAAGATATGTAAACGAGAGCTCATCTATTTCTTATACACTATTACATATAAATGAAAGATATAAGTCTAGTGGAGGCAATTCCACCAAACAGCTAAACTCAATATTTTGACTCCCCAACAATTGGGTTATCCCCATTTTGTGATCAAGCTTGGAATGTTTGGCATTCATATGTGTACATGCTGGTGTGTATGATTCTCTCGCATCATAAATTATCTTTAAGAAATTACTAAAAGAGAAGGAAACCCATATCTCAAGACTAAAAAATTTAGTATTGCTGAAACAAGAAGCAGAAAGTTTACCCTAACCATAAGAACACTGAAAATGACATGCCCAGACGCAACACATCTGTAAAATCGAATGCAGATATATCTAGTAAAAACGTAATTTAACCAAATAAACTATATCCATTAGAAACCTAATTAATAGATACTGCGAAAACTCAATTACCCTTTCGACGGTGGACTCAGTAGATCGAGCAAACCCAAGAACAGGATTGCCATTCGGATTTGGCAGTGCGTAATTGAAGCTCGAATTCGGCGAACTAGAATTGGTTGAGGGATTTGAAGGAATAATGGTTTCTCTGGGGGACGAATCAGGAGATGAGGAGCTAAGAGAAGCGATTGGGAGAGAAAAGCGTCTGTAATTTCGCTTAGGGCAATTGAAAGAAACGGAAACGGAGAGAGGAGGCGTGGAGATGGAAGTGAAGAGAGCCATCAGGAGAGAGGTTTTTGGAGAGTACAGGCATTGCTGTTGGGGGTTTGAGGTTTTTGTTGTTGTTTGTGGACCTTTAGCTACCTTTCAACATCAATTTTGTGGCGGGTAGTGGGAAATAACGGTCTCTTTTCAAAGGGCTTTTAATTAAAGATGCATCAAGCCTCATACACCTTTCTAGTTCTATACCAGTATACCTTGTACAAATACCTTTTTTTCTTTAGCTACCTTCTTCACGGCCCCTCTATTCGCTACATGGCCCTTTTAACCCAGGTTAAGGTTTAGAGAAATGCTAGCCCCACTCACAATCTTCCAAAGATAGATGCAACCTGGTGGCTACAAATGCCAAACATCTCTTATTTTTATTTTTTTAATCTGTTAAAATATCAAACATCTATATTGTACGTGTTGCACTTATTCTTGCGTTCGTGGAAAAATTTGGAGTTATTGGAACTGGGGCTAGCACTCCTTGAAGGTTTATTACAAAAATAATAACCCGAGTCAAGCTGAGCTTATAATAATGTTTATTATTATTATTATGTCAAACTCAAGATAGCTTGGCTTGAGCTTGAATCAGTTTGAGTTCGGGCTTGCTCATCCAACCGAGTTTCAAGTGAAGCCGAGGTTGAGCTTGTCTCAAGCTGAGTTTGAATACACCCCTAGTTCCATCTAAGAGATTTATCTTCTTTTTAGGTTTTTGGGTGGTAATAAGATAAGATTGGGGTAATTTTATTTTATTTTTTTGACAGAGAATGCACGTACTGGGTTGAGTGACACCTTGAAACAACCCACGTTTCTTTAAAGAGTCACCTTGCTTACACAACACCCTCTTGCAACAGCTTAAAATAACAAATTTTTTTGTCATCATTTATCTAGATTAATAGGTTGGTTAGTTCACATACTCAGCCTCCAAAGAAGGGGATACAGCCTACCTATCACTGGAGCAAACAAGGGAGGTTTGTAAATAGCAAATTGCTTGACATCCTAAACTAGTATTTTGTTAAGGGTAATCTCTAACTGAGTGAGATCCTAGAGTCTTTGTTTTTCCTGAAAATTCCAAAGCTGCCTTTTCTCTCTCTCCCTTCTTTTTCTTCTTTTGGTTTTTGCATAAACCCCTTTTTAATGGTTCTCTGATTTGCCACTTGGTCATTTTCTTGCCACATCTCTGCAAACACAAGGAAGGAAAAACAAGGCAAAACCCATCTTCTCCCTCTGACCTCTGTAACGCCAAAACAGGAAAATCAAGTCTACCACACCTCCTACCTCTCCTGCAACACAATATCAATCCAGCTATGGGGTCTCAGAAAGAAGTAACCCCAATCCTTTCATGGCCTTCGACTGCCCAAATCCCCCACTTTCTCATCTCAAATCTGTAAATCTAAGCTTTCTCAGACAACAAACAGATGGACTGATTTTTTTATTTTTTATTTGCAAATATCAAAACTTAAATAGCAAATCAGATGGAACTGCTTACTGGTTTTTTCAACATAAATAAAATGAAAAATATCAAAAGATGGCATCTGACGCCATCCCTATACTGTGACTCTATACAGCTCGGAAATAATTAACCCTACTATAACCGTTCAAATTATAATGCTCAACAAGACAGCTTATCGACGACAGTTTTAACATGCTATAAATTATTAGTACTTCCCTCTCCTCCCAATTTGAGTCCATGAGTGATTCTTCTGGATCTGCAGGCTCATCTGCAAATTGTGATGATCCCAAGCGCCAGAATAGCATTACCCCAAACCCAATGATCAAAGATCTGCACTATAAATGCACCTGCTACAGGAGCACCTTGTGGACACACTTGGAAGCGAATATCTTATAATTCTAGTAAATCATTCCTCTGTGCATATCCTTTATAATATATACCCATATTCCTTGTATCAAACTCGGGGTACATATCGATTGTAAGATGCAGAACTACTGTGTCATAGGATATAAGTTGTGTCCGTTCATGTGCTCGCATGCCTATCTCCTTTATCCTTCATCTAATTCATCCATAACTTCAATACTCTATCTTTACCACCGGAGGCTACCTTTTCACCATCTGGACTCCAATCCACAGCAAAAACCTTTCCAAATGGAAAATTAAACAAAGATAAGTTAGATAATATCAAACTAATGTGAAAAATACATATTGTCCAGGAACCAAATTTCTGTCAAGGATAGTACCTCATCACCTTGACCTGGAAGGTCTTGTTTCAATTTATGTGTACGGATATCCCAAACCTAAATTGAAAACCCCCAAAATAAAATAAATTATAAAAGAAAATAAACTGCAACAAATTTTATGCTCATATTTTAAAGTTAAACTAGTATTGGCTGAGCATTAGTGCTCCTGTTTAACTTGTGAGTGCAGATATCCGAAACCAAGATATTGACTCAACCAATCAGAAAAACTATATATATATATATATATATATATATATATATATATATTAGTGGAATAAGCAAAACTAGCATTGTGTAAATAGTAGTAAGAATATGATCACTTAATTGTTTAAAGAAGAGTTGCTATCCTGGTGCAAACAAAATTGGTCAGGCCCATCAAATTTGAAGAAGAATTGCAAGGACATATATGCAAAGCAACAAGGTGAGCCTACCGAAAGTCTAAAACTACGGAGAAGCTCAACTGCACGACTATTAAAACATAATTATTTACTAAATATGATAGCACAAGATAATGAGGCACACAACTAACCTTCAGTGTAGAGTCCTTGCTTCCACTTAATAGAAGCCTACTGTCAGCAGACCAGCTGTAGAGCAACAAGAAAGATGCAGTTTAGCTATATTACGGAATTGAATAAAGAAAAAAAAGAGTAGAAACTGGTTCAAACCTTATCTGGTATACAGGGCCAACATGCCCCCAGAAAGCTGAAACAAATTTCCCTGTGGTACCATTCCATAACTTGACAGACTTGTCAAACGAAGCACTTGCCACCCATTGCCCGTCAGGTGAAAAGTAGACATGGTTCACAAGCTGTGAGCAAGCATCAAAGAGTTTAAGGCCCAATTTTATTATTTGAAGAGAGAAACTGGTTTTGGTGCGCAAGTAGATTTTAGAGTTTCGTAGGACTCAATACACACAGCTAAAAGGTGAAATTAAAAGACCATTGAAATTTACTATAAAAAAAAAACCCACTGCCTACAATGGCTTCTGGATCCATTTTCAGGCACCCAAAGCTCACAACTTGAGACCATTATAAGATTCAAAGCAGGCATTCTAATCAACAGTTTAGGCTTCGATACCAAGGCATTATAATTAAGGTTAAGCTAGCCACAAATGAATCTGCAGATGAAGTAAATTTACAATATCAATATCATCAGGCTTATGCCAATATTAACCCCAGGAACACTAATACCTATTTTGAAAGAGGTCATGGATTGCATCCATCACCTTCCAATGCAGAGTTTACTTCTTCAGAGAGCTCGAGTGATGCTTTTTTTTTTTAAATCACCAAAGTACATCTTTGGCTATTATGGCTGCCTAGCATGCTATGTTGTTTAAAGTAGAGGCTTTTAATTGAGTGATTAATTAAAGGTAGTGCTAGGCGCATCCCAACATTTGATAACTACGCCCCATTAAAAGAAATTATATTTAGAAGTTTCCTACCCTCCTAACCTGGTATTTCCTTTATTTCTTGATTGAAAGGCAGCATCAATCTTGAGAACCTAACACTAAATAAGCTCTGTTCGTAGATCTGACTGAAATTTTAAAAAAAGATTCTTCTGTCTGCAATGGTTTATGGTTCTATTCTAATGGTATCTTCCATTCATAAACCCTAGAAATCGAGGGCATTCCCATTTCAAACTGAAATTCTGGATTGTGAACTGTTTAACTGCATCACACCAGTGGATTGCCTTAATGAGATCAATCCACAGTCCAGACTGGATGGGAACAGCTTGGACCACTATATTAGGGACGGGGAAGTTAGGTATTAATGTCTTGATTGGATATTTACTTGTAGTTAATTATTTTGAAGTTTGGTGTGCTATAAAATATTTGTAGGTAATCTTTTTGTTTTGGTATATACATAAAGTTTCATGAATTTATAGCAAGTGATTTTTAAAAATGGGGTGTAGTCATCAAATGTTAGGGTGTGCCTAGCAGGCTAGCACCACCCTTAATTAACCAGTGGATCCTTCTTAAAGCCTTCACGTCATTGGGCGAAATGGATGGCGTGCATCCTATTGATCGAAATGGGCAGCAAATCTTGGTGGAAATGGGAGGTGTATCCCATTGTGGGTCCAATTCTCTACAATAAGTGACTCTAATTATGGGTCCAATTCATTCGTTTAGCCCAATATCAACACCAGAACAGGTATGTACTTTTTCAGAGTTTAGATGAATATTAGAATTCAGATTTGGTTAGCTCTGCACCTATAACCAAACATAGTTCCTACTAAAGGACTCGTGTGTTAATGTGTGATGCTTTGACACTCTTTCTGGAAAAAATATAATATGAGATCATACCATAAGTAATCCAGAATTATTGTTCTTCATAAAGGTTTAAGCCAATCAAAGTAAGGCTCTTGAATTTAAATTTAAGAAAAAAATTTGGGGATCCTAAAGAAGTTATGTACTCCATCTTCTATAGGGTACTACAAGTCTTTAGAGAAACCCAGATTGAGTTCGAGCTACATTGAATCCTGGCAGTAGTTTTGCTATATCCCTTACACATGGGAAGGCTCTCTGGCTATACTCAAAAAGCATTTACGAGCCTCTTAGATTGAATTTGAGTTTTATCGAAATAATTTTTATTCTAGTAGCCATTAAGCCACTTTAAATTTCAAGGAAGGTACCGTAATTACACCATAAGTACCAACATGCTACCAACAACCATGGTTAAAGGACAAACTACTTGGTCTTTATGAATAAGGCTATCAACCTTTTCTTGAGTTAAACGTGATCCATATTTGCACTATTTTGCAGCAACCATTTCAACTTCGGCTGTTTCGGCTTTCTTTCACCTTTCCAATTCCCTTTCTCTCAAACAACCCACTAAAAGCAAGAAAATCGAATGGCTTGCATCCACCATGGACTCCATGCCCAATAAATTAGAAATGAACCCCCATAGACTCACTCTGGAGTCCAGACCTAAACAGAATCAAACTACAAGACTCAATCAGCCATGGTTTAAAATACCAGTTTTTGGCCCACCTGGTACATTGATACGCATGAATAGAAAAAAAAATCTTCCATATCGCCCGTATTGAGCATATCAGTACCGATACACATGGCACGAAACCCAATACGCACGGCACATAGCCAATTCGCTTATGGCACAAACCCTTTCTCTCATTTATAATAGAAGCCTATTTACAGTAGCTTATTTACATATAAATATCATTTAAGCCCATTTGAATTCAATAAAAATTATCCTAGTCCAAATTCCTTTAGACTAAAAGGGAAACTTTTCAGTTCAAGAATAAAATCTGTTTTATAGGGATTATGTCAAAATTTCAACTTTTAAAGACTCAATCAGCCATTTAAAACAGGGTTACCTAGTTTGCTGCCTACTAGTGCAAACAGCGAACTAGATCGAAGCAAACCAATTCAAAGCGAATCAGTTCACGGTTCGATTCGTTTGGGTTCGTGAAATTGAGCAAACCCGATACCCGATCCCAATAGATTTGGTTCGGCGAACTTTTTGTTCGGGTTCAGCAAATTTGTTCTTTAAGTTCGGCAAACTTATACTTCAAGTTCAGCGAATTTGTTTTCTAGGTTCACGAACCGGCCATAAAACCCTTTTTTTTTTTAAATAACCTATTTTTTAATACTTTATTAAAATTAAATATTTATAATATATTTATTTACACAATTTATATATATATAAATATAAATATATTAATATTATATAAACGAACCAAGCTAGCAAACCAAACTAAAGAACTGAGCGAACCAAGAAATGAACTATCTCATCCTACCCCTAGCGAACCGGGTTCACTCTAAAGTGGCGAATTGCGAATTGCGAACCCGAATTTGAACCGAGCGAACCGACGAACCAGGTAACATTGGTTTAAAGTACCAGTTTTTGGCCCACCCGGTACATAGATACGCATGATCAAAAAAAAAAATCCTTCATATCGCCCGTATCAAGCGGATCAGTACCGATACACATGGCACGAAACCCGATAAGCACGGCACATGGCCAATACACTTATGGCACAAACCCTTTTCTCTCATTTATACTATAAGCCTATTTACAACAGTTTATTTACATATAAATATCACTTAAGCCCATTTGAATTCAATAAAAATTATCCTAGGTCCAAATTTCTTTAGAATAAAAGGGCAACTTTTCAGTTCAAGAATAAAATCTGTTTTCGAAGGATTATGTCAAAATTTCAACTTTTAAATGGTAAGGTATTTCTCAAATCTTAAAAGTTCATAAATTCTACTATATCAAACATTACTAAAACTCAAAGGTCCGATAAAAAAAAATCATATTTTAGTCTTCAAAAATATTTTCATCTACAAGGTCCTAACAGAGTAACAATTTAGCATAAAAAGAATTACCTTCAAGCTTATAATTCATAGTTGTTTATTAGCATGATCGGCTTTTTTAACTTATAAAATTTTTAACTCTCATATGTATGGTTATAAATGAAGTTGGGACCTTCATTTAGTTTATTTTTAACTTATATTAGCATTAAAAGATGTTTTATGAATGATATCCTAATTTTTTCTCTTTGTCTCCAAACATTTCATAGCATATCCTTATTTTTCCACTGTATCTATTCGATACGGTCCCATACGCCGATACGTATCTTATATTCAACTTACTGATACTACACCTGATACCGATATTTTGAATCAAGAACTCAGCTCACCAATTCACCAAGATCACCTACGTAGGCAAAATCTGACTTAAGTCATTTTCAAGAGTTGAATCTACATCAAAAGGCAAGATTAAACATTTGAAGAATCTCTATCAAGAATCCACAATACTAAGCTTGAGGTCAGAGACATCAATATTCTGGAAGAACTTTTATATTGAATAGATTTGGTGGATTATGCTCATTGTTTAATTTATTGTACCTAGGTTTATAAGAATTTCACAAATAACTTTAGGATGTTTTACTTGTAACATCTAGTCCATAAGAAGCCCTTGCAATCAATATCATATATAGCCTGCACCAATGCATATATTAAACAAAAACTAAGCCCAATCAGGAATCAGGAATTATTTAAGATTTTCATAATCAAATAAACCACCATAGACCATTCTATAATCTATATAGTCATTCTACCATAGAATCACTTTCTTTGTACAAGTCTCAAAAGGCACCATGGTACATTACCTAGACCCTTTAATCCCCTAGGGTAGTCGAAATGAAACATGGCATGGCCGCATGGGTATGCAAACCATGTTTAAATGGCTGTCATACTCAAGGTTCTAAAATTTGATTTTGTAGGATCTTGCTCTTCAAAATATGAAAATTCCGCAAACTACGCAAGAACTTTGGAAATTTTCACATTTAAACTTAGAAAAAATGTAAAATTGGAAGTGAATTAGAAAAATATGGAATTTTTCATTGACACTCCAGGACATGTCAAAATTATATATAGATACACACTTACGGATTAAAAAATGCAATAAAAAAAGTATATATGAGATGCCTTTGGAAAGGAGGAAAGACACATGCTGGAAGGGGTGTAAACGGAGCGGATACGGAGCAAATAGTGGTATACCTGAATTCGTATCCGATTATATATTTGAATATCTGGCAAATAGTGAAATATGATATCCGTATCCAACTCCAATTAAAATATCCAAGTTCAGATGGTATCCGGATTATCCGATTACTTTTTTTAATTTTAAATTAATATATAAAAAATGTGAAAATATAAAAATAATTTTAAAAATAATTTTAAAGGTTATATTAATTTTATAAATTTAAAATATATTATTTATATATATATATTATATAATCGGATGGATATTTATCGGATCGGATATTCCAGTATCCGAATTCGTATCCGATTATAAACGGATAGTAATTTTACTATGCGAATTCACTCCGCCGGATACCTATTTGGATAATTATCCGACTAAATGGATTCGGATACGAATCGGATATAGATAATATCTGCATCCGTTTACAGCCCTACATGGTGGCAACAGTGTATCATATTCCATAAATGAAAATAATGGTATCTCGTCCGCTTATGACATATATTCGCAACAACCTCATTTGTTTTGATGGAGAAGGGAGGTTCCACCTCCACAGCTAATAAATAACCCCATCCTTCTGGTTTTTATGAATAACAATGGATCCGATGGATGGCTTTGACATCTCCATACCTACAGCTTTCAGTGCTATACGGGATGGGAATCAAGAAGTTGCAACATCAAATGCAAGGCCTCTATCTGCACTATTCCAGGCTTTCCATCCCTAATGAACCGGTTTACTCAAGTTGGTAACTCAATCGTTCGACTTTGGAATAAACAATTTATGCAAAGAAAAGGCAACGATCGTTGCTACATGCCTTAATCCTCCAAATGCCCTACTTGGAAAGCTCTCCTCTACCACACCCTAGCCTAGTCTTTCTTATATTTCTACATCTAGGATCCGACTTGTATATAAAAATTTGAATTTAGCCACAAGGCAAGGAGAAGTTTGATTTAAATGGAGAAGAGGAGGCAAAATTTGGAATAGAAATATTATTTGATTCGTTTTATCCTTGAAAAAAAGAAACAAGCAATGAGGACTCAAACCTCCACGCTCTACGGCACGAGATTTTGCTTACAGAAAGTTTTTGATACATCCAAATGCTCATAAAAAATATACTCAAATGGGTATCAACACTCAACAAGTACATAAGACTCCACCCCACAACAGAAGTTACGTCAATACCGCATAAAGTTACCATAGGCTCAAAGTCATGTTTGTCTTGAACATGACAATGACAGTGCTGGTACTCCACATAGGTACAATACTGGCCCAACTCATGAGATGATGGTACATGGTTGTAAACTCGCGAATGTAACGTTGCTACTCGTCCTCCCCAACCTACACCAACACTCACATTTGAGGACATTGTGGGTAATGATTCGTGATCACATGCACTTCTTTGTAAGGTGGTACATTATCATAGCTATATCCATAAGGCTCATACCCAAAAATATATCCATATGAAGCATATCCATATCCTTCCTACCCTTGACCTAGTGGATAGGAGGTGCATAGTTACCCGATTTAGGAGCAAAAACCAGAAGCAAAGCAAAAGTGGGACTCAAAATATTCCGGGAAATGAGAAACGAGAAATGAAACGCGAGCGTCACACTTCCTTTATATTAGTACGGGCAGCAATACCTTAGATTTTGCCTCACATGAGATATGTGTGGAGAATTAAGTGCCTTTGGTTTCAATCCAATTATACATGCTCAAGGTCTATAGGCTTTAGACCTAAGTCTATCTCATAATGTTCCATACTCAGTTCTATTTGATTTTGACCACTTACATGAGACGTGATGGAAGGAGCCTGGATACGAGCTTCCTAGGCATGAACATAGCTTCCATGTAACTACGGAAAGGTGTGCCTCATATCATTCCCATAACTTTGGCCCTGTGAGTCCAACAGCTCGAACTACACGTCATGGCTCAAGGATCCATACTCGTTCACCTCTAAGGCAAAAATAAATACTCTCTTCAAACTCAGATACATCAATATGAGTCTTTGGCAAATGGTCTCCTTCGCTTGGTCAACCTATTACTTCTTGTGGCAAGAAAACTTTTGAGTTGGCTGTGACATTTATGATCTCATTCGTATTCTAAAAAGCAAATTCAGAGATACTCTTCTCGTTGGAAGAAATTCCTTTGTTGAAAGGGGAGGCTCTGTTTCAGCAATGGAACAGGGGGAAGAGAGTGGGTGGTGGGCTCTTCCTTCAGGATCCACTGGTGAAACTAGTGGATGTTGAGCTGGGGCACATATAATTAAGCCTACTATATAATTAAAAACGTGTAACAACGAAACTAAAGCATACACATAATTTCTATTTTTTCAATAAATATACTTTCTATTAATTTTTTATTTCTATATTTAGAAATAATAATAGTAATGGTTAATAAAGTCAATTACTTTCTCTTGGTCCATCTGGAAAGAGGAATTGTCGCATCTTTGATAATTCTTCCTCTTCCAATTCTCAGGTCATAGAGCGGAGCCGTCAATTGAATGTGGATTGGCGTGCGCACGCACATATGGGGGTAGAGCTAGGAGATATTCTCCTTTGACCTTATTATGTGATTTTGGCTTACTTTTCTGTTCTTAGTTTTCTTTGTCCTTTGTTAGTTTACATCACTGTAAACTGCCTATACTCTTTTGATATATCTATATAATTGATACTTACCGATCAAAAATAAATAAAATAAAGTCAATTAACTTGCAAAAAGTAAACCCAAATTTGTAATTTTATTACGTAATGGTTGTATATGAAAAGTTTATTTTAAGATTATTAATCCTAATTAAATTATTTAAATATTCAAAATTATTTAAAACTAAACTAATTACAAAAAATTAAATTTTAAAAAAATATATCAGCCCACCGATAGATCGGTTGAACATACAAAATATTCTAAATTTACAACTAATATTCGATACTAATAAACCTAATATAGTAAAAGGTCCATATTCAAATAATAATTTTCAAATTACTTTTTATTCAAAAAGAAAAAAATATTTAGGAACAAAAATATTAAAAATCTGGGTCAATCATAGATAGGTTGAAAACATTGAACATATTTAATCTGGGATGACTTGCATTAAAACTAAATTTTAAAAACAAATTTTTAAAAAGGGACAAAAAAAATTTATCTATGTTGAATTATTCTCCCACAACAATTTTCATAGTGTGTCATCTTCTTTGGGTTGATTGTGCTCCAAGGTAATTAAATGAAGTGAAAAAAGATGGAAGGAGAATAAGAGGAATTCAAAAACCCCAAATCCCTAATTGTTTCAGTTGAAGTGTTGAAATTTTGACACTTCGTCAAAATTTCGATACTTTTTATCATATGAGATTTTTACATTTCTCACGATAAGTTGCAAATTTGGCGAAATTACGCAATATATTGTGAAGGGTAGATTTGAATCAAATCATAAATCGTAGGATATGGAAAAAAATTTCTTTGAAGTTGAGGAGTGAACACACATACTATCTAACGATAAATAAATTATTGGGGTTTTCCCCAGATTGCCCCTCTAGTATGGGGGTCTTCCCAAAATACCCACATTTTGAAAACCCTTCTCTAAATGCCCCCACACACATGTGCGTCCATTCGCAAATGCGAACTTTTCCCATTTTATCCAAATCATTTGAAGAAAAGACTTTGGGTATCCCCACCCCATTTCCGACGAGTTCTTCATTCCCACCCCATTTCCGACGAAAGAACTTCGTTCCCACCCTATTTTCGGCGAGAGATCTTCATTCCAAGAGCGTTCTATGTTCTTTTCATGAAAGAACGCCATTAACCGAAAAACAACCCTCATTTTCAGGTTTCTTGTGTTTTACAAAAAATGAATTCAAAAAAATCATTGCATGTATGATTAATCCATGGAAAAATGTTTATAATCATTGCATTTATGGTTCGAAACCTTAAATTTCATGTTATATATGTGTTTACCTGTGTTTTTTTTCGTTTTCTATAACTTACAATCGTGTTTCCAAGGTTGAAGACAACTGTATCGATCTGGTCGATACATTTTGTATTAGGTTGTTACATGAAATGCACTAGGTCGAAACATGTATCAATCTAGTGCATTTTGTATTAGATTGCTACAGTCAATACATGAAATGCACTAGTTCGATACATAAAATACACTAGGTCGATACATGTATCAACCTAGTGCATTTTTTATTAGGTCGCTACAGTCAAAACATAAATGCATTAGGTCGATACATGAAATGCACTAGGTCGATACATGTATCAATCTAATGCATTTTGTATTAGGTCGCTACAGTCATACATGAAATGCACTAGGTCGATACATAAAATGCACTTGGTCGATACATGTATTAACCTAGTGCATTTTGTATTAGGTCGCTACAATCGATACATGAAATGCACTAGGTCGATACATGTATCAATCTAAGTGCATTTTGTATTAGGTCGCTACAGTCGATACATGAAATGCACTAGGTCGCTACATGAAATGCACTAAGTTGATACATGTATCAATCTAGTGCATTTTGTATTAGGTCGCTGAAGTCAATACATGAAATGCACTAGGTCGATACATCAAATGCACTAGATCGATACATGTATCAACCTAGTGCATTTTGTATTAGGTCGCTACAGTCGAAACATAAAATGCACTAGATCGATACATGAAATGCACTAGGTCGATACATGTATCAATCTAGTGCATTTTGTATTAGGTCGCTACAGTCGATACATGAAATGCACTAGGTCGATAAATGTATCAACCTAGTGCATTTTGTATTAGGTTGCTACAGTCGATACATAAAATGCATTAGGTCGATACATGAAATGCACTAGGTCAATACATGTATCAATCTAGTGCATTTTGTATTAGGTCGCTACAGTTGATACATGAAATGCACTAGGTTGATACATGTATCAACCTAGTGCATTTTTGTATTAGGTCGCTACAGTCGATACATAAAATGTACTAAGTCGATACACTGTATCGACCCTGTGCGCAAAAAACTTCGAAAAAACTTCGATTTTTGCGATTTTTTCATCTTTTCTTCTTTTTCTTCATCTTCTTTCAAAATTAGTATATATGGTAATGGAGGGGTATTTGGAAGATGAGGGGAGTGGGGGAGTTTCTTTCATCTCATCCACATACGTAAATCCATCTTCTTCTTCTTCTTTCAAAACCAGTGGAAGGCTATTTAAGACTTTTCATAAATGCTGAATTATGGAAAATGGTTCATAAGGACATTTAGAGAAGGGTTTTCAAAACCTATGTATTTTGGGAAGAACCCCATACTAGAGGGGTAATCTAGGAAAAACCCCTAAATTATTCATTTCCATAATTCATCCAATAACACCATTCATTCATTCATCCATTCCACCATCAAAGATTAGCATAAGATATCAGTGCCAAAAATTGAGATTAATTTATGTGCAGACAAAGTATTTAATTCAAGATCAAATTATCATCAACGTAAAGAACTTCTCAATGAGAGAGAGAGAGAGAACTTAGACAAATTTCCAACAGATTATAAAAATCATCTCATCAACTCAAAGTACAAATTCTTACAAAAACAAAACAAATCTTCAACGTAATTATCAATTCTGCAGCTTCTATAATTAATTTCAATCATTCGTCACTAGTCCTTCACATCTCGAGTCTTATTTCCTCTTCTTCGTTCTGTGGAACTGTCTAGGTTCATTTATATCTTGTTTCCAATATGTAAACCTTTTCTAACTTTGAACTTATTTCTCATTAAACAAGTATTAAGAACTTAGACTAGGACTATAAGCAAAATTGGCATGACAATCAAATAAAAAAATTTACCTGTTGGTGACCTGTCAAGCGAGCTTTGGGGTGCTTGCTGATAGCAGGTTCCCAAAGGAACATGGTGAAATCATCAGACCCTGAAACAAGTCTTTCTGGGGCATTGCCTTTCATTTTGTTGTACCTTTCTAAAGCTACCTGACATAGGAAAGAAAATATAAATAAGTAATTTTCTGGAATGTAAAGAAGATGAACAGGAAGCCTGAAATATAACACATACTGTTAAAACGAAAGGCTGGCTGCCATAAGATTAAAGAAAGCAAGAAAGCTGGGTTCAACCCTTTGACTAAAACTTGGATACATCCTATAAATGGGTTCACATGCACATACAACTTGGTAGTTCTACCAAAATGTCCGCTTGGACAACTGAAGACACAATGATCAATATTATTGACCCAGTTCACTATTCAATAACCGAATTATTATAATGACCCTCAGAAGTTTTTATAGTTCCAAAAACAAGGATAGAAATTAGAAAAGAATAGAGTAAAGGCATTGCTAGAAGATGTGAAACTGCAAACCAACCATCCGAAACAACTAGTACAAGTGCAATATCCATAGCTGAATTACCTAAGAGCTGAAGACACTTTCCTTATCTTCCCGAAGCATAAAGGCACTTATGAAAGTAAATAATCTTATTTCAGATCACATCTTCTGCTATTTATAAACACATTTTTATTCCATTTGAACTCATTTCTATACTCTATAGTCTATAGTTCTTTTAGTTGCCCAGTTGTCCGTTCACAGAGGGTGAGTCAGGGCCTAAGATCAGGCCGAAAGGCTCCAAAATGCAGACCTAATTCCTAACCTTCTCTTCTTTCATTGGGATGTAATTGAAGAGAATATTAGTGTCCATATCCTTCAGTGACTTGATCTTTGATTTTGTTAACTTACATCTTCCCGGTAGTTCACAACTTCCCAATTCTTTTCACTTGCAGTATAAAATTGTCTCTTCTAGTTTATCTATTTTCTTAATCTCTTGAAGAAACTCTCTGCATTTGTGCAAAAATTATAAGAAAATTTTATTTTCCACTGTTGTTTCAGATTTTCAAGCCTTCATCTCCATCCGGCACATTTGCGCATCACTGAAAATAACTTTTTGACGATCATCTACAATATTCTTTTAAAAAAAAGATTCCCTTAGTTGAATAAAAAAAATGAACAAGGCTACATCCAACAACAGATCTACCACCTCATTTGTTCTTACAAATACAATGAAATCCCTCACACAAGAATTAACTTTAGACTCTCTTTTTCTCAAAAGAAACGAATAATGACCCCAACACACCAGGGAGATTCCAGCAGATGCTCTTTCACCTTGGTAAATAGGGCCATAACCCAAATAAGAGCCGTCGGAACATCCCTGTATCATTCAAAATGACTACGAACGAGTAAGCACCATTTACAGCCTCCAACTTTTCAAATCTTTTAGAATCCCTCAGGAGTCAAGATCAAGAAATTCAACACCAGTCTCGACGCAATTGCATTAAGTCATAGACCGTTATTCATTCCACTGTGCATAATTTTGATTCCAGCAGCATAGTAATACCATCTGTATATTCTTTAATCATATTCGTTACCACCCTTCTACTATCGGGACTGAGCCATTAAACACTGCATGAGAGAATCTCAACAGCTGCAAGTTGATGCTTCACCCCTAAACCCCCCCCCCCCCCCCCCCCCCCCCCTAGTTGGGATGCATGTCAAGAAAGTAAAAAAGACAAAATAGCAAATGATGGAAATGGGGAAAATGCTGTAGCCTCAGTGGGTGGTTAAAAAATGTGGAGTACATTGAGATGGTTTGGATATGGAAGACCACTTACATCACGAGAGAGAGAGAGAGAGAGTGCTTTAGTGTGGGTTGAAGGCTCTAAAAGGGTGACAGGAGGGCCAAAATAACATGGATTGAGGTAGAGAAAAAAATTGTAATTACACGGCTACACGCTTTTAAGGAAGACTTTGATTAGATAGATTCGAATGGTGAATTGGATTCATGTTGCCAACCCTAAATAGTTAGGATAACTCGCTCTTAAAGTGTCTTTCGATATACATAAGAAATAAAAAGGGGCATAAATTTAACAAGGAAATGTAAATGTGAAGTATGCATTTGCTAGGAAAGAAAAAAATCATAAAGCTTCATTACAACCATCAAACCTAACAAACAAGGATTACCTCTTTCATTTCCTCTGGAGAGTTTTCTGGTATGATCAAAAGCTCCAGTACGAAGAACATATTCTGTGCTCAATATAAGAGAATTAACCCAATGCCCATGGCCCTAAAGTCAAAACCAATAATAATACAGAAGGTGGGACCATGAGAGGAAAGTCCAAAAATTAGAGAAAAGTAGAGCATTGCATCTATTCTTACAAGTTCGGGGAGCTTATAAACCAAAAGCCACTTAACCAGGCCACCAGTTATGAAATATCAATCCAAACCATCTCCAATACAAAAAATGGAAAGAAAAAACTGGCGGGACATTAATGAACAAAAGATACAAGCAGAATATAACAAGTACATGCCAAAAAAAGAATCATCATACTTTGCAAACTTTGCATAATTGATTTTCTTTGCATTGCAACAGGAACAAAAAACATGAAAAACATGCCATAGAGTTCAATGAATAATTTATTGCCTTCTACAATTCCACAACCAAAAATCACGCAAGCATTGTATAAGAGAAACCACTAGATATTTTGTAGAAAGTATTGAGCGGAATTCTAAGAAAATTTAACCGAAGAGAATTAGGTGGTCCGCCCACAGTGTAAACAACAGGATAGCACTTTACAGGAAACGACACATTATAAAATAAAAAATTCAGCAAAATGAAGAATTACGTAAGAAAATTTCTGTAAACTAAGAACAATGTACATTATATGGGGGAAATACAGAACAATATACATTTTTATTTTTAAAATAATAAATTTCTACGCTTCCTTTCCACTAGAAATACGTAAGTTTCAAATACCTAACCCCTCAGCGGACGAAAAAAAAAGCTCCGCGAAAATTTCAAAATAACAAATGAAAAAATTGGAGCTTGGATAAAATGCCAAGAAATTAGTAATTTTCTAATTTGTATATATATATATATATATTGGACCAAGCCAGCTAACTTTCGAGTCGACTTTTCGAGTTTTTGAATCATGCTTTGTACATCTAAATTACACCAAGTTATGCAGAACTTGGGCACAGGAACAGAAAACTGGGGGAATTTGGCATCAAACTGATTCATGCAGAGCGGGCAAGTTGCTAGCCAATCCAAGTAGGCTAGTCAAGTTCTAAACTAAGCGAGATTTTGGACCATGATATCAACAGCTAAATCTCATAAGGGGGGTGAATAGGGTCTATGGCAATTTAAAAAAATTTCCTAATCTCTTAAGCGGAATTTCAATTATACTAATTAAAAGGGAAAGGAATTATGCAATTCTACAAACAATGAAAAACAAATAAAGTAAAGAGAAGAGTTAGAGAGAGAAAACACAAAGATATTGTTCACGAGGTTCAGCAATCCTGCCTACGTCTCCGCCTCAAGCTATACCCGCTAGAGGATTCACCACGATTTTACTCGCACGGTCTTCTTACGGGTGAAGACCAAACATTTTACAATCCCCTTACAGGTGAGGATCAATCCTGACTTGCAAGAGAACAATCCTCTCTTGACTTCAGAATCTTCTTACGGGTGAAGATTAAACATTTACAAAGCTCCCCGCTTTAAGGACAAGAATCCACGATTCTTGATTTCACTTACACTTGTTGAGAAGTGTTTACAATCAAAATTTGCTCCTTACACGAGTTAAATGATCACTTTAAAGCTCTCTAAGAGTCTCTCAAATAATGGAGTTAAATAGCTCAATTTCGGACTCTTTTGGGTTTATAGGTTTTCTACTCAAAGGATTTATCAATGAATGATAGAGTGAGAAATAGAGTGATTGGATTGATAGAAGTTCTTGTTTTAGTTAATAAATCATCCTTATTTATAGCCTTTGCAAAATTATAGGCATTGGGAAAAATATGACCGTTGAAATATAACCGTTACATGTTTTTTCTGAGTCTCGCATGATTTCGTCGACAAGATTAGAGTTGCTCACTAAATTCGTCGACGAGATGGAGCCAGAATTAAAAAAGTAGCTTTTGCGGCTGATTTCATCAACAAGATCTGTGGACCTCCACAATTTTGTCAACAAGATTCCTGTTTTCTATGGAAATCTCATCTTTAATAGACCTAAACGATGGGAATGAATTCCTTGGTCTTTTGACTCATCTTTATCATGATTTTGGTCATTCTTTATGATGTCCTATGACCTTAAAAAGTTATTTAATTTTGGTCTTAGGCTCCTAAGGTCAATCTAGGCTTTGAGCTTTCTATCAACCAAACTTTGAAGACTTTTTACCTAAGTCATAAGGCACTCTCATACTAAAATATTAAACAATTAAACCTTCTTAAGAGTCTTCAATCTTCATGACTTGATCTTGGGTCATCTTCTTGGATTTCATCTTTAAGCTTCTTTGACCAAGATGGCTTCTTCATCTTCATATCATGACTTGGTATAGATCTTCAATTTGCTTGAATAGCTTGTTTGACTTGATGTTGAATCTTCTCATAGATGGTGTCATTTTCATACTTTTACCTTGAATGGTTTGCTAATGCTCTTCATAAACTGAATTACACTTAAACTCAATAGAGACATTAGTAACACAAATGACATTACATTATTGTGTTATCATCAAAATTAATATGTTACCTTCGGTTGAAACCTAAAGGCTAACATAGAGTACCTAAAAGCTTGGCTGAAGATTGTTAATGATTTAGTCCTAGTTGATTGTTAAGGAGTCAAATTCACATATTTTTTTGAATCGGTAAGGAATCAAATTCACATGTAAATAGATATATAGACAATATTCACAATCTATTTATGAACCAACATAGGGATATACATTCAAAATTAAACTACCTGGTGCCCTTTTTCAGTTAAACATATTAGGATCAAAAGGAAGCTGTGGATGTCCACCTCGGGGTGCATAAGAGGATGTCAGAGTTGTTTTGTATGGGATTTGAGAATAAGAGATTAGGGTTTGTAGAGGAGGAGAAGAAGAAGATTCGAGGAAAAGATAGAGAGAAATGAGAATGAATAATTAGTCTCTTCTCTCATTAGGTCTTTATTCATATAATTAAGGAAGGAAAAAATTACTAAGAAGTACAAGGATGACAATACCCTTAACAATAAATCAACACTCCTCCTCAAGTTGGTGCATATATACATTATGCCAATGGAATTGAATAGTACTAATTCCTTTAATTAAGATGTCTGTCAACTGATTACATGTCTTTACAAATGGACTGCTTATTTGTCCACTCTTAAATTTTCGTTGATAAAATGTCTAATTGTTGTGCGGAAAAACGCGATCTTGGTGCTCGATGATAATATGACAAACAAATATGAAAAGATTCATAAACACAAGACAAGATAAATGTGGTTTGCCCACAATAAGGCTACATCCACGGGCGAAGACAAACAAGAATTCCACTACATTGTCGATCAAAAAAAAAAAGAATTCCACTATATTGAGATCACATGATATAAGAATTTCAACTCTCAAATATTGAGGGTTTGCTCTCTACAAAAGCCACTATGATTTATCGTGAGCCCGTTCTTCCCAAGAGCTTCTCGTTCTCCCAAGAGCCATCACTTTTCTTCTCAAGAGTCACTCGCACTTCTTAAGAACTATTAGGACTCTCCTTGTGAGAAACCCACTCTCCCAGGAAGCCCTAAAAAGTAAACAATCACATCCTTAGCTTAACTTAGAAGCCTGCACCCTAGGCCTATTTATAAACATAAAATCAAATCTTAAACCAACTATGATTTCTCCAAATTCTAATCCTAAAAGATAACTCCATAATAATAGAGTTAAACAATAAACAGAATTCTAGGCAAATCCCAACAATATCCACCTTGACTTAATTCTATCAAATCACTCACGAACACTTTTCTTTCTTCTTCTCCACCACCCTTTAGGGTGTTCCAAGTTCCAACTAACATTGACGATGTTAATCAACACTAAGCAAAACTTAGACATTTTCACATAGAAATCACTTCTTCATCTCCGTCTTCAACATTCTTATGCAAAATTCATTGGACCACCTCGAACAGCTTTTCAAAACCATCATAATCCTCGTAACCCGAACCTCACACCACTATTGTGCAGAAACAGCAAGATCTTGGGGTGCGATGATAATATGGCAAACTAATATGAAAAGATTCAACAGTACAACACCAGAAATACATGGTTTACTCCAATTGGGTTACATCCACAGGTGGTGAAGACAAACAGGAATTTCCATTATGTAGAGATTACATGGTACAAGAATTTCCACTCTCAAATATGGAGCGTCCGGTTCAGAGTTGTGAGATCTATGACAATTTTGAAAGCATGATTCGGGGTTGTGAGATCTATGATGATTTTGAAAACATTGTTCGAAGTGATCCAGTGGAGTTTGAGTAAGATTGTTGAAGACGGAGATGAAGAAGTGGTTTCTATGCGAAGATGTCTATGTTTTGCTGACTTGATCAACATGTGTCAAAGGTGATTTGGAATACCCTAAAGGGTGGTGGAGAAGATGAGCTTTAAATAGTGTTCTTGAGTGATTTGATAGAATTCAAGTCAAGGTGGAGATTTTTCAGATTTGCCTAGAATTCTATTTTTTGTAAAACACTTTTATTATGGAATTATCTTTTAGGATTAGAATGTGGGGAAATCATAGTTGGTTTAATATTTGATTATGTTTATAAATAGGCCTAGAGTGTAGGCTTATTAGATAAGCTGAGGGTGTGATTGTTTAGAGCTTCCAGAGAGAGCAGGTTGCTCTCGGGGAGAGCCTTAGTAGTTCTCAAGAAGAGCAGGTGACTCTTTGGAAGAAGAGTGGTGGCACTTGGGAAAACGAGAAGCTCTTGGGAAGAAGAGCGTGCTCACGGTAAATCCTAGTGGCTCTCGTAGAGAGCGGACTCTTGGTGTTTGAGAGTGGAAATCCTTCTACCATGTAATCTCTGCATAATGGAAATTCTTGACTGTCTTCGCTCGTGGATGTAGCTCTATCGTGGGTGAACCACGAATATCTTGTGTTGTGTTTTGAATCTGTTCATATTTTTTTGTCATATTATATTTAAACTCCAATATCACATTTTTTTACACAATTTTTTTGTGTTTGGGTTTGTAATGCTGAGCCAGGTTGTGCACAATATTAATTGCAACCTTATTGTCACAGTTAGGGGTCTATTCCAACCAAGCTAGCTCGAAGGCTCGGTTTGGCTCGATCAAGTCGAGTTCGAGACCAATTTTTTGGCTTGGTCAAGCTGAGTCAAGCTTTTAATTAAGCTTGAAACTATGTTCAAGCCAAGCTCAAGCCAGGCCCTATTTGATTTTGCTCGGCTCGATTGAAGCTCGGTTCAGCTCAAGGTTGATAAAATATTATTAATAATAAATATAATGTATTTAAGGATATAAAAGTAAACTACACAACCCTAAAACAACCAAACCCTTAAAATAACTTGGGGCTTTACCTCCCTCTAGGCCTCTACCCCTTACCGCTCTATCTGTCAGATCTATGACGCCGACGGTCATACATTCTCGACAAGTAAACTCTGCATGTTCTAAAGCATTGATTTGCATATGATGTCATTGCCTTCATCGACATTATTCGCATATGTTTCATCCGAGGAATCTATGTATTAGACTGACTCAACATGTACATCCTCAACCTCCTTATCGCTTTCCTCTCCCCTTAGGTTGACCCTGAGATTCAAGATCTCATCGATGGTCCAACCTTCCCTACTAGGGGCTCCGATGAGTTCCGGCCTTTTGTTTGTTGAGTCCCCAAGTTCAAGTTATGCTGCGTTGCCCCCCTTCAAATTTCCATTGATTTCATCTTTCTGCATTACTTGATTGTTATAAAAAAAAATTCCAATTGATGGACTTGTAGGATTGTATCTGATCACTTGAGCATAACTACACCCTGAGACGTAGGGCTGTAAACGGATGCGGATATTATCCGTATCCGAATCCGTTTAGTCGGATAATTATCTGGATAGGTATCCGGCGGAGCGGATTCGGATAGTAAAATACTACCCGTTTATAATCGGATATGGATTCAGATACTGTTATATCCGATCCGATAAATATCTGTTCCATTATATAATATATATAAATAATATATTTTAAATTTATAAAATTAATATAACCTTTAAAATATATTTTTTAAATAAAAATGTATATATTTTTAAATTTTTTAACTATTAATTTATATTTTTTAATTTTTAAAAAAATTAATCGGATAATTCGGAGACTATCCGAATCCGAATATTTTAATCGGAGTCAAATACGGATATCATATTTCACTATCCGCCGGATATTTATTCGGATTCGGATATCCGGATATACCAATATCCGTTCCGAATCCGCTCCGTTCACAGCCCTAGTGAGACGGTTTGAGAATCTGTTAATTGATTTCCCATAGTTTGAGTGCATTATATTAGGATTTGTATCAAGCCGAGCTCAAGCTTGACAAAATCTGTTCAAGCCGAACTTTGAGTCTGGTCACTTGAGCTTGATTAGAGCTCGAGCCAAGTCTAAATATCTTCAAGCAGAGCTCAAGCTTGGCTCAACTTGGCTCGAATACAGCCTTAGCCACAGTATAACTGCATTGAACCCCCTGAATAGGAAAGCCCAATTCATCCAGAAGAAATTTGAACCAAAGAAACTCACATACTCTGTGAGCCATACTCGAAATTCAACTTCAGCACTTCACCTTTCTACCATCGATTGCCTTTTACTTCTCCAGATCACAAGATTTCCTCCAACGAAAGAACAATAGACTGAAGTGAACTTCCTATTAGATACAGATCAATCCATTCAGCATCTATATACGCTTCAACAATCACGTGTCCATGCTTCGAAAACAAGAGCTTGTTCTTGGTGATGACTTTAAATAGCGCAGTATCATGTATGTTGCCTCTAATTGTGATGCTTGGGAGTATGCATAATCGGACTCACAACACTAATAGTTTATGCTATATTGGGGCAAGTCAATGAGAGGTATATAAGATGACCAACCAATCTCTAATACATCTCTGAATCAATGAGAGGATGTCCACGATCCTCACATACCCTGTGATTTTGTTCAATGGGAGTGTTTGCCAGCTTACATCCCAACATCCCTAACTCCTGCAATAAGTTAAGAACATACTTCCTTTGGGATATAAGGACACTCATTGTTATCTAGCAACCTCAATCCCAATGAAATACTTCAACTATCCAAGGTCCTTGATCTCAAATTTCTTTCCCATATAAGCCTTCAGCTTATAAATCTCCTCTATATTATTTCCAGTCAAACCTATATCACCCACATATACAATGAGAGTTGTGGTCTTTCCTCCACCATGTTATCAAAGAGAGTATGATCAACTTGACTCTCCTTTTATCCACTTTTTACCATTGCCCCTTAAACATCTCAAACCAAGCTCTTGAAGACAGTTTCAAACAATAAAGGGTTTTCTTCAATTTACACACCCTGTCTATAGCATATGGAATTGTGAAACCAAGAGGAAGCTTTATACACACCTATTCCTACAAATCCCCCTGCAAAAATGAACTCTTTACATCAAGCTGTTAAAGAGGCTAATCCAGAATGGTGACAAGGGATAGCAAGAGCTAAATAAAATAAACCGGAGTAAATATTTCTCGGTAACCAATCCCTTAGGATTGAGTAAACCCCTTTGCAATAATTCTTGTTTTATACTCATGGTTCAAAATATCGGTATTAGTATCGGTAAGGTAATATTAGGATACGTATCGGGCCGACACGCATCTAGATGCCAGAAAAAATGAAGATACGCTTCGATAAGCAAAGAAAAACTTGGATACCTTACATAGAACTTCTTTTAATACAAATATAAGTTAAAAACAAACTAAATGAAGTCCTCCAACTACATTTATAATTGTATATATGAGTTAAAAAATTTATAAGTTAAAAGATGTGAGCATGCTAATAAACAGGTATAAAAACACAATATACAAGCTCAATATGACGGTAAACTACATGCCAATTCAAATTCTAGATTGAATCTTCGATTGAAGTATTTTTCAAAATATTGAAGATTCTAGGGTTTTCAAATATTTTCACAAAAGTGATGAAAAATCATTGATTCATCATAAAATTGATTTTGGGTCGATGGATTTTGCATAAAATCAATAGATCTACTCATTTTTTGTTGATTGCAAAATCATTGATCCATCATTAAAAAAAAATGATTTTTGATCAATGGATTTTGCAAGCAATCAATAGATATATTCACTTTTTGTTGATTGCAACCAATTTTCATTAATTTAAACAATTGAAATTGGAAAAAAAATTGGTTGATCTCAACTTATTTTCATTAATTTAAGCAACTAAAATTGGAAAAAAAGATATTTGAAATTTTGCATACCATCGAAAATTTGGTGAAACTCTTTCAATCTAATATAAAAAAGCTTGGATCTTTATTTTTAAACATAAAATCGACAAAGGAGTTGTTGTTTTAGGCCTAGAAATTGATTAGAGAAGAAAGATTGTTCAAAGAAATCAAGAATAGATTCTAAGGGTGTTTTTAACACTAAAATGGTAAAATAGCTCAGCTTTATAACTGTGTTGAGAGTATTAGTACAGTAGCGGTATCAATATGATACACATCAATACTCGCTGGTACATTGAGATACTAAGGACTGTAGAGTATTCCATGCACTAGCGTACCAGAAATGTGAAATTCTAATACGTACAGGATTGGTATGTCGGGTACGTCTTGAAATTTTAAACTATGTTTTTACCTCTGCATAGAACCATCCGATTTATGCTTCAATGTAAGCACCCACTTGCATCAATAAGCACTAACAGCTATAATCTGTTTTGTTGGCACTCTGTCAATAAGTGATTGTTTTGCCATTTTAAAAGGGTATTTTTGTCATTTTGAAAAAAGATAATAATATTTTTAGGAATCTCTTTCTCAAGCTTAATGGGTCTTGTAGGCCTTACTAGGTGCAAATTTGAGTGCTTACAATAATTTTCACATGGTCTTAAAGGTGCATAATCAATTATGCTCCACAATAATCACCCCTAACAAGATTATGGAATCACTGGTTATTTCCATAATTGGTCATTACATAATCGCTTATGATGAGTCGAACCAAACGCTTATCAGGACATATTCCGGACATAAGCATTTAAGTCTCAAATAAGCGCTTATGAAAATCCAAACCAAATAAGCCCAAATGAAATATATAAGAAAGAACTAACTTTCCTACCTTAAAGTAAATGACATGATACAACTTCAATGCCACATTGAATTACGTGCCAACTAAAACACTGTGGGCTAAAAAAATGAATAGAGCAATACATGATAAGTGTGTCAAACATGATCACAATACTAGGACCAACTCAAGTAAACATGATATGTGGTTTGTCACATATGTATGTATGTCACATCTCTATGTACATCTGGTATTGACTGGTATCTGGGATTCTGGAGTATACACTATCTTAATCAGGTGCAAAGCTGTGAACTGTGGAATTTGTCCATAACTTTTACTCAATGCTAGGGACTATGTAGCATGCCCATAAGCTCCAGATGAGTGGATTGGGTATCATGACCATAGCCATACGAATAAGAAGATGCACACTCATATCCATAGGCAATAACACGAGACCATAACCCTATTTTGTTTTATTTTTTGAAACTTAGGGTTAATTGATGGATCTTTTAGATCATCCATACACTTAACCCATTTCATTTTTTCAACCCTAAATTCAATGAATTTTTCAAAAGAAAAATTGAAGATTGTAGGGATTTCAAATTTTTCAAAACAGTGAAAAAATTGTCTATTAAAAAAAAATGTAGTTTTTTGAAACATTGATTTCGCAATAAATCAATAGATCCACTCACTTTGGATAAATAACAACTTAACTATTTGCATTAATTTAAACAACTTAAAAAAAAATAGTATACTTATGAAATTTTGAAAAAACCTTTTGAATTTGAATCAAACACTAGGAATGAGCACCCATTCATGTTTTATGGTTTTTGGACAGTATCAATTGATATGTTGAAATTTATTTTTAAAATGATTTAAAAAATACAGTATCAACATGTATCGAATGTGTATCGACCGTATCAAACCAATACAGTCGATAAGTGTCAATACGCACTTGGTAGTATTGAAAACCAATATGTATCAAACCATTACGGTCGATACGTGTCGATATTTATACCATGTTGATAATAGTACCCTCAAAAAAAGGTAAGAAATATTGAGAAGTACAAGGATGATAATACCCCTAACAATAAACCAACAGTCTAGACATATAACCAATATAAGAACTAAAATACTAGAGTGGCAATTAATAATGGAATGTGGTATCCGAACAGCACACTAAACCACAGAGAGAGGACTATCTTGAGCATGTAATTGCATATCAACAAAGGAATATTTCAACCAACAATTGGCAGAAGCAAAATGAAGCCACCAGTTGTCAGCATGATGTACCCAAGTGCAAATATTTTCCATCCTTTAGAGCCAAAAGAGAGAGAGAGTATAAGAAATATAACCATAATAATGCAGCACTTGGTAAAAATCAGAATACCTACAAAGAACTAGAACTTGGAAAAGAAAATATGTACCTTGTATATATCACCCCATCTCCGCCCCATTTCACACAAGTTACTGCAAGCGTGTGAGGGTGTGACCAGTAAGACAAATAACACATTTACTTAATGAAATGTCCCAAATGCATGCATCACCATCTTTGCTAGAGCTTACAAAACGACGACATGGAGCTTTCAGGTGTACTGGTTCCCAAGAAATACCAGTAATCCATTTCTTGTGGCCCTGAGATGTGGCAAAGGTCAATTAAAATCTGGATATAAAGCAAAGATAAGAAAAGAATGTCACGGTATGAAAGGTAAAGAGCATAGTTCACAGTTGAAAGTAAAGTAATGAATGAAAAATAAACAAGAAAAAGCAAAATAGTACAGTGGTTGTGCTGAAAAGGGGAAAAACAGAGATAGAGAATTTAACACCTTTTCATTTTTCTACCCTACTGCTATTTAATAAAATCCATTCTATTTTTTTAATATATTTTTTTGTAAATAATTTCTAACTCTATGTAGGTCTCGCCGTCTCGGGCGACTATTTTTGTTACTAGCACTTTAGCTCTTAGGTGACAAAAGGATAGGCACCAAGAGGTGACCACGTCATAATGGGCAGCCTCCTAGGCCCTGATGTAGGCACTAGGGGTCATAGTAGGCAAGGCAGTGGCCTAGGTAACGTTTTGAGAAGTACATAAAATAATATGTTTTTTTATTGACCAAACTACCATATTCAAATAAAATAAATTTTTATATCCTTAAACAATAATAATATTACATATATCAAATTTTTAATGACCGCCTAGGCGACCAGTCGCCTGAGCCTAGCAGAGCGCTTAGCCGCCTAGGCGACGCCTTTAACAACTATGGTAAACCCTTTGCCACGAAAGAATTGTACACCTCAAAAGTGTATCAAAAAACAGATTTTACCTTCCATTTTTTTCTGTCACTACCTTCCATTGATCTTTTCAAGAGACCTCCATTTTTTTATTCCATTGTTTGCCTCCGCTAGGAATGAGATTATGGTTACAATCATTTTCGAGTTTGGCTGCCAGGCCCTATAGGAGTAGAAACAACTATAAGAAGAAAGTGGAATAAAGGATGAGCAATGCAAGCTTAAACTCAACAGATGCTCAAAGAATCCCGGCCCAGCCAAGGTTCTTTTTTCCTTTCATTTTCTTTTTATCCCACAGCCCACAAGGAGTACGAGTATCAACGCTTTCTCAAGTCTCATAACACAAAAGGTTCTATATAAGTGGAAGCGAGCTCTCTTGTGGAAGAACTGAACTTTGTTCGCAGTTCTCTTTGAGGGCACTCTTGATGTTAAATGGGAGCGAGCTCTCTTGTGGAAGAACTGAACTTTGTCCATCTAAATGTCCACAGTAGTTGATTGGTCAACACGATCAATCATATAGTGGATCTATCACTGTTAGAGTTTTTTCATTTATTTATGTAGGCATATTCTTAAGGATGCTAATGAAATTACTGTTAATTGGCTAAGCGTGGTGTATAAAGGCACTCTGTGTAAGCCAGGGGCTCTGTACCCTAAATATCTTTGTTTTCAATATAATATTTTGTTTATTAGAGAGAGAGGGAAGAGAAAGAAAGCAGCGTATAAAACCTTTCAAAGATAATCAAATCGACAAATAATACATTTAATCTAACCGATTTTATTCTACAATCATCGTGTTTCAAGTACTCACATTAATAGTTAACAGAGTAATATGTTATGTATAAGCACGGAAAGAAAATAGAAAAGAATGATTAACAAAGAACATTTCATTAGATAATATTAATAAATAAATAAAATTGTGGACTTTACAATAAGTGGTTTGCAAGATGACTTCCCCGTTTGTGGATCCCAGCATTGAAGTTCTCCAGCCTTGCTCCCACTTACAAGATGCTTACCATCAGGTGACCATGCAATACAAAGAACCCAATTCTTGTGCCCTGAATAAGATTTAATAGTATGGTGTAAGTACTGTTTCAATGGAATCTTTTATGATCGGTACTTTTGATAATCATGTGGATATATTAATCAAAAGAGAAGTACAATGATATTTTTTCAGTGGTATTACACTTGCCATAGAAGCTTTAAATAATTATCAAAGAGGATAGACCACCCTAATAGTCCTCCAAGAGTGCCACTATGTCTGTGTGATGAATTTTACATTCCTTGAGCTAATGAAATGAAGTTTAGCTTCAAAATCTATCTGACAAGGGTACATGGTATGCGCTTTCCTATAAATTGAGTTCAAATCACTAACTCAAGCCATAGGGGGCAGAAGAAAATCAATTGCTTCTTTACACAGTACTGTGATCTAAAAATCGAACCCCGCAACAGCCCAGCACATTACTAAACCAATGAAACCAGCCAGCACTTGACCACATTGCCTCACTTCAAGTTACTTAATAATTTTCAAATCTGTTTTATTTGAACACAACATTATCTACATGTAGAATAAAGCAAACTTTCTTATATAGAAACTTTAAAGCAATCTTCCTTGCGATTTGAAGATATGAAAACCCAAGTTTAAGAATGGGTTATTTTTAGAGAAAATGGAAAAACTTTCTCCTCCAAGGAAAACACTACTTTGGAATTCTTTTACAGTTAGGGGCTTAAAGTAAATAGTACCACATTCCATTTCATTGAGTGGTTAAATGATCCTAATAACCAAATCAGGGCATTCAGTGCCAAAACATTCAAGACTGCAGCAATATTTTTGAAGGCATTTGAGGCTTACACCTTGTGAGGGGAAATTACCGAAAGGACACGCGTCAGCAGCAGCTCCTCCCAAGTTCTGATTAGCTGGTAGAAGACTGGAGTGGAGGGTGTGATACCCTGACCTGCACTCCGATGATTAAGTCAGTAGGTGTAGGAGATGATGAACAGCAAGAACATAATAGAGAGTTCGAAGGTCTTAGCTCTCCCCATTTTTTCGTCCCCCCTTACACTGTTTTTCACAGGGTTATATAGACCACCCTTGCCATGGCCATAGGCACCCATTGATGTCCATGCATACCTCGAATCCCTGATGTGTACTTCAGTAATCATTTTAGATAGATCTTCTGGTCATTCGTACTGCACGCGCATCTGCACACAAAAAGAGCAGGCAAAGAGTAGGAACTCGTCCGAGGTGACTGGCATTAAATGCAGCATTAAATGCCATTTAATGCCAAGACAATGTTACCCACCTACCATCGCAGAGGTAGGATCAGTCCCAGGCGACTAGGCAGCAACGCCAGATCTCATTACGTGTTTAGGATACGCGATCGTGGACAATAAGACGACGGGTATGTCGTCAGAATGAGGACGTGACCGTCGTTCACGAGACCACGGGTCCGTCGTCAGAGTGAAGACGTGATCGTCGTTCACAAGACCACGAGTCCGTCGTCAGAGTGAAGACGTGATTGTCGTTCACAAGACCACGGGTCCGTCGTCAGAGTGAAGACGTGATCGTCGTTCACAAGACCACGGGTCCGTCGTCAGAGTGAAGACGTGATTGTCGTTCACAGAAAATGGAAAAACTTTCTCCTCCAAGGAAAACACTACTTTGGAATTCTTTTACAGTTAGGGGCTTAAAGTAAATAGTACCACATTCCATTTCATTGAGTGGTTAAATGATCCTAATAACCAAATCAGGGCATTCAGGGCCAAAACATTCAAGACTGCAGCAATATTTTTGAAGGCATTTGAGGCTTACACCTCAAGGCAAGGTGTCTAAAAAACAACCTGGGGCACATTAAAAAGGTGCGCTTACTATGTACACATGAGGCTTACACCTCATAAATTGATGCATTATAAAAAGCGACGCTCATGTTATGATTTTAAAAAAAATTAAATGGCTCACAGTGAAGGCAAGCGCCCCATGTGTCTGGCAGTATTATAATTGGAAGATATGCTCACAACTTATTTTTAAAATTCTCTCACCCTCCTAACAATTTATTGAGGTAAACGTAGCAATGCCTGATTAAAAGGGTAAAGAGAAAAATAAAAGAACTGCCAACCTATTAGGAGTTAGGAAATCTGTTTCCACTTTCCAGTTCTTTGTCACATATTCATTCATGTGATTAACCGACTTAATTACTTTAAAAAGTACGCACCTCTTCTCAATTTGATTTTATTATTTTTTTGTGAACTTCTCTCAATTTTTTTTTCTTCCTAAATTTAATGGGAAGTTGAAAACTAGAAATTTGGAGAATCGAACCAAGGATATATATGCATTTTTGAAATTTTAAACAATTTTTATGAATTAGAAGTTAAAATTTTGAATTGTCATAATCATTTCCAATTTTATGATTTTTCCTAATTCTATTTTTTGAATTTATTTTATTTATTCATTCAATTTAAAAGGGATGCTCATGATGCTTATGCCTCAAGCTTTAGGCAAGTGAAGCACCTTGCCTATGGCTTCTTGTGTCAAAACATTGTCTGGAGCAATTAAATGGAGCCAAAGAGAAATAAAAGTAACTGGTTTTCCCATTTGCCAATACTATGCAAGGTGATACTGTAATAGTGGTACCCGACTATAGGGATCAGTGATACCCAATTCTCAACTCTCAAGTATCACAATGCAAGGTGATGATACTATTTGAGAAAGAGGCTTTGAATATGGTTAGAAACCCTCAGCAAGCCTTCTTGTGGGCCTCCACTCAAGAGAAAATTCTAGCGGTTGATCACCAAAGGAATCATGGCATGTTCATTCCTAATAGATGCTGCATATGCAAAGGAGAGGAAGATGCCGATCACCTCCTCATCCACTGTCCTTGGGCTTGGAAGGTGAGGATTTTTTCTTCTCTTTGTTTGGGATTGTCTAGGTATTCCCCAAAGAGGTGAAGGACCTGATTCTAGGTTGGCCTAGATGTGTTTATGGCCAAAATGGAGCATTTTATGGTGTACACATCCAGATGCAGTTTGTTAGGGTCATTAGTTTGAAAGAAATAGCACAACTTTTGGAGGGACCGAGTCCTCCTTACCTAAACTCTGTTCCATGGTGGGTTCGTATTTTTGCATCTAGTCTTCCCACGGTCCCACCTCCCTGAGTTTTCAGGCATCTCTCCTTCAGATTTTATGTATAGATGGAGTCAATGAGTTTTTTGTGACTCTTTGAGTCCTTGTATGGCTTTTTGAGGGGCAATCTTCCTCATTCTCCCTTTCCCTTGAACAGTTTTCTCTGTTAATGGAAATTATCTTATGGTTATCGATAAAAAAAAAAGTTATACCCAACTGAAGTGAACAAACAAATTACTTAAATAACAAGGAAGCACAAAGACTGAGCATCGCATAGTTAGTCAACCATTAGGTTCCATGAGTGATAGTTAACTATCACTAGATTTGACATCAGTTATTCTAAGTTTCTAACTGCCAAATCTGAGGTCCATGTAACATAGCATCAACATCAAACCATCACAGAAAGAATTTTTACTCAACTCAAATCATCTATTGATATGGTCTCAAAGACACCAACACCCCCCATTATGATTTATGTGTTGAATATGCAATATTTTTTTATAGAACACAACTATGTCTGTAAGGTAGCTAGTAGGACTTGCACACATCAAATCGTGAAAATGAAAGAAATGAATCAGTTATAAGAAAATCGTAAACAGGGAAAGAATTTCAGACAAATCTTTGTATTCAACCTGTACATGTATGCAATGGTGTCTGAGTATTAAGGTCCCATAATCGGACAGTGGTGTCACCAGAACCACTAGCCAATTGTCGCCCATCAGGACTAAAGGCAACTGAAAGTACAGCTTCTGTATGACCTGCAGTTACAAAAAAAATGAGACACAATATCAACTATTATCACTAATAATAGAGTGAAATGGAAGTAATGATGCTGCCTTTAATGGGACGATTTGGTTAAACTGATAGTAACATTATTTAGTTGAGATCAATGTTTTAAAACACAAAGGCATGAGGTGAGGCATTAGGACCTCAAGATGCGTGAGGCATAAGCCTCAAGGCATAAGGCTTATTAAGCCTCACAAGAAAGCATCATTCTCTTTCATTTTAACAAATAAATAAAATATAAGAGAAATTATAAACATATTTAAAAAGTTAATGGAAGATTATAGTATATATATAGAGAGAGATATGTATGCATATATATTTGTATTCGCATACATGTGTGTACATGTGGGCCCATGCATACTCATTGAAAATACTATATAAATTATTTAACTATCAAAAAAATAAAATACAAGAAGGGCAAGCAAATACTGAAATTTAAATTTACTTTCTTATTCATATACATATTGAAGATGATGTTCAATCATCAATTCAAGTGATGGATTTAAAATTTTAGTAAACAATATGCAAAGAAGTCATGAACTACATTGCAGGCCAGTGACTCCAAATTTTTCAATGTCTAGTAGGGAAATTAGTGTGAATTATACTCAAACGGTTTTAAATGCCTAAATTCATTAAACATAATAAATTAAGGGTTGGTTGAAACCAATATCATCCCCATTGTTTTCAATGCCTTATCTTAAATAAATAAAATGTTATTTTTTATTAACGAAACAATAACAAATTTAAAGTAAAAAACAACGTTTAAGTCCCAATTATGTGGCTAGAACCCTAATTTTAATGTATAAGGCGTACACTATAGACATAAAGCAAGTCTCAAGGCGTGAGGCATGTTCCTCATGTGAGCTTCATACTTTGAGGCGTAAACCTTATGGGATTTAAGTCTCAAGGAATTTTCCTCACGCCTCCTCACACACCTTTTAAAAAACTGGTTGAGATAAAGGATGAAGAGATAAAGGCTAGGTTGAGAGTTGAGACGATATTTTCAAAAGTTACTGAATGAAGACTGCACACAATACCTCATACTAGGTAGAGACATTAACTTAGAGGAGACTAGAGATCATTATTATTTTTGTAGAATTAGGGTAATAGAAGTAAAAGAATTTCTAATTAGGATGAAGATGGGAAAGGCCTTAGGACCAGATAATATTCCAATTGAAAACAAACGGTGACGATTTTAAAATAAATAACATCCCCAAATAGTACAGAAACTGACCTACAAAAAGCAGCTGCAATAGTTGTCATATCATTACAACAGGATTTTGCAAAATATACAACCACATAATTTAGCAATTAACGCATTAATTAATGCATTAGGACCACTAGATGTAAGGAGGATGAGAAATATAAATCTCGTACCAGCAATGGTTGATGAACATCTATTTACTGGACGAATTTGAAAAATCGCTTGAGGTTGGTAAACTATGCACAATACCTTCTCCACAGAAACTGCAATTTCGTTTTAAAAAATAAAGTTCAACTTCTTCAACAAACAACAGCCAATCAACAAAGAAGATTCGACATTAGATAAAATTTATCACTAAAACAAGATAATGGAAGCTAATATGGAACAAGTACTTTCATAAGAGATTTACTAACCATTGTTTTTCTGTAGATAAAATCCAAGCTGCACCACAAGTTCCTCATCTGATATGTAAAAAGCATAAGGCAACTTTTCATCTTGAAACAACAAAAACACAAAAACGTTTGTCACTAATTAGAGTATTACAACCAAAATTTCCCTCGTATTGTCGGAAAATATCTTCATTCAAGACCTTTTTTTTGGAAAACTCTGATGATTTTCTCTCTCTACTTTTCCTATTAATGCCTCCGCATTATGAAACAATTAATGTTTGCAACTATAAACTATAACCATAAAGTTCATAGCAGCCAACTGATAGCTTAAAATCCGCTCTTGGAAAATTAAGTCACCGGACAAATATTGACTCTGTTGTGAGTCCTATGCTAGGTTGCAACTTAGTTCTCACCCATCTAATTGTTCGACTGTTCGAGAATATCCCCGACAGCTAGAGCAATAACCAAAGCGACAAAAGCAACAACTTTACGATTAGATAGCTTGAATAGTCAATGTTAATAAACATCATCCTCGTCAATGTCTTATTCCATATATTTTGGGGTTGGCAGTCAATGGCACCAAACCCCTCATAAAATATTTGGTGCACAAGAATGAGGGAACATTACAACAGAGTCATAGACTAACCTATACTAAGGGGTCTTTGGTAACTTTAAAATTAGAGCTTCAAGTGAATGGTCAATGTTAATAATATGAGCTTATTCCAAAATAAGACTCTTTGGTGAATGTTTAATCTAATGTCTAAATATTTTAGAATAAGAGGTTCTACCTCTAAAATAATATGTAACATCATGGGTACTTTTTCTTTCAAAGCTTATTGTGCTAAAGCAGGTAGAGGCTTATTTGCACACATGTGAATTTGATTCACTTGAAGCAAATTTTTATATCCTTAATACTTTTTATAAATGCTTTTTATGCCCCTTATATTTTTTGCAAATGCCTAATCTATCCCTCCACCTCAAATAAGTACTTATTTGTATTTTTATCATACATGATATAAGACATACTAGTTTTTTTCCTTCAAAAAAGTTAGTTTTACCAAACAAACTATTTTAAAACAAGACCTAAGATAAACAATTCTTGTTTTCTTGATCTAATATAAATAGCTCTTATTAGATCATACAAGGGTGTCAAATGCCCCCTAATATGTTTCACTATAACAAAATTAAAATACAAGTCAATTCTCACCACTAATAAGTTGAGAGAACCTTATTGAAATACACTATGTACATTAGTACGAACAAACTTTGCCAATATTTACGAAATACGATGTGCCATATAGAAACATATGATAACCCAACATGGATACAAGCTATGTAGTTGATTGCATAATCAGGGCTTGTTTGAATGCACCACAAACGGAAAGCAAAGGCATAGCTATATAGTTTAGTTTGTTTTTCCTATCAAACCCAATTCCTTTTAAATAGATTCAAATTGGCTAGTTTTTCAAATAGGCATAAAAACAATATACCAAACAAAAAACGCATACTTTCACATTATAAGGTTCACAAGATAGCTGTTTTTCGTTATAAATCCAAAGAGGGCCTCAGCATCTATGAACTTAGGTTTGAATGTTAATCGGGATAAGTGGGTACTCTGTAAGTGTTCAATGAATTCTTTTAGAATGGGCTGATCAATAAAAGTTCCATTGCCAAATTGTTGTTATGTGTGCCTACTCGAGGAAGAGTCGGTAGATCATTTACTACTGCACTGTCCGGTTGCCTTTGAGATTTGGAGTTTATCTTATCTCAATTAGGTGTGGATTGGGTCTTTGCATCCTCCTTTCTGAGTTCCTTATCACATTGGCAATTGATGAAATTGGTGGGTGCTATGCTAAGGAAGCAATCTGAACTACCTTGCTTGGAGCTATCTCGTGGTCCATTTGGAAGGAGAAAAACAGTCGTGGCTTAGACAATTCCTCCTTTTCAAGTCCTCGGATTTTAGCTCGGATACGGCGGTTGATTGTGGAATGGTGTTCACTTATTCAATTGGGAAAGGAAGTAGGAGATATCTTGTTGTGAGGAGTCAAATTCTTGTAGACATGATATCATTGTTTCTATCAATAGTTTCCTATTTCTACAATTATTGTTGTGAGGGGTTAGATTCTTGTAAACATGATATTTGTTGCATGTTTCATCGTTTCCTTTTTCTACTAGTTGCACTTTATTTATTGTTTTTAGTTTACATCACTATAAACTGCCTTTAATCTATTGATCTTTTAATATATCTGATAGTTACTGATCAAAAATAAATAAAAGTTTCATGTTGTCTCCATTTCCCTCATTCCTAAGAAGGATAGAGTAATGGAGGCAGAGGACTTTCATCCCATATTCCCATTACTTTAATGGGGAGCTTGAACAAAATCATATTTCGACTTTGGCTAAAAGACTTAAGTAAGTGTCGGGCCCAATGTAGTCAAAGTATCCAGGCGATTAAGGGTTCCCTAGGCAAGGCATTGCTTAGGTGAGGCCTAGATGATCAAAATCTACTTATTTGTTTTAAATATGTAACATTTAGTGAGTGAGGGCCTAGATCATGATCTAGGCAATAGGAGTTGTGGCTAGGCGAGGCGGTGGCCTAGCGACGTTTTGACTACACTAGTCAAACTTGAGCATCTTTGCTTATCAAGGTGCCTTTATGAACAATAGATGAAATACTTATTGCCTTTGAGTGTGTTGATGAGAGGATGAAAAGTGATGCCGTCGGTCTAATGTTGAAACTTGACTTAGAAGATGCCTATGATTTGGTGGACTGGAACACTGGACTATGGTTTGGATTTGAAAGGCTTTGGCAATAGTAGGAGGAACTCGGTTCGAGGGTGTATGTCGTTGGTCATTTATTATGTTAATTAATGGTTCCCCAAAAGGCTTCTTCCAATCTTCCAAAAACAAAAATTTATCAAGGAGATCCTTTGTCCCCCCTTTCTGTTTATTATTTGGAAAACCTGATAAGTAGAATAATTTCTTTAGCTGAATCCCGAAAACCTGTTGAAAGGTATCAAGTGAAAAGAGAAGAGTGGAAGTTTCTAATCTCAAATTTGCTGATGATACTGCCTTATTTTGTGAAGCGTACCTCAATGGCAGTTAATCTAAAATTCATTTTCTATATGTTCAGGATCTATCTATGGCTTAGCGACTACCTTGAGTAAAAGTTCCCTGGTAGGGATCAACATGGAAGAGAGCAAAACAAGTCATTGTGATAAAAATCTGGGGTGGAGAATGGGTAAATGGCCCCTCAAATATCTTGGCAGATTGGCTTCCTTAGAGCATCTCCAATGGCAAAGCCATTTTTTCTGGTGTCAAAGCTATTTTTTGACACTACTACAGTGCCAAAATACTATGATTTAACACCTACACTGCAATGATGCAAAAGCCATTTCTATATTCAATAAGCCTTTTTTTGTAGGACAATGGCAAAAGTGTAAAAACAAGAAGGGTCAATTGGTCATCCACATCAAATGGCATTAAATGACTTTTGTCATTTCCCACGCCATATTTGGCGAGTATAAGCTGGAGTATGTTATCTTTGGGTCAAAGCTATATTTTAGCAACCGATAAGGATGGACAACAGCATGTTCCTAGGCACGGTAGAGATTCCGCCACATCACCAACAACACTGCATCCCATCAAATTTGATGTGGGACAGTGTTTTGAAGTCGTGGCAAAATCTCCACGACATTGGGGTGGCAGTACAATGCACCAGCTGTTGCCCATCTTTTCTCAAATATAATTTATATATCAATTCGAGGTCGATGGAGTTAATGCTAACCAACAAGAATTCTGCCCGGGTGATATTTTTAATTGGGCAAGTGGACCGCATCACATCATGGTTTTTTGCTTCTTTTTTCCAAAAGAGTGTCATGGCATAAGCAAGGTTACGAGAAACTAAAACAAGAAACATGAGTTGAAGAAGGCATGTAGGGGAAGCTTACATTGTTGAGGAACTTATTGACGATTTGTTGGAGCTGGACCGGACCGGCTCTCTGCGGAAAATACATGGGAGCCCCCAAACCTTCGGGGTCCGTTAGAAGGCACATCACGTTATTGTCCATCTCTTTCTCTTCTTCCGCTTCCATTTTTGTCTGCAACTTCCACGGTTTTCACCCACTCGCTGCCTCTAAAATTGGGCAAGCCGGAGAATGAGGTTTAGGGTTTGGGGATTTTTTTAAATACTAAAAAAAATATTAATTAGAATGATTAAAAATTCTTAACCAAAGATATATTTTTTCTAAAAATCAAAGTTATATTATTGAATCAAAAGAGCTGTAAATCTTAACTAAAAAAAAGGGGTTGAAAATGGCATGTATGTGGTGACTTGTAGGTGCTCCAAGTTCAATCGCAATTTGCTATAATTTGATCATTCATATGTGTCTCTTTTAACACCTTTCCACTATGATTAAGATTCACCAACGGTTCAACCATTTGACCTTGGGTTTTAGAAAAAAATATTAATCTAAAAATTTGTTAACCAAGGTTAAAAAGACAATTAAAGAGGCTTTGCGAGCCATACCAAATCTGATCTCTATCTCCTTTGTCAATGTTGGCGGAGAGCCCATCAGCATTAAGGGGATTCAACACGTATCATGTGCAACCAAATTCTCCTCTTTTTTTTTTCTTTCGTAAAGAAATTAGTTTTGACAAAAAAAATAATAATAATAATTTTAACAGGAATATAAAAGGTAGGTGGCAACTCTAGAGCTAATGTTAGGCTCTGCAAGCAGCAGCGGAGCCAAGATTTTTTTTTTTTTTTTTTTTTTTTTGGGGGGTGGGGGTTTATGGTCATCGTGTCTAAAATATTTTTTTCCTCTAAAGTTTAGGGGGGCTAGAACCCCGTCCCCACAGTTCCGCCCCTCTCCCATGCTATTAATAGTATAGTAAACAAAAACTTTCAGGGGGGCTTCATCCCTCCTTGACCCCATGTGGCTCACCCCTGGCTGCAAGCTAGCAAAAGAGGTTATCCTGTGTCTATACTTAAAAATAAAAGAGAATGCTAGCCCTAGTTTGTATCTTCGTCACTTTTGGAGGAACACTTGTTCTCATTCTTTCATGTGTAAATTGTGTATTCTTGTTGGAGCACTAGTCCCCTACTCGCTTGAGGAGGGGACTATTCTTCTTGATTCTTACAAAGTCCCTGAAATATGGTTAACAAATTTTTATCATTATAGTTAAAAGAAAATAAAAAAAAAATCAAAGTTAGATACTTTAATCCTAAGGATTAGTGAATCGTAACCAGATTAAAGATTAAATAGAGTAAAAAAGGAACACATTGCAAAAAAAAGAGGGGGTGAGGGGGGATATGCTCCTCTGGTCCTAGGAGGAGATTATTTTCCTTCTTAATAAAGTTTAAATCAACTGTAAAAGTTACGGGGAACATTAACTAGAGAAAGCGGGGAAAAGAGAATATGGGGGTAGCATTTCTCTATACATAATATTCTTGAAATTTTAAAAAGAGCAATAGGGCCAAGACAGTCTCGCCCCCTCTAATCGACATGTGTCCCTTTTAACTCCTTTTAATTGTCAATAACTTTCTTTAACTAGGGTTAATATTTTTTTATTTTTTTTCATAAAAATCAAGGTTAAAAATATTAAATCTAAGGATTAGGAACAACACGTGCCGGGTTAGAGGGGGTGAGATACTGCTCCTTGCTCTATTAAGCCGGATTATTTTTCTTTTAAAAATTAGAATTTTATATTGTTCAACTCCAAACCTTTAGTAACTACCATTGAGTTAATATTCCATTTGATAGTACCTAACGGTTGTTAAGGCTTTCTATCAAAGATTTTATTAGCCTTATTTTAAGTTCAGTTTAATGTCCTAAAAGAAATTAAGAAAAGACAAAATACTTTGAATGTAATCCACTCATCAACATTATCAACATTATCATTTAGTCCAACTCAAGTTTAATAGCTTCAACATATTTTATTTTTTTAAAGACAAAATACTTTAAATATGACCTCTGACCCCACCCAAAAACATTATAAATTTTTTTAATTTTAAGAGGAGGCGCAACCAAGACTAGGAGTCTAGGACTCCCCTTGTATTAAATTACAATTCTAACTTCCCCCTTTTATTAAACAATAAATGAAATGACAATTCTGACTTTTCTTATCTTCACTTTATATGAGATTAGATGTGGAGTATGTATCACAACAACATCATGTTTATAACGGGATTCAATGTGGAAGAGCACACACCAGGGCTTTATCCCAAGTGGTAGTGTCTCCCCTGCTTTGGGGGGAGGTATCGGGTTCCATTCCTGAGAGGGTGGGAGTTTGTATATACTCTCCACCGACCCACCAACTAAACAGATACTAACACCTAACCGGTGTTGCGACCTAAACGTATATCTCAAACCGAAAAAAAAAATTGTAGAAGAGCAAAGAGCTGATACGTTTTGATTACATAAATGAACAGTTCTTTTTCGTTTCTTGTATATTGATAACATCCTCTCTTTGAGAAATAACTTAATAACATCCGATAGAAAATAAACATGCACACATATGAGGAAAAACACAAGAGATATACTTGGTTCGGTAATAACCTACCTACGTCCATAGGTCAAGATCCGATTGTTTCTTCTTTATTCAGAGAAACCTTGAGAAACTCAGTACAATATACGCTCTCCTCTTAGATTAAATCACAATTCAAGCCCAGAGCCCCTTGTACAACCCACTCAAGTCATCTTCTCAATGAACCTTAAGAACAATCCATATCTATCATCTCTTAAACTTTTCTCAGACCTTAGTATGCTAAAAATCTTTTCTATTATCTCTCACTCCTCATTAGAACAACTAGGACTCTCCCCAGAGCAAACCCGCTCTCTCCGGATCCTTAATATTCACTCTCTCATGTTTCCATGATCTTTCGATACAAACCCTAGACCCCCATAATCTCCTATTTATAAGCCTAAACTCGAAATCCTAGACAATAGAAAGTCTCCCACTCAAATTAGGAGTTTCTAAAACATAAAAGACTTAATTTACCGAAAATTTGCGCAATTCCCGCTTTGACCGATCAATCGGCGTCATCCTGACTGATCAATCGGCTCCCCAAGCTATCTTCGTCGCACGCCACCGATCGATCGGCCCTACGTGACCGATCGATCGGTCATCCTGGGTTTTGTCAACTCGAGCCAACTTCTGCACTCTCCACCATCCTTATCTTTTGTAGAAAACATCTACAAAAAATATCACACAATTGGAGAAACATCTTTTCATGTTCATATCAGCTTAACAAGTTTTGGAGCAGTTGTTAGAAGGCTATTGTCAGGCTTCTGACTTATCTAAGTTATTCATGAGACAAGTTTGAAAGAAAATGAAACCTTTATTTTGGAGGAATTAATGGGGAAGATAGTGAATATTTTTACAATTGGATCGCAAGAAGGTATACAATTTTACCGCACGAAGGCCCAAGAGATGCGCTCAAGAAATACTTCAACTGAGATGATATTTGGATGAATTTCATCACAGACATTTGGCAACTCTTATATGATCTAACAAGAGCTATTTAGATTAGAGTTTAACATTTTTTTTTAAACTTTTGGTAAAATATATTTTTAAATAAAATATACAAATAAGCACTTAGGGTGGCAATAGAGCTGAGTTCTGGCTTCAAACCCTTTGTAAATGTAGCGGGCTTCAGGCCTATTTAAAAATCACCAAAATTCAAGCTCAAACCTGGCACATTGCCACCCTAAGCACTTAATTTGAAGGACAATTGCAATATGAGGAAAAAAAACAGGAATTTCCAAAAAGTGTCAGAGACATAAAAGATATTTGTAAAAAAATATTAAGGATATAATAGTCGGTTTAATGTGAATCAAATAGGCATTTGCACAAGTAAATCTCTTTTGCGTTTAGCACAAAAAGCTTTAAAATAAAAAAGTAATCCGGATATTACTTATTATTTCAAAGGTAAAACCTCTTATGCTAAACTATTTACACTTTCGATTAAACATATATCATAAGTCTCATTTTGCAACAAGCTCTTATTTTCGAAAATAAATAAATAAGCTCTAACTTTTAGAGTCACCAAACGCCCCTAAAGAACAATATGGATGTAAAGACAGCCTCCATTAAGATTCCGGGTTTACTACCTCTTTGATCCGTCAATTTTGCACTTTGATATAACAGAATAGATCCAACATGGGCTTTCAGCCAACTAACAAGGCAGGACTTGTGTTATTTGTTGTTAAAAATAGGGGTCTATCTGAATCAGGCTGGTGCAACAGGTCCCTGGGGTTGCCCTGCTTTGGACCAGGATTTAGCAAGTGAGCTACCCCATTGGTGGGGGTTGGCGCAAAATGTCATACGATGTCCTAGCCATCCGATGCACTGGATTTTGTTCGATAACCCCAAATGGTTGGCATATTTTCCTTGTAGATGTTCATGCCATTCTATTAGTTTGACATGGATCCTTTGTGCTTAAAAACTACCTGACCAGTGACCAGATGATCAAACAGTTTTCTATTTTCTGAACGTTGCAGATACACAATATACTGATGGTTGTTCTTCTCATATATCTGTAAGCCAAAAGAGATGAACACAAATGTTTTGGGGGACCCCCACTAGTAAATGAATCATACAACATAAATTTACAAAAAAAAAATCCCCCTCCAAAAAAGAAAAAGAAATGCAAAAAGTGGTACATGTTTCTTTCATCCTCCCTCTTGCGAGTTCTGAGTAATAACATTGGTATCTACCTTTAAACCAGCTCCATTAGGAGGGGGTCACCGGTTGCCATGATTCTAATCAGCTTAATGAAATCTGGCTCACCGGACACAGCCCATGGGTGAACAGCGGCTACTTGGGCCGAGTAAAAGCTCGAAGAATTAGAAGACGATGCTTCGGTCCCATAAATCATTGTACTAAGCACTGAGTCAAAATTACGTGGTGAATCCATCGCAATAAAGAACATGGGTATTGCAACCTTGTGATGGATTTCTAAATTGTCCACTAGACTTACAAGTTCTACAAAGTCCCCCACAAAGCGCCGAGGAACATAGAATACCTCGGAACTGCAGATGGTGAGGCTCTGCTCCTCTGGGCTACTTTCTTTATAACTGACCTGAAAGTGAACAGGCATTGTACTCACAACTTTCTTTACCATATCTGCTTGTTTAGAAAACCATTCTGAGTTGTCGCCATTGGTTGAAACAGTAGTCCAAGATTTAGATATCTGAACAAGAAGAGTTTGTGAGTTTAACAGACAGAAGAGGGAAATTCAAACAGAACCCCGAGGGGATAGATTTGGTTGGAGTTCGTATTACCTTGTCAGTAATCCATAGCTTAGTTTTGTCTGCTTGCAGCAGATTCCAGTAGTTAAGAATGGTATTATCCTGGAGAAATAAAAATCCTTCCGCACTCGTAAAACGGTTGAATATCTTTGGCAGATACCTTAACACCAATTACAACATTGTTATAAAACAGATAAAAGAACAAAAGGAAAGCGATGACATGTCTATTTTTATATTATAGAAAAAAACCAAAAAGCAGTTCACAGCTAAGTAACCAAAGCGTGGATTGGGAGCGAGAGCGGGAGTGAGAGCATCAAATTTCAATATAAGATATGGTCGAGAGCGTCTCTGGAGCGTCAATATATTAACATATATTAATCGTAAGAGTTTAAAGTTTTTAATTACAGTTAGATATTTTTCTTAAAAATAAGCTTAGATCATTGAATTTAATTGAATTACTAACTACATCCTCTGGACTTCTATCTTAAAAACTATGCTTCTGAAGGGTTAATTAATAATTCTTAACCTCAGTTAATAGGGAATAGGGACACGGGTTGATTGTGGGTGCGATTGAACTCTCCTGTGATTGGATTGATTGTGGGTGTGATTGAACTCTCCCCGAGTTCAATCGTACGTGATTGGCTGTGATTTCATTTCAAAGAGACAAAAGCTTCTACTGACACAAGGTTTCAGTACTATGACACAAGTTTCTTACACAAGTATTCTCTACTGACACAAACTACCACCGAATAAAGATTTTAAAAAATGAAAAAGTTCAAAATCATAATGAAAACAGACGGTTTGTCTTCCACAAACTCAAAAAACGCGCTCTCTACGCGAATCCGCTCTCAAACCGTGAAAGCGAGGTTTGAGGGCGGGAGCGGTTGGGTAAACACACAGTTTGGGTTACTAAGGTTCACAGTGAAAGATCCAGACAATCTCAATGTGTAAAGACTAATTTCAATTTCAAATTACCCATATTGTTTTCCATTGCTATCAAGTATATGATGCTCAGGCTTTTTAAAAAAATTTTAAATTCATGCTGGGGTCAACAGATCTCCCTGATATAACCATGCAAGAATGCTAAAAGACTTAACATAACGAAATATGGCTAAATAAACAGGCAGTAGTCACTACTGACCAGAATGATTAACAATGTTGAGAAAGAATTCATAGTGTTGAGGTCCAAGATGTACCAACTATTACTAGTCAGATGGAAAGAAGATAAGCAACCCAAAATCCAAAGTCCAGAGTACAAAGTTACTTTGAACACTTCCTTATAATTATAATTAGAAGTTATGGAATGATTAAGATAACAGCAAAAGGAAACTCAATTACATTTGGAGCAAACACGATACGGAAAATCTGGAAGATGGCAATGGAGTCTTCCCTGCATGTACTGCATTACAGTCAGGATGTCTGGACTCTGGACCATAGTTACATGACAGTTCACCTCAACTATGTGGCTCACAACTTTTTTTTAATGGGTTAGATGAAGACAGGAACATGGGCCTCAAGTTTATACCGTAGGCCCAAGAAAGCTCATAGATTCCCATGAGACCCATGGAACAGGCCCACATACATTGAAAGGGTCTTCTAGAAAGACCAAGAGTTTTATTGGAATGTGGTTCACAACTTGTCACATTTTTTATGGAACAAAAGGATAGCCAAATCAGGTCATTAGTTTTCTAAATCAGTTCCCATTTTGTGGGGGTGCTAAGGAATTAGGAAATATTAATCTAGAGCCACCATTTGATGGGTACCACCACCTAGGTAAAGAATCAATAGTCATATCACTTTCACCATCAGAGTCCTCAGTTATCTGGAGTAGCTAAATGAATCCTCCTGAATTCCATTTTATTTAGGGTCATATCTTCCCTTAAAATAAATCCATCCAAGTACAACACATAATAGCCAGGGAGGATAGAAAAAATCTTTCAAGATTTCAGGATGGGTTGTTTCATGCAATGTAATGGAGGCAGTCTATGGCTGAAATCTGCAGAGGCAGGGGGATATATATTTCTCGATTCAATAGAAGCCCAAAGAGGTGAATAGGGTCCCAAATAACGAGAGTGAAGGGGAAAAACACCGTCACGAACACGCGTCAGCTACAGCTCCACACACGCTCTGGTTTACCAGTAGAAGGTTGGAGTGGAGGGTGTGACACCCTGACCTGTACTCCGATGGTAAAGTAAGTAAATGTAGAAGATGATGAACAGTAAACTCTGAAATAGGCACTGAAAGTTACGCAAGATTCTGGGAAGCACTGAACAAGTATCCTCTGAAGTACGGCCAAAAACGTGATTTTAAGCATTGAAAATCACGGGGTATTTATAGGGTAAGGTTGGTATGGCCATCGATGACCATGGATGGCCATAGATGTCCATACCACGTGTCCTGCACTCATTGCCAAATATGTCAGACATATTTGCCACCTGTTGCATCACACGTGAGAGCCTACTATGAGTTCAGTCGGTCGGGATCTGACAGTACGCAGAAGTGACCAGCATTAAATGCTAAGACAGTGCTTTCGGCACAAAACAGTGCTTTCGGTACACATGTCAGAATTATGGATCGCCTCCTGATCACTTCCTCCTACGAGTCGGTTACGGTGTAGATGTCTTAAAATACAGCCAGGACATCATTGTCGGTGAGACAACGGACTCGTTGTTCATGTAACAACAAAAACGTTGTCAAGAGTACAACGGTTACGTTGTGCTTCAGACAACGAGCACGTTGTCAAGCCACAACGGAAGCGTTGTTCTACAAGAAAACAAAGACGTCGTAATGCGCACAACGTGAACGTTGTACATCAGACAACGTGTGATCCCTCTATTTTAAGCACGTGACCCCAACTCGTGTCCACGTGTCACTTTCGTGAACAAAACAACAAAAACGAGCTCGTTCTCCAACGCTAAGTTGATTTTACGAATTTTATCCGTTACAATTTGCCCCTTTATGATGCTTGGAACGTAGTTCGAAGTGTCATAAACGGACAAAAAGATCATACCTGGCACTGCTCCAGAAGATGTAATGTTGCGTGCTTTAAACGCTCGCTGAGAAGATCGACCGTTCACGCCAGCTGGCTGCGCGTGCGAGCCGTCACGTCGCTTTAATGCAGACAGGCTGTCATCATCGCCGTTTCGATTTTCAAAATGCTTTAATAACTCTGACGGTTACTCTCTTTTGGTGAAAAGACGATCTTGCCACTACTCTTCTCCCCTTTGACACAGGTGTACGGCTCTGATGAAGGGTAGTGGTGTAGTTTCACATATCTGTGCTCCATCGAACGCACCTTCTCTTTCACCCTGTTCCTTCAAGTACTGTTACTCTGCCGAATTTTTTTTTCAACCGGAAGTTCATCTTCCTCAAGCTCTCAACAGTCTCTCTCAGTCGCCTTCTGTTCGGTATGCTCTTCACCATTCTCCTTAATATTTCTTACTGTTTCTCCCTCTCTCTCTTCTTCTCTGGTTCTTTGAGTGATTCTACTCTGGGTATTCTTTGTGTTCTGTTCACTGTTCTTTGTTCCTTTTCGCTGTTTCTTCCAACTACTATGGCTGCCAACATTCCCGTAGAACCCACTAGGTTAGAGGAAGTTAGAGGCCCTACAGAAGATGAGGCCAGTTGCACAGGTAGCGCACCTCATGGTGCCTACATCGAACAATCCTCAGCTCTGCGCCAACATCAGTTGGCACATCTGAACGACTACAGGGAACGTTTCGGCTTCCCTTCCCACGTCAATCTCCACTTCAAGCGAGATGACGCTCTCATTGATAAGCGTTCTGCTTGTACCGTCGTCTACCTCTCCCAGCTCGAGGCTGGCCTCCGCTTCCCTCTCCATCCCGTCCTAGATGACATTCTGTCCACCCTGCAACTCGCACCGGGACAAATGCATCCGAGCTTCTACAAATATATGTCCATGATGATCAAATTCATTAAGGACGGTTACCCAATAGAAGCTAGGCATCTATTCCACTTCTGCCATGCTGTCAGATGCCGAGGCACTGACGATGGTTTGTTCTGCTACTACTCGTGGAACAAGAAACCTCTACATCCAGAACTCGTCTCTGGCATTCTCGATAGAGAAAGATGGTGGAAAGCCACTCCTTTCGTTGTGTCTAGCGGTTGGAAGGCAGAGAATTCCACGGTCCCCAATGTCTTCCAAGCGAAACCAGGTATACTACTACGGTTGTCCGTTGTCCGTTGTGCACCACTGTTCTGACTCTGTTTTCGTTGTACGTTGTATGCTTTCGTCCTGCTGACTCTCGTTGTACTCATCCTGCTTTTTTCTGTGTGCAGTTGACGGAAAGAAGATCCCATATAAGAAGTTGGCCCCAGAAGAAGAAGGCCTCCTTACCAACATCAAACGTGTTCGAGGTGGGGAATACGTCTGGTGGCAACCACTGGAGCCTGACACGTGGGTCGCCTTCAACACTCCTATTGCAACTGCTCAACGACGACAACCACAACAACAGCATCCAGGTGCTTCTACTTCTGCACCTTCACCAGCAATTAATTTAAACGAAGAAGAAGAAGAAGACATGGCTGGCATAGATCCACCTCCGCTGAGCAGGAAGCCAAGGTCTGCTCGCCCTGCAATTCTGCTGCCACCACCGTTGAAGAAGAAGAACCCTCCTTCCAAGGGTACAGCGACTGCTGACCCGAAAAGAAAGCTGCCGACCCAGGCCGAGTACGAGGCCAAAAAGAAAGCGAAGGCGGACATACGCCTGGAGAAAGAGAACGAAGCCATTCCTGCTCCCCCCTCCACCTCTGCCGTTCCTGCAACAATTCCAGGAGCAGAAGTGACAACGACGGTGCCCGAAGCCAGCTCGGCACCTACCCCCTCTCGAGCTGCAACTGCTCCAGCCAGCTCGAGTTCCGCTGTGGTTGCCCTGGCCGCAACGGAAGCTGGCACAACGAGTCTTCCAGCTCGTATGCTACCGGCGAGCGCTCTGGACTGGTCGCCTGACTTCTCTAGGTACGGGAGACCGACTGTAAACGACTCGGTGCAAAGATCCGACAAGGCCGCTCGAGCTCTGACTCATGCTATGAGGTTGCCCCGAAACATTGCTGACGTCGGCAATCTCAATCTGGCCGACCTGTCCTACGCCGCCTGCCAGTCTGTGGCGTCAGTAAGTTTCTCACTTCCTCTTCTTCTTACTCTACTGCTGAAATTTTACTCCTCATTGTGCTAATGCCCGGATACTTCCTTGCAGATGAACGTGCTCGTGCATGAACTCTGTGATCATTCCCATTATAGCTACAATCACCTCCGAGACGGGATCAAGTACTGGCAAGACAGGACTGAGACGCTGGAGAAGACTCTCGCCGAAGAGAGACTCAAGGCAGACTTTGATCTGTCTCAAGCCAAAGCTGGCGCTGTTCGCGTCGAGGGGAAGTTCAAAGCTGCCACCAAGGCACAAGAAAAAGCTGAGGCTGAGACACGATCAGCAAAGGAGGCCGAGAAGAAGGCCAAACAGGAGGTAGAGAACGTTGTTCTACGCATCAGCGAACTGGAGCTCGTCTCCCAAGCTTTGGGCAGACAGCTGGAGGAAACTGAGGCAGCCAGGACAGCACTGGCGGAGGAGCTCGAGGAGGCCAAGAAAGCTGAAGAGACCATCGAGAGGACCGTGACCCTGAGACTGCAACAACACTATCAGTCTCAGCTGGACACGTTCTTGGAGGAGGATCGGGCAGAGACCGAGAAAGAGATACTCGAATCGCTCCGCCAATAAGGCCGTCTGAAAGAAGACAATGAAGAGGACGCCATCACGTTCTCCGAGCTTCAGAGCAAAGACTTGATCGAGCTAGGCAACGAGGCCGAGGTCCAAGGCGTCGAGCAACCTCACTCTCTCGAAGGTCCTGCACCTCTCCCAGCTGAGCCGTACTTCGAGCCAGCTGCTCCCGAAGCTCCTGCTGCTGCCGATGAAGCTACTCCAGAAAAAACCCCAACTGCTGAAGCCTCTACTTCTGCCCCTGCTGCAACGACGACAGACGCTGACCTTGAGCTCGCCTGATCTGCTGCTCCCCTTCATGTTTCTGTTTCTCTTTTGATGATGTAAACTCTTCTCTTTCCTTTGTTACTGTAATTACTCAGAAATGGGCCTTCTGCATAAATGGATCACTTACTTTCTTATGTACGTGTTTCTTTCCACCTCGTAACGTAGCACAACGTATGCACAAACAATACAACACAAGTAGTTGAATTAATTTTCACGGTTCACAGCATTGATGTGAATATGACACTTTACTATGTGAATGTATGTATGAGGGTGAAAATTATAACTGATGCACATACTTAAACAAATTATTTTGATCAAAGCACTACGATCAGAATACTACGAGTAGAGCACTACAAGCAAAGCACTACGAACAAGTACTACGATCAAAGCACTACGAACAAACACTACGAACAAGCACTACGAACAAGCACTACGAACAAGTACTACTCCAGATACATCATTTGCGTAGTTCAATGTGAATACAATCTGACAAATAAAATTCATATAATGAACACAATGTAACTCAGTTTCGAAGCACATGCTCAGAGGATGTCATTAGGATAAGGCACTGGATTTGCTCAGATGACACCCTTATATAAACCACTCGTGTTCGTCATGAGTAAGTTGTTCAGTCAAAATTTTATTTGAATTACTTGCAAAACATTCACAATATTACACTGATGAATCAGACAGAGAATAGTGTAGACAACGAGCAGGCGCATAATATTGCAAGTCATATGTTGAAATATGAGCACTATGATTATGTAAAATCACTGAAAACTTGTAAGCACAACGATGCATGTAGTAGCATAACATAGATTCTATTGAAAGAATTGCCTCAAATTCATAATGTTCCAGGATTTTGAGATGAGGTTACCTTGTAAGTCTTTCAAGTAACAGACTCCAGGACTTCCCAATCGTTCTACGATATAAGGCCCTTCCCAGTTAGGTCCCAACTTGCCACTGTTAAGCTCTCTTGTGTTCTGGAACACTCTTCGGAGAACGAGATCACCGACCTGCAGCACTCTCCGTTGTACTTTCTTGTTGTAGGCTTTCCTCAATCGTTGCTGATACCTCCTCATCTGAATGCTGGCATCTTCTCGCTTCTCTTCTAGCAGATCGAGATGAATAGCCATAAGCTCTGTGTTCTGATCTTTCTCTCCATCCTTCTTCTTGTTGTGCCAAGAATGCACTGTAGGCAAACTGATCTCAGTAGGAATGACAGCTTCCATACCATACGCTAGAGAGAAAGGAGTTTCATTGGTAGGACTCCTCGGAGTCGTTCTGTACCCCCACAAAACGTTGTGCAGCTCGACGGTCCACTTCCCCTTCGAATCTTCCAGTCTTCTCTTCAAGGCATTGAGAATATTCTTATTGGCTGCCTCGGCCAATCCATTCCCCTGAGGATAATATGGTGAAGAGAAAACATGCCTGATCTTCAGCTCGCTGCAAAAGTCGGCAATCAAACGTCCTGAAAACTGCTTCTTGTTGTCAGTAATGATGGACTGCGGTATGCCAAATCTGCAGATGATATGTTCCCACAAGAACTTCTTCACCTCTTGCTCTCTGATACGAGCAAGAGGAACAACTTCAATCCAACGAAAGAAGTAATCAGTTGCCACTAGAAGAAAGATCAGATTCCCTGGAGCCCTAGGGAAAGGTCCTACAATATCAAGTCCCCAACGCGCAAATGGCCAAGGCTGAGATACAGTGTTGAGCTCTTGAGCCGGAGCATGAATCAAACGAGCAAACCGCTGGCACTGGCTGCACTTCTTCACATACTTCTGAGCATCAGCCTGCATGTAAGGCCAGAAGTAACCTTGCCCCAGAGCTCGATGGGCAATGGTTCTCCCGCCTGAATGTATACCACATATACCTTCATGCAGCTCAGCAAGTATTCTCTCCACATCTGCAGGATGAACACACTTCAACAAAGGCCCACCAAAAGATTTCCTGAACAACTCTCCTTGCACCAAGGCATAACGAGGTGCCTTGAACAGAATGCGCCTCGACTCCTTCACACTGATATGAAGAATTCCATCCTTCAGATAAGCCACCAGCCCTGTCATCCAGCTCGGAACTGGATTGACAAAAAACACTTCTCGTTGTGCCTGGAGAGCTATTGAAGGATACTCTTGGAACTCCATCAGAATAGCCTTAGGCTCGTCAGCCTGCACTATGGAAGCTAGATATGCCAAAGCGTCAACATGCCTGTTCTCATCTCTCCGGATGTGCCTGATCTCCACAACGGTGAATGCTTCACACTGCGAACGAATGAGAGTAGCATACTGCTTCATCCGGTCGTCCTTGCAGTCATAAACACCATTCACCTGATTCACCACGAGCTGTGAATCACAAAACACTCTCAACATGGAGATCTGCAGCTCTCGAGCACTCTGCAACCCAAGCAGTAAGGCTTCGTACTCAGCTTCATTGTTGGAGGCAGTGAACCCAAGACGCGACATCTTCTGCACTTTGATGTTCTCCGGACTTACAAGCACAACACCCAGTCTTGAACCACTAAAATTAGAAGATCCGTCCACGTACAATAACCAATCATTCCACTCTGATGACTCGGCTCCATCCACAACGACATCTCCGTTGTCAACTTCAATAGGAAGTTCCCGAAGATCAACAACCACCTCCTCTACTTCCTCCTCCACAGGGAAATCAGAAAGAAAACCTGCCATTGCTTGCCCCTTTTCTGAACTCCTAGCCCGATACTGAATATCGAACTCACTCAGATCCACAGCCCACTTCGACATCCTCCCCGCCAGCTCGGGTCGTCCCAGCACGACTTTCAAGGGATACGTTGTGATGACAACAATAGAATGAGCATGAAAGTAAGGACGGAGCTTTTCCGCAGAAAAGACAAGAGCTAGACATACCTTCTCGAGCTTGCTATAATTGCACTCCGCCTTGAGAAAGGTTTTGCTGATGAAATAAACAGGTTTCTCCATGCCAGCACAACTCCTGACCAGGACGGAACCAAGGGCTTGCTCTGAAACAGATAGATAAAGATATAAGATTTCACCTGGCTCAGGTACCGAAAGGATAAGAGCTGAGCCAAAATATTCCTTCAAGGCAAGGAATGCTCGAGAACACTCTGGAGTCCATGCAAAAATGGAGTCCTTTCTCAGCAACTCGAAAAGAGGTTTACAACGATCGGATGACTTGGAGATAAACCGATTGAGTGCAGCAATCCGGCCTGTCAGCTTCTGGATCTCCTTCTTCGACTTAGGCTCTAGCATGTCCAGCAAAGCACGGATCTGAGCTGGATTAGCCTCAATCCTCCGCTGACTCACAAGATAACCCAAAACTTTTCCTGAGGTAACCCCGAATTTGCACTTCTCTGGGTTGATCTTTAGATTGAAAGATCGCAGAACAGAAAAAGGCTCAGCAAGGTCCGTCACCAGAGTACCTCGTACTCGACTCTTCACAACGATATCATCGATGTAAACTTCAACCGTCTTGCCAAGAAGTGACCCAAACATGAGATTCATAAAACGTTGATAGGTGGCACCTGCATTCTTCAAGCCAAAATGCATCACTCGATAACAGAACAAGCCCCGCTCCGTTATGAAGGTGGTCTTCTCTCGGTCTGCTTCCGCCAGGAAGATCTGGTTATAGCCTGAATAACCATCCATGAAGGATAACATCTCGTGGCCAGCAGTGGCGTTGATGAGCCTATCTATCCTTGGCATGAGAAAAAAGTCCTTGGAGCAGGCCTTATTGACACCAGTGAAGTCAATACAAACTCTCACATTCCCGTTCTTCTTAGGCACAGCCACAACATTGGCTATCCAATCAGGGTACTGCACCTCCTGAATGAACCTGAACTGAATCAGCTTGTCAATCTCCTCGTTCACTGCATCATGATAAGCTGGAGCAAGCCTCCGAGGTTTCTGCTTCACTGGAGGGATAGCAGGATCAACATTGAGGTGATGACAGATAACACTCGGATCGATGCCAGTCATGTCTTTGTGAGACCATGCAAAGACATCAAGGTTCTGCCTAAGGAAACTCAGCAACTCGAGCTCTTCCTCCGCTGTCAAGCTCGTCCCGACCTGCAACACCTTTGGCTCTTCTTCCGTTCCCAAATTGACAGCTCTCGTGGGCTCAACAAAAGGTCTGCACAACGAGGTTTCCGAGCTCTCTTCCACAACGGGAACGACCTGTAACTGCTATGCAGGCACAACGGAAGCAGGAAAATCGCACTTCTGCGATGCCAACTGATCACCCTTGATCTCCTGAGGCCCGTCCTGCGTTGGATATTTCAACACCTGATAGTACGAGGACGGAACAGCCTTCATCTCATGGGTCCACCAACGACCCAAGATGGCATTGCAAGGCGATGACGCATCCAGAACGGAGAACCTGGTCTAAAGGACAACGGGTCCAGCCACAACGGGTAAGACAACGTCGCCTACAGGCTTCATCGAGCTGCCATCAAATCCGAACAGTGGAGTCTGAGCAGAGATGAGATGAGAACGGAAGGATCCAGCTTCATCTGGGTGAAAGCATGAAGATACAAGATGTCTGCTCCACTCCCGGAATCCACGAGCACTCTCTTGATGTCGAAATCTCCTATTCTCATGGTGAGAACAAGAGCATCATAGTGAGGTCGGATTACTGCTGCCAGATCACGATCAGTGAAAGTAAGTGCCTGCTCAACGCTTCTGGTAGGCACTTGCACCTGACACACTGCAGCATCGTGAGACAGCTTCCTGGCCTTCGCCCTGAAGTTCCTCTCCACATCTGTTTCCGGCGCTCGTACGCGGCAAATGACATTGATCGTGACCAAGGAAGCTCCTCCACTGGTACTTGGATTACTGGCAGGTTCTCCTCCACGAGACTGGGATACCGGCTCCCTGGCATGCTCCATGCCGCCGTTGCCAGAAGCAAGATACTCTCCCAAGTACCCTTCCTGAACCAGCCTCTCCAAGTACTCCCTCAGAATACGACATCGGTTGGTGAGATGACCACGACACTTGTAATAATGACAATACTCATGCACCCGGGGTCCCGATGTAACATCCTGCACAGCCCTAGCCGGCCACTCGAAGTACGCCTGATCCTCCATTGACCTCATGATGGTCGCCGGGCTAACTGTGAAATTGATGGGCGGTGCTCGATCTGCAAAAGGTCGCCGCTCACTAGGCTGCACGCCTCTCTCTTGCTGTACTTGAGGCTGCACCTGGCGTGGCTGATACTGCTGCCTCGCCTGCTGCTAATCATTAAGACGTCTCTCCGTCCTACTCTGCTGCTGATTAAAGTTTCCTTCGAGCGGACGCCGAACCGGCTGATCCCGCTGAGTCACATAGACTACTCTCTCCTTCTGCTTCCTTGGTGGTGAGTCCTCAGATGATGAAGACTCGTACCTCTGCTTCTTCTCCTTCCTCTTCGAAGATCGGTGTGTCCTCTCTACGACATCCATCACTCTCATCCTGGGCTTCGGCACAACGGATACGTCCTTCTCATACCTTCAGTACTTGGTGGCACGAACCATCATCTCGTCCATCTTGACAGGATAGTCAAGAGCCAAGGACTTATAGAGCTCGGAATGCCTAGGGATAGCATTCTTGAAAGCAGCGATACAGCTCCCTTCGTCAACTTTATTGATGTTGTGGACTGAGCTCTGAGAAATTACTGATGGAACCAGGAGGCAAGTTCCGAAACCACTTCGACGCTGCCCCAGACAGGCTGTTGGGGAAAGCTTTGCAATACAGGTCATCATCTGGATTGCGAACAGCCATCGCATGTTTGAAATCAAACAAATGCTCCTCTGGATCCGTCCTTCCAGTGTACATGGGGAAGATCGGAGTCATAAACTTGGAAGAAGTATATGACTGATTGATGGCGTCTGTGAAAGGAGAGTTCTCAACGTTGTCATTTGCTGACTGAGCAAAGTGGTCAGGAATCCCTCCCTTCATGCTCTTAACACGAGCACCGATCAAAGCCTCCACCTCCTTGGCAGTCACCCAAGTCTTCTGGGCGTCTGCACCTCCGGTACCCCCTCTCAAGTCTTCTCGCCCTGCCCCTTCTCACAAATCCACGCGACCTGAAGGAATACTCTGCTCTGCCCGAACCTGAGGCTGCCTTACATCCCCTTCAGTAGGAAGAAGCACAAACCTGGTTTCACGGTTCTCCGGTGCAGAAGGAAAAGAAGAGAAGTCAAGCTGACGTCTCACGGAAGACCTCTGCAGTGGCACCTCATCCACCTCGAGCCTGCTATGCTCGAACGCCTCCAGCCTCTCCTGCATCAACTGCTGCTGCCTGGTGATCTGATCCAGAGCAGACTGCTGCCTTTGCAACATCGCCAAAATGCGATCAGAAACAGAAATCTCAACAGGAGGAGGCACGGTCCTCTCTGGTTGCCCAGACGAATGACTGACCCCAGGGATGTGCACGACAGAAGGTGCAAAAGGAGTGGCTTGAGGGGTTTGATCCTCATGCCCGAACACCAATGACTGATCAGCCATGATCACAAAGAGCAAAGGGGGGTTCGTTTACAGATTGTTCCCACAGACGGTGCCAATTTTGAAGGGGAAAAACACCGTCACGAACACGCGTCAGCTACAGCTCCACACACGCTCTGGTTTACCAGTAGAAGGTTGGAGTGGAGGGTGTGACACCCTGACCTGTACTCCGATGGTAAAGTAAGTAGATGTAGAAGATGATGAACAGTAAACTCTGAAATAGGCACTGAAAGTTACGCAAGATTCTGGGAAGCACTGAACAAGTATCCTCTGAAGTACGGCCAAAAACGTGATTTTAAGCATTGAAAATCACGGGGTATTTATAGGGTAAGGTTGGTATGGCCATCGATGACCATGGATGGCCATAGATGTCCATACCACGTGTCCTGCACTCATTGCCAAATATGTCAGACATATCTGCCACCTGTTGCATCACACGTGAGAGCCTACTATGAGTTCAGTCGGTCGGGATCTGACAGTACGCAGAAGTGACCAGCATTAAATGCCAAGACAGTGCTTTCGGCACAAAACAGTGCTTTCGGTACACATGTCAGAATTATGGATCGCCTCCTGATCACTTCCTCCTACGAGTCGGTCTCGTTATTGACTCGAGCTCGGTTACGGTGTAGATGTCTTAAAATACAGCCAGGACATCGTTGTCGGTGAGACAACGGACTCGTTGTTCATGTAACGACAAAAACGTTGTCAAGAGTACAACGGTTACGTTGTGCTTCAGACAACGAGCACGTTGTCAAGCCACAACGGAAGCGTTGTTCTACAAGAAAACAAAGACGTCGAAATGCGCACAACGTGAACGTTGTGCATCAGACAACGTGTGATCCCTCTATTTTAAGCACGTGACCCCAACTCGTGTCCACGTGCCACTTTCGTGAACAAAACAACAAAAACGAGCTCGTTCTCCAACGCTAAGTTGATTTAACGAATTTTATCCGTTACAGAGAGATATGTAAAAAGCAGGTCTGATTACACCTATTCCTAATCCTAAATGGAATTAGGGATCCATATGTAAACATAGTATCATAAATCTAGTAGGCTGGTGGTTATTGACAAGAAGCAAAGTTCCACCATCCATCTCACCTGAAGATATCAAAATGTATTTAGGGACCTGAATTCACTTTCCATAAGGTAATCTTTTTTTTTCCTCTCAGGGCACCAAGGTAGAATAATCAATTCCGTGAAGCCTTTCCATAAGGTAATCTTTTTTTTTTTCCTTCAGGGCACCAAGGTAGAATAGTCAATTCCATGAAGATGGGGGGAGATAGCAACATCGCAAAATCAGAATTTAGTTTGCTCCATCCATTGTGAGGGAAGCAAAAGAGCTGAATCATACACTAAATTCTTGTCAAGTTCTCCTTCACATTAGCTAATGCTCTTAAACATAATCAGGGAATGAAAAAGGAAAATGTGTTAGAAACATTTGAACTCAATGCCATTATCCCCATAAACTCATAGCAGATCACATTAAGGATGGGCTCTGATTTCAATTAATTCCCTCCACAAAAGCATAAACCTATATCATATTAGAGGATCCTTGGCAGGACATTTGGAGCTTCTAATAACTAGATGAAAGATAGTGTTTCAATGCAAAACTTTTATAAATAAGCATGTAATAGTTGCATGAATAAATTAATACGGATGGGATAGACATCCCATCTCAGATTTAATGCGCATAATACTAATTTAAATTTAAGGAACAGACTCTAAAATTGGTTAGGTTATAGAACATGAGAGCAGCAGCTTCCATGGGTTTACTAAAGAAAACTTTGATTTATGAAAAGCATTTAGCCAAAGACATGAGGCAAGAAGCCAAACATCGCATCAAATTCATACCTTTACATGACAATAATAATATTATGGGACATTTGGACACCTAAATGATCTCATTTACATATTTTGTCATTTAATTTAATTTTTTTAAAAATCAATTTCCGAATAAACTTATTTAATAGTAGTTTAAAAATTAAATGAGTTCAGTCAACCAAAATTCTGAAATGTAACCATTGTCTATGGGTCTCTTAAGAGGACCATTTGCAAAGTGTCACTTAACTTTTCATTAAAAGTAACAGTTGATTTACATATAATATTAAAACAAAACACTCTAAAATGTTACGATTTCACTTAGGTGTCAAAACTCCAAACATCCCCATAGTAATCTACAGATTCTCAAAATTTATTATCCATCATGACTGATATGTAGGAGAAGAGGAGCAATGTGATCATCTGACATACATATCATAGAGGTCAACTCATGTCTTTCAAGTGATATGAGTTGCAATCATTGCATAATAGACCCTCAAGTTAACTTCATTATAGTGTATCTTAGTATCTCAGAGAGGTTGCACATATGAGGGTGTACAGAATCTAGATAGATACATAACTTCATAATAGTGTATCTTAGTATCTCACGGATATTGCAAATATGAGGGTGTATAGATACAAATATAAGCCTGTGTTTAAGGATAAAGATAGAAAAGAGAAAGACTAAACTTAGTCCTTTTAGCGTAACAATGGGACCCCAACAAGAGTAGTAAGGAAACCCCACACTAGATCACTCTCCTCATGATTGTACACACTGTCCAATGGCAAGACTCTGTAAGAGCTCCCACAACTTTCGGTGCACTAAGCCAAATTATCAAGATTTACCCCCAAGATTTATGAGGAGATATTCTTAACATTGTTTTCCTCAAATTATTTCACATCAAAATTTCCTTATATCATAAATCAATGTCATACTATGATAGGGATATAACATTAGAGTATCCTCTCGTCTTCTAAATCTCCTCAACTATCCCAAAGGACAAATTAGCTTGAATGAGTTCGAAGTAGACTGCTTCCATATGAAACACGACATCATGAAGAGGCACTAATCCAAAAAGATTGCAGAGGCATATAGCAGCACTGAAAAAACCGAGCCATGCCAATTTGCTTTTGTCTTAAAGAACTTAGTTTATACTAAAGGAGAATAACCTCACTTCATAGCTAACCAGTAGTTTAATAATAAATAAATAGATATATGGAAGAAAGAAATCCAAGAAGTTGGTAACTTACTTGTATACTTGCTCCAACTGGCCTTGTTCGACGGCAAGATCTGCATTACTCTGCTCGGACAGAATAACCACAGCCTTGAATATCCGGCCATAAAGCAATCTCCACTCCAGAGCAGTGCGCTCTACAGACCCACTGCAGAACATGATGAGCACAACATTCCCATAATTCTTCCTCCACTGAATCAGGTTCCCTATCTCGTAATTCACCGTCCCTATTTCCTCCACCCCAAGATGCACGGATGGTAGCTTTTGAGGTATGAACTCCTTCCGATCTCCATGACCAATGGTCGGCCGTGGCCGATCCAACTCCAATGACATCAACCTCGGCTGCTGGTACCCAACAGCAAGCAAGTCCTGAAGCCAATCAGCAGTGAACTTCAAATCCTTCTCGGTCCAAAACCCCTCCTCCGCCATCAAATAACTTAATTCCAAGATCTTCTCAAACAGTCTGTGTTTTACAGATCTCCATGAAACCAAGAACTTAATAAGTCGACCCACATTTACATGAAGATCCTTCTCTTCCGAAAACGGGTAAGCTTCTATCCTATCATATCGATGAACCGTCGGAGGATAAACCACGACAAAACCACCAATCTCCCACAGAAGCCTTTGCCCCCAATAACCCCTCAAGACATCAGAAGCCATTGTGCTAACAGAAACAGGAAGCATCATAGCCCAAAATGCAGAAGAATGGAAAATGGTGTTAAACGAATTCAGTGGCACCATCATACCTTGTGGTAAAGCCACTTTCGGGGCATGTTCATCGAATCTGATATCAAATGCTTCCAAACCAGACTTTCGCGTAAAATAAAAAACTGAATCCACATCTGGGAGGCCATTTGAAATGCCCTGTTGAATGAATTGCTTACCCCCATATATTTCAGTGTAGAATTCCTCATGCCCAACTTCCCCAACATTCTCCAGAGGCAAACCCCTCGGCCAAACCGATCTCTGGCCGAAATGAATGTATGGATTCACAACAGTCCGATTGGGATTCTCATGGCTATACTGCAAAATCGTCTGTTGCCTTGCACCCTCTCCGACTAATTCCAAATCAAAATGTTTACCAAGCTCCCCATCAATCACATTCCCACGATCATCAGCATCGAAGATTTTCTTTGCACCGTGCTGGATCGCAAAAAGATACCCAACACTCTTCCTTACATACGAATCGTAAGGGAGGTGATCCACAATTCGAAACCCTAGATTGGCCTGTTGTTCCAAGGACAGAAAGATTGCACCTTTGAGATTCCAATCCGAAGGGGTTTTTGAATTTCCAACTGCGAGAACCTGCCAGCCCTTGATCTTGAGAAGATTGCGAAGAGAATCAGTTGGATAAGAGGAAACGGAAGCGACGATCCATCGCTCGGAGCGAAAAGAGGCGTAAGGGGAAGATTTATCGATGATGGAGGGGATCGAATTCCAGTTAATTTGTGGGTATGTAATCTTTTCGAGCTCTCTTGATCGGGATTCAAAGCAGATGAGAGCGGCAGTGTCGCCGACATTGCGGAGGAAGAAGAGAGCTGCAACGGTTGCTACGAGGAGGGTAATTGCGACGATTTTGCAGAAATTCTCAGATACCCATGTTGAGAAATCGAGGTTTTTGGGTTGAGAGAAGCGATCTGTAGGCAGAGATGGTGGTGTTCTTAGGTGGGATTTTGGGGGTCTTGGGGTTGAACGGTCTTGGACCAACATTGGATCCAAAAAAACAAACAAAACCCCCCAAAGCTGAAATTTTGAATTTTGATCTCTCTCACAGCTGAACTGGATTGAAATTTCTTTCTCTTTCTCTTTGGAAATCGCGTGTTTGTTTGGGATGAGGACGGCTATGGTGGGGTTTCTTAGTCTTGAATTTAACTACTGCTAGTTGGTGTGTGTGGTGGTTGTGGGTATTATTTATTTGGTGTTTTTTTTGTTCTGTTGGAATTTGAATTTGATTAACTAATTAATGCATCAAAGAATAGTGTTCTTAGACAGGTCGATGCTGTGATGAGTCTATTATTTTTCTTCTTATGGTAAAGGATGTGTTAAATGAGTTGTAGAGTGACTTTTGGGGTGGTAGTTCTCAAGGTGCACCATTGTTCCCTTTGTGTGTGTGCGTGTTTTGCAAGATATGGTATAGGTTGGGCTGCAGCCCCGTTAAAATGGTTAGTAAATGTGGTTTATTTTTTATTTTTAAATAAAAAATACCAGTTCTAAAATCTAAAATTAAAAAAATATATATGTTCTAGTTTTTTTCTTCCACTTTGTATATTATTTACCTATATTAGTCAGATAGTGGTTAGTTTGAGGATTTGAGCTCTTACGGTCTCACCACACGGCCCGAATCTCCCTCAAAGTGTTGTTCTAACTAGACATGTGAATATTTCAACCATCACACCCTCACAAGACTTTTTTTTTTATATTAATATAAACACACACAAATACATGCACATCACAACTCAAGCTTTTAACCACACACTCCTCTCATGGGACTTAATCACAACTGTGGTGTAAATGTACTACATGGCACCAATGAGGCAAGGATTGCTTCTCAGCACTATTGTTCCTGCGTTATTAGTTTTTTTTCTTTTTCTATTATTTTTTTTTTAAATTCAACACAACTTAGGTTAAAAAAAAGTATTGCACATGAGGGGTTCATGTTCCCAGAGAAATGCTAGGAGTATTCTTTTTGGAAGCAAATCATCTATGAACTTCCCTGTGTAATCATAAGTGAATTTAGATATGCCACTATTTGCTTTAAATACGGTTGTTTCATCACTTCTTTCTATAGATGGTTAATATTGATTTGATAATGTGTATTCCCATCTCCCATTATTTTTTATGGCTGGCCCGTTCTTCATAAATGAGTATAAAAGTCCCCCCAGTAGCCCATTGGGCCATCACATCCCATTTGTATTATATCGGTCTTAGTCATACCCCATAGGCTCCCTATATCGAAGTTTATATAGGACGTCCATATTTGGTGTAACTGACACATGGTTAAATAGCCCAAGCTAAGCCTAATGAGCTAAATTTAGGACATCCATATTTGGTGTTATTTGGCAAAGGACAAAGGAAGACTTGGGCTGAGGCCTGAGAGACTTAAAAGCATTCAACATAGGACTCCTAGCAAAGTAGGGATAAAGAATCATCTCTCAATTTGAGTCGTTATGGGCCAGAATTCTGAAAGCTTGAATTCTAAAAGCTTGCTATTTTAATCGATTTTCTCTCTTAGGGGGGCTAAGTTGGGACACCCACCGAGATAGGATGGGTAGCAACCCTGTTGTAGTCCATGGGCTACAACAGACAGGCTATTGGTCTATTTCAATAGAAAAATAATAAATAATTTTTTTGAAATTAGGTGAAAATTGATGTGATAGCATAACTTTGTTTTATTAATTATTATTATGGACCAATCACCTGCCTGCTGTAGCCCATTCAGGAGCTGCTGCTCATCCGAACTCGACACCGACCATCATGGGATTGAGAAGCTTACCAATTAATTCTTGAGAAGGGTATAAGGTAATGGGAGCGAGTATAGGCAGGGCTTTGATCATTGGATTCCTAATCTTCCTCAATTCAAGCCTCTAACAAAAGTTGGTATCTCCTTACAAGTCATGACCGTATTCTATCTCATAAAAATACTAAGACAAATGGGGATGGGAGAAATTGTAGCAACTATTTCTGGATGAAACCAATAGAAATTTAGAAGATTTCGGTCAGTATCCAAAACCCCGCCAATGAATTGTTAGACCTCATTAGAAATTCAGAAAGTTCAAGGTGAGCTCGGCAACTCACTTCACCAAGCAAGTGGCCATCCTTAAGCACCGATACTGATAGTGAGGATACCGAAATGTGAAGGAGAATTTGAACATTTACAACTCTTCCAGAAATTCAGGTGTTCTTATGGAAAGCATCTGACAATGCTATTGTAGTAGCTCTAAATCCTAGGAAGATGAATATGGAAGTTGATCCTATCTGCCAACTATACAAAACCGAGGAAGAGACTGTCTTTCACTTATTAGTGGGTTCTCATTGTGCTAGAGGCATCTGTTATGAAAATTCAAATCAGCTCAATATATCATTCAGGCAATGGTGACAGCAATAGACCACTTGAATTCAAAGAAAATAATTACAGCTTAACTATCCAATTTAGCATCATTTTCTGGCACATATGGAAGTTCATAAACAAGGTAATTTTCAATGGAATAACCCAACCCATTGGCTACCATCCAAAAAATTCACTTGTTGGCGGGAGTTGTGCAAAGAAGATCTAATAGGTGGTGTCCACATATATAAAGATTAATGTAGACAGGGCTGCACTAGATAACATTCAGGTGACTCGAACAGGTACTGTTGTGAGAAATTTGGAAGGAATCATTGTCCATTCCAATAGAAAACCTCTGATTGGTGGGTCGGCCTGTATACTATTAGAGAATATCTTATTGTAATAAAGTGAACTAACAAAGCCCTCGTGCGGTGCACGGGGTACAAAAAAAAATGAAAAAATAATAATTAAAAAAACAACTGAGATAATGTGAGAGGACTATTGGAAAATATTGAGAGAAGTCGTATCATTTGAGAGAGAGAAAAGAGGAATATGAGTTACATGAGAGAAAATTTAGGAAGAGATAATTGAAAGTTTTTTTGGGATCAAATAAAAAATGAGGAGACTTAATAAGTGAGATATAGAAAGAAAAGTGGGGGGAGGGACACATTTCTTAACATCCTTATCTGCGTGAGAAAATAGAGGACCACAATCCCCTAAAATCCCTCAAATGATTTTTGAATCGAGAGAGAGACGTTTGTGAGAGAAATAGTTAACGGTTGAGATTAAAGAAGGGTTCCACGTGGTATCCTTAAAACAGAATTCATAGGATTCATAGGATTGAAGATTGGAGAGCAAAGAAATGAGTTAGGTGATACTTATTTCCTTATATTATATATTATAGATAGATGAGATACATTGTATCATTATCAGTGTATGTCTTCACAATTAGATAGTATCAATTAATTTTGAATTTAGGATTTGATTAGATATGATTAGATTATGATTATCTTTGAGAGATCTTTCTATATTAGGAGTCTTGGAATATTATTTAAACCCTCTTAAGATTCTTGTAAATCATCCAAGAATATTATCAATAAATCAATTTCTCTTTATGATACCAGAGGGGGTGATATGTTTGTATTGATTTTTTTTTTCTCATTTCATTACGTGTTTCTGACGGATGGTACCAGAAGTTGAAGCTATTTGTATGGGTCTCCAATTGGTTATATCTTAAATAATTAGAATTGGGCCACACTTGAAATCAGATTCAAAGGAGATCATTGAGCTGTTGAACGAAATATCGACAGTAAGAAATACTTACTTTAATAGAAGACATCAGTACTAAGCAACGTAAAGAGGTGGAGTAGAAGCAAATCAACAGGGAGGCTAACTAACTGACACATATATTAGCTCAACAAGCCTTAAATGAGAGGATCATAAATCATGGTTGTTCTACTTATCAACTTGATCTGGGACCTCTAATAGGAGTACAAATTCAGAGTCTATAACCTCGTGTCTTTAAACAATGAATCATCTCTTATGCTGCTCTGTTTGTTTTGATGTAAAATAGGGGAAAACAAATGAAATTTCATGGAAAATATCAATTGTCTTATAGAAAATACACACGAAAATGACATTTTCCGTGGAATTCTTTATTTTCCTTTATCTTACATCAAAACAAAAAACAAAGCCTTTATTTTACATCAAAACAAACGGAGTTTTAACCCGGGGGGGGGGGTTGCTTTTCCATCTAATTTGGTTTAGTCCAATTCTTCAGAAATACCCGGGGGGGTGTTGCTTTTCCATCTAATTTGGTTTAGTCCAATTCTTCAGAAATACCAAGTCAAGTACTTGAGTTTTCTTTAGGCTGTGCTTGTTTACATGGAAAATGGGATGAAAATAAATTCCCTCTATTCTGAGCGGGAAAATTTTCCTTATATATGATGGAAAGCATTTACTTCAGGAAAATTTCTCTAGAAATAAATTGTTTTCCAATACGCAAAACACGAGAAATAAACTTTTCTACTGAGAATCAGTTCCATGGTCTGTTTTCTTTGCAAACAAATAGAGCCTTAGGGGCTTTATTAACGAGCACGCAAGCTTAATCAGCATATGGTATCTACGCACCACATCAGCATTTTTCTTTAGAGAAATAGTCTGCCTCTTGCAAGGTGCCACGAGGAATGGCATCTCACCCCTTTAAAACTCGCCCAGTATCCTTTTTAATGTAGTCGGGATTTTTTTTAAATCTTATTTAAAAAAAACCAAGATTGCAAAAATTAACCTCAAGGGTTAATTAATCTTAACCACAATTAAAAGGATTTAAAAGGAGACATGTGGCAAATTTTAAGGGAGTGAGAAGTGCTCCTCGCGGCACCCTATGAGGACTGGATTATTTTACTTTTTAAACCCTAAAATGCTGATGTGTAGCACGGGAAGATGCGTGGGCTAGGGTTTTGCCCGCTCCCTAGCATTAGGTTACCGTTACACAGGAAGTGATACTGTTAACTACCAAAACCAGGAGAGTTAGGTTTCGGGGCCAGCTCGTTGTGGCGGCCCATTTGGCCCAAGTGCATATGAAATTGGGCCATGGCCATGAGGTGCCTTTCGGGTATTTCGTAATACTCAATGAAATCAAGGGGTAGTTTAGGCTTTTAATAAACCGTTTGTACTTAATGGCTATAAAAGATCAATCGCGCTTAAAACTGAAATATTCAAAAAAGGAAAGGAAAATTGGATGAGCCCGCCATTTCTGAGATCCGTAGGGAATATGGGAGCATTTCCATGTCAGCTCGAACGTACCGCTGCAGCTGCTCTTCTCCTTCTCTCCTCCTCCTCTAACCAACCGCCTTCTCTCTCTTCAAACCACTCTCCCAGTCCCAGTCCCAGGTGATTTGATTTGAATCCTTTGTTTTCCAAATTCAAATTGAAATGTTTTGTGTTCTTTCTCTTTTACTCAAAAGCTCCATCTCTCTTACTGTGTTCTACTTTCTCTGCAGCTGCTTCGATGAGTTCTTTAGCAACATTAGCGGTAAAAGAAGTACAGAAGATTCGTCTCCCAGCGATTCGAAGTCCTACTCCTCATCTCTCACGAGCGAAGGTTCTTCTGAAGAAATTAGAGCGCGTCGCCTGAGAGTTCTTGCAGTTGTTACAGCTCGCTGCCATGAATTGAAGCTCAAGGTGATCGGATCTGTCTCAGTCTGTTTGATTTTTCTGTAATATATATATGATATTTTTTTGCATCTCCGCTCGACCAACCTCTTAGTAGTTTGCGTACATTTCTTTCTCCAAATTCTCTCTATCTAAATTCCGATCTCTGTATCTTCGTTCGTGTAATTTGTTTCGCCGATCAAACAGTTCAAGATCTGTAGTTACAGATCGACTTGAAGCAATTACGTGCGATATACTAAATTAAACTCAGATCTTAATTTACTATTCAATCCACTCGTACCTTTAACATAAGGTTTAAGTTCTATAAAACTCACGATCTGTTATTTCGAAGGTCGTGCGAAGGAGTCGTTCCAAGAGCTATCGGAATTTGGATCGCCGGGAAATTATCTCCGGAGTATGGAGGAAATCGAAGATTGTTACGCCGGAGCTGTTATCGGATACCACAGAGGCATCTTCGATGTCGAGTGCATCAAGCGCTGTATGCGGCTGTCCGAGCCGCCGTGTAATGGATGTTGGGAAGAAGGGCTTATTGGTTCGTGATGAGGAGAAGAAGTTGAGAAGGAAACAAGTCGGCTCGCCCTACATGCGGCGCCGAGCCGAAGCCATCTTGAAGTTCCTCTCTGTTGGTTGTGCTTCTGAAGTTAGGATTCGAGAAGTGCTTGGAGACAGTCCTGATACCAGTAAAGCTCTGAGAATGTGAGCTCTCTCTCTCTCTCTCTCTAGATCTCTCTCTCTCTAGATTTCTCTCTCTCGCACTCACACACACCTTGTGTTGCACCGTAGGCGTTTGCTTTAGACGCTGTGCTGGAATGCTAAATACAATTCATTACTGTTAGATCAAGATCAAACGGTTATGGTATATTCAAGATAATCGTCGATTGTTTGGTAATAATATAAGGACTGCTAGCTCCAGTCGCAGACTTCTAGACTCTCTCTAGTGTAATATTGATCATGAAGACTAGGGGGGGTGATAATGGTAATTATGGTTTTGCAGATTGCTGAGGCTCGAAGCAGTCAAGCGGTCAGGTGCTGGAGGGCGTACGGATCCGTATATGTATACGGTAATCCACAGCTCCCTGCAATTGCAATAACCTTTTATTTTTAATTAACCTTATCAACCTATGTTTAGAACCACAGTTAGTAGCTCAAAAGTTCGTGTTAGCGAGGAGATGGCACCCAGTGGGAAGTTGCCACATAGGCTTTTGAACTTTATTGCACGCAAACCAACACCTGTGATATCTGTGTACAGTGTATGTGGCGTCTACCTACTGAGTACTGTGGTGTCCTCACCAACAGGAACCGGAGAAGAGCTGGTGTCATTTTGATATCCTAATTACGGATTCGCAGTTGGCACTAGGAGGGCTGTACGCCGGGTCGGACGGCCTAGTGCGAGTTAAACATGGTTTCAATGGGCCTGGTTGGGCCTATACTCAGTTTTGGGCCTCTTTGGCCCGTTACTGAGTTCTGGCTTGTTCAAGTTGTCTTGATCCTGTCGAGGGCCTCGGATTCTCTCTGATGAAGCCAGAAAGGCTTCTCTTGGGTGTCCACAAAATAGAGGACATGTGTTGAAGAGAGATAAATGGATGAGAAAAAGGGGGAGAGATACAAGTGGGGAGAAGTCAAAATCATGGGGAGAAAATGAAATGACTTCTCCCCCTTTTCTGGCCACCAGTCACATGATGTATGGATACCCGAGACCACCTTTTTGGCTTCGCCAGAGACAATCCTGAGCGCCTGCCCAAACTCCTCATCAGGCTTCGGATTGTCTCTAGCGATGCCAAAAAGGGCTTGTCTCGGGCAACCAGAGAATAAGGGACAAGTGGAGGAGAAGTTAAAATCATGGGTCCCATGATTTTGACTTCTCCACTCACTATATGACACATGGTGATAAGGTGTTGAGATAAAGGAGAAGAGATATCAAGTGGTGGAGAAGTTAAAATCATGGGTCCCATGATTTTGACTTCTCCATTCACTATATGACACATGGCGATAAGGTGTTGAGATAAAGGGGAAGAGATATCAAGTGGGGAGAAGTCAAAATCATGGGGAGAAAATGAAATGACTTCTCCCCTTTTTAACGCCACATGTCCCTTATTCTATGGATGCTCGAGAGCCCTTTCGGCTTCGCCAGAGACAATCCGAGGCCTCGTCATCATCATAATCAGGTTGATGGAATGAGAGTATATACTAGTTGGTACCAGTAGCAGTGTGTGTATGGCCAGCTTTTTTTTAAATTTTTTTTGGGTTATAGAGATATTATATTAAAGATCCGAGGAAGATACAGAAATATCACTTGGGCTACAAGTTACTACCAAAGCTTGGGAAGAGGAAACAAAAGGACAAGAGTGGATGTCCCTGTTGATGCTAACTAATTAATAGATACCAACACTACTAATAACACTACCAATCGGGGTTGAACCATATTATAAATATACACAGATACACTAATTAGATAGAATAGCGTGTAATTTATAGAGTTTGGGTTAATTTGGGCACAGCCCACAAAGAAATTTGAGTAGGTTGTGATTGGGCCATGGCTTAGTCTGAGTTGGGACCTCGGCTGACTTAGGCCTAGTGCAGTTAGACTTGGCTGGGCCCAAATTTCCCTAGGCCTTGTCCAGCCCAGTGTAAAAAAGTTAACCCTGATTGGAGGACCATGACAACTTGATCTGCTGCATTCTCTTGGATGGTTGATCAAATTGGGTTTTTGTTCCTGAACGTGTAGCCTGTATGCCCAAAGCCGATGTGGCCCATTATTGTGCTTATGCTCAGTATAATCTTTATGTGAGACTTGGATTAGGGATGACAGTAGGGGTTCTTATCGGTTGAGCACTGGAACTGGCACCGGTGAGCATACCCTCAACCAAATCAGATTAAAGAAGAATAGTCATATTACCTATTGTATTAATCTTTAAAGTATATATAAATGTAATTGTCATATTACGACCAATCCGATCAACACTGGATGAAAAGCTTATGAGCATGTCATGCGGAAAATTTATCATTTGCTATAACAGAATTTTGTTAAGAGAATTTTTTTATTATAATTTGGAATATTTTCTTTAATGTTCTGATGAGCTGATATTTTTCTACAGATAACGGGATCAAAAAGTGACATATACTCAGCTTGATCGAGCCTCTTTTTTACAGTTTCATTCATCCCACTATAGGAAAATTTTTGGTTTTAGGAAAAGGTATAAGAAGGAATCATAAGAGAGTAACTCATTCATAACCGAATATATAGCTAGCCTTGTAGCTATTTTGGTATCATTTTTTTAGAAAATTCTTCCCTCATAGATAGGGAAGAATTTGTAGATTTTAAATGCATAATGTGAAATGATGAAAATTTTGTACTTTGATATTCCTTCATTCGGGGATTATTGTAAAAACAAAAACAGGGAAAAAAATGACTTTTATCACAGTATCTTAGTTCTTGTTTATCGTAAATTTTGGTCAGTTTGCAAAAACATAAAAAAAAAAAAAGAAGCCAAAATTGGACTGATTTTTAAGTCATAAGAGGTAGGGTTGGGCTCGATAAGTGAAAGCCCGCAAAGTTTAGGGCTTGATTGATTGAAGTCTGCCCTGACGAGATCCTAAATATATATATATATATATATATATACATATAAATTATAATATAATTATATATGATATATTGTGTTATATATACAATATTAAAAATAATACTTGTTTAATTTTAACGTAATGGTTAAAAGCATCACTACTTCTATGTTAGTAGTAATGTTTTGTGCAAACAAAGAAGAACATTATGAGTAAAAAAACACATATGCTCGGTTTAATTATATGCCAAATAGCAAGAAAAAAAAAAAAGAAGAGAGAAATTGATCAAGGTGACTCAAAGATTCAAGCTACAAAGCTGTTAGATTTGGGCTCTGCCATGGGAAAACATTATTGCATCATATTGTAAGCTACAATGCCATTTAATATTTTACGCTTTGTAAAATAAAGAAAAGAAAAAAGATGACCATTTTATAAGCCCGAGCCCAGCCCAATTACCGCCGAACTAAGGCTTGGTTCCTCAGGCTCTACAAGGTTTGGGCTCAATACATTCTACTTAGGGCTGGCCAACTCCTAGCCCGGCCCATTAACAGAATTAATCCTCCTAGCCAATGTTTTCATAACCCAAAAACCGGCTGGCTGGTCGATTCCTGTTCCACCCGTTTAATCGTGGCTTTTTATTATTAAAAAAATATATATTTTTTTCCTTTTTGGCCGGTTATCCAGTTCTTTGCAGTTATATGACCGGTTCTCCAGTTGAACCGCTCGGTTCTTTTGGTTCCTTGTTTTAACGCGGGTTTTAAAACTGGCCGGTTTTGGTGGTTTTGGGAACTGGTTGTTCCTGATTTTACCAGTTCAACCAACGGGTCTGGTTTTCTCACCAAGGAAATTCCCTCCTTCGGGATTTGACTCAAAATCTCCCTTAAATGTGAGGCACTCTCAGCTAAGGGCAATCAATTTCTTTGGATTAGAAAGATGGAATTTACGAGCAGGCTATGACTTCAAAAATGTCTGCAATTGCGTCAAATGATGCCGAAATGCTTTTCATCAATGGATGAGAAATCTAATAAACGGACTAAGTTCTATTGTAAATTATTTTATGCAATCATGATTTTGAATTCAAAGACATTGCATGTGAAAACATATTTCAATTATTATTCCCAAAGAGAGAGCAGTCATCTGGTGGTCACAATTTCTAACTGCTAGAAATTTCCAACTCTTTTTTGAGAGCCACAATGGTAATCTATGCACTAAATTCACTTTGAAAACCAAAGTGGTGATTTGTGTACTAAGTTTTTTTTTTGGGTGTCGGCATCATTTACCTACGTTAGTTGGGCTAGTACTGTCAGAAGTTAGCTTGGGCATTGTAGCTCTTGCAACTCATACCTGGGTGGGGATTGGATCCCCAGACCTCCCTTTACTCAAGGCCACACCCTTACTACTCACGCAAGAGGCGGGAGTGCACTACGTTGTCACTTAGGCCAAAGTGACATTTTATTACCAGATCGTCACTTTGGCCTTCAAAGTGATGATTAAATTAACAAATCACCACCATTGTGTCTCTCAAAGTAAGGATGGTTTGGAAAGCGCAAAATTTCAATTTCCATGGCTTCCCTCTCTCTCATCTATCTTCCTAATGGCTTCCATCTCTCCCCTTCTCTCTCACTTTCGTGACTGACTTCCCTCTCATTTCTCCCTCGAGTATTTCTTAAGAAATATCTGCATGTTAGGATAGCACACCCACCAGGAGTTTGGGCAGTTGGCTAGCATCTCGGGTTTACTCCCTTTGGTCGTGTGTTCAATTTCAACTTCTCGACTTACCTAGGTGTACGTATGGGAAAATTCTGAATGGATCGATGCGGACATTACTTTAAAAAAAAAACCGGGTCTGCCTAACCCTAGCTTACCATCCCCCAAAAAAATTTGGTTAGGTAGCACGATTTCTTTTTTTATTTTTTTGAAATCACATGCTGAAAATCGTATTATTGCCCATTACTGAAAACATCCACTTCGATTTGCATCGACTAATCCCAATTATTTCCTTAGGCACTAACATTCAACTTTGTTGGAATTTGTATGAAAAACTCTTCTTTTTGTTGTTGAAGGTGGAGTCGGGTCAACTTTGTACATCATTTTCTAGTCTTAACTCTCTGTTACCATCTTATTGAGTTATAGTTGCTTGTATGTATGGTGAATGACATCCTTACACTCAAACTAAGTGAGCTTGTTAAAATTTTACTCCTATGTATTGAATAAGAATCTATTAAATATAAGAATATATATTTTAGTATTTTCATATTTGGGATAATTTATTAAGAGTGCTGCTATGTGCACACTGATATTTATTGATTGGACACCATTGAAAAACCTTATTAAAAAAAAAAATAATGTCTTGTCTATGAGTACTCAATCTCATACCCCTAAACCATATTCTAAAAATTAAACTTTCTAAGAACGAACCACAAAGCTCCTCTTACCTTACCTTACCTTCAGAGAGCCAACAAATTATAGAAACACGAACTACTTTAAACTTTTTCACATCTTAATAACCTTAAATCTTAATTTTTTCATTGTTCTTCAATCTTTGTCTTTCTCCATGCTATATTCTCTTTTTTGTCAAATTTGAATTCCTTTTTCATGATCAGTATGAATTGTATGATCTTTTTAGGCTGATTACACGAGCTACTATAAATTTTTCCTTCACACCATTTTCAACATTTAGTTTCCTATGATCGTTTATTGCAAGTTCTTTAACCCACACAAATAGAGGTGTAATATATAAGGAATTGAGTTTAATTCATTTGATACCAATTTGATGGGCCTTCAGTTGGGTTTGGTTCAACGAAAGAGAAAGAGTAATGAATTATCATGTTTTATAATTTTAAATTTAGAATGATGTATAATTAAAAAATTAATTGATCTTTTTTCTTTTACCTCTTAGTGTGCTCGTAGTATTTTACATTCTAATGGTGTACAGTTATTAAGTGATGTATTTGATGCCTAGTCAGTAAATATTGGTGTGCTCATAGCAGCACCCTTATTTTAAAAACAAAGAGAAATATTATAAGAAAGTCAAACTGCATTTTCTTGTATTTAATGATTGCCTCCTGTGAAAATATCAAATTATCCTTTAATTTTGATAAATTTGATTATTAATATTAAGATAAAAATGTATTGGTGAAGCTTAATAAGCTCACGCTGAGTGAACACTAAACTCAATGCATAGGGATTAAAAAGACTAATCAAGGTTAACAAAGGTCACTAGTCTTAAGTGAACCATAGCATTCCCTAAGTATTTGATATGGACATGGACTTTAGTTCATGCTGTTATGAAGGAAGACCCTTGAGCTTGCATTCGTTTAATACTCTTCGATCAATGCAAGGTCGAGTATGGTCTTCACTTAAAATAAGGGATGGATCATTTTGCGAAATGAAATAAAGATCAGATGAATGAAATAAAAAAGTTCCTTTATAAAAATTTACAGAAATACGTCGATCTACCTCCGAGCATATGAACACCACCAATACAATTGAATTGCAGTTCTATTTTCCTCATTTTCCCAAGAAAATGAGATTGCCATGAATGTCTAAGCTCATCCATTCAAAATCCTCCCTCCATTATATCTTTCCCCTGGCCCCATGTATCCCTGCCTTCATGCCTTAGCACTTTCTCTCTTTTCATCTTCTTTTTGCACTTTATGGATGGTTTTTGGAGGGCTCCTACAAGATTTAAATCTGAGCAGCAACTCTGATCACTGCTCCTCGCAACCGTCGATCTCTCATCAACGCCGAAGTGGGGTCCTGGCGATGGGTCAATTAAGTCATTTGATGGCTTCTGGAATGACAAGCTTGCCACTGAGGAATAGTTGCCGAGGAACATCCCATTTGTGAATGCCAGAGACTGCGTCCGGCTGGGTCAAAGTCAACGACCCGGTCAATGCTAGTAAGGGTTCTAGCAGAAAAGTTTGACTCTCCAACTCACTCTCCATTTGCCTTTCCTTCTCCTTCCTCATTTCTTCCAATAAAGCCTTGCTTGTATCAATGCCTGCTTGAATTCACCATCAAGCAACAACATATCCTAGTTAGGGATCTTCAAATGTCCTAATCAAAGTCATTCTCCGTAATTATAAAGGTCCCTAGACTTGTAAAACTAGGCACTTTACAAGTTTGGAGACTTTAGTGCTTGCCTTTGCAAGTCTATTTACTTATTTTGACTTTTGAGTGCACAATTCAATTAATAAAAATTCCTATCATCATCATGAGACTCTCATTCCTTTTTTTTACGAGACTAGAAATATCTCATCTTGTCGCATTTAAAGTCTTGCGAGATTACAAACGAACAAAAGAAATCGCAAAATCAGGCACTTTAAGTCTACAAACGTGTAATTCGCTAGAGTTTTGCTAGTCTAAGTAAAAGAAGGGACCTTAAAAGATATCATTGATGGGTTTTGGTTTGGTGTAATCTGATTCTCACCTGAAAGATATCCGCCATGGACGTAACCGTTAAATCTTTCGCTTGTGTGTTCTCCGGTAAAGAAAACAGGTCCAACTGGCGCCTGGCTCAGATAAAAAGAGAATGAAATCCAAAATATCAGTTTCAATACTATATTGCCTGAATAGTTCATAACATTTCTCTACAATGGATGGTTTTAAAGGCAATCCAATTGAAAATCCGAAATCAGGTGGTCAGTGGGCCACATATACATAATATAAAGGTATACACCTGCCATTCGGCCAGGGCCGGCCAAGCCATTTGGAGGCCTAAAGCGAAAATTCTAAATGTTTTTTTTTTTAATTTTTTAATAATATTAAAAAAAAATTAACTATAAATAGGGTCTTTTTAAATATTCTAAATGGGTCTTTTTAAATGGTTTTTTTTTTAATTTTTTAATAATATTAAAAAAAATTAACTATAAATAGGGTCTTTTTAAATATTCTAAATGGGTCTTTTTAATATTCTAAATGGGGCTTTTATTTTTTTAAATATTCTAAATAAGGCCTTTTTAATATTTTTTTTTATTTAATTTAATGGGGCCTAAAGCAAAGGCTTTGATGGCCTAATGGATGGGCCGGCCCTGCATTTGGCCTGGCGACAGACAGTGTATCCTCCAAGTGTGAGGTCTAGGATCGAGCCCAACCATTATTAATGCCCACTTACTGTCAAACTAACATGCTAGGTATCCTAAGAAGTTAGAACATATATTAAGGTGGAGTTTGGTAACACTTAATCTAATAAGCTCTAAATAGGTAGAGAATATTTGAAAATTGTGCTTAATTGCACTTTAAATTGTTAAGTTGAAGGTTAATTGCTTGTCTACATCTTTTTTAAAGTAGGGTTTTACCTCTTATTAAAAAATTATCTCATAACAACTTTTTTAATAAGAGGTAAAACCCCTGCTTCAAAAAGATGTAGACATGTAATTAACCTTCAACTTAACAATTAAAGTCCAACTAAACACAATTTTCAATTAGTATCTACCTATTTAGAGCTTATTAGATTAGTGTTACCAAACTCCACCTAAATAAAGGGAAGTACAGAACTTGAGATAAGATTACTGACTCTGATGTTGGCGAAATCTTGATGAGTAGAAACAATGGGGTAGTTGCTGTAGCTGCCGCGCTGGAATCGATTGTTCCACCAGCGAGGTACGAGTATCTTGGAGGCATCAGGTATGTCGGACCCGAACATGTCCCTAAGCACCCCCATTGCTTCTTTCAAAGTCTCCTCGTCTGTTTGCGCCTCGACACGTTTCGATTCTTCATTTGTCAGCGTTACAACCAGAATGTTGGACCCGGGGTATGCGTTCTCCATGTGCTGATGAGAATGCAATACAACAAAAAAGCTAGCTTGGATCAGGTTGGTGTGTAGTACTTTAGACATGGAAGGAGGGATGATCCAAACTAACACACATATAATATATATGACGACTAATTCATTAGGTAGAGACATGTAGATTAATCAAAACCTCCTTAAGAAGCTACGTGGGGGTTGATTAAAATAATACTTTAATCATCTTTTAATCAAGTCCATGATTTATTTTAATATTTAATAAGTTTGGTGTTCGAGCGAGCATATAAAAAACACAAAACAAAACAAAATAATACAATGGGCGAGACTTGAGATTGGCTTCTATAGTGCAATCAATATTTGCTAGCTCCTGTCGTGTACAATATGGGTAGGTAATAACGCAACAACTGCCAGTTTGCTATTTATAATTATGAGTATTATCATCATTTAGAAACATACTTTAGTTTCCAAAGTAGGTGATTCATTCAATGGTTTTCATCAATAAATGGTAGGGGCTGCATTCAAGCAAAGGTTGTGAGCCCGAGCCGGATCATTTAAACCAAGCTCAAGTTAGTATTTTAGACTCAAACAATCAAGTCAAATTTTTATTTGAACTGGAATGTTTAAACAAGCTAACTTGAGCCAGAAGCTATTTGATTCAGTTCGGCTCAAAGCTTGGCTTGTTTCGGGCTTGGTTTGGTATGAGTTCGGCTCTACTCTAAGTATTATATATAATATTTTTTAAAAATAATGTTCCTTATATTAATATCTAATAATACTTTTAAACTTATAACAAATAAGTGATAATGACAACAAAAGAAAATCGAAAAGTTAAAAACAAAACCCTAACTCTCTACTTCTAAATTGAGGACTATCCTCAAATTTGATTTTTGCGACGATTATTTCTGTTATTCTAATTCAATAATAAATGATTTTATTAAAATAAAATAAAATAATCAAAATAACCTTGAAATTTGAACCAATCTTAAGCCAATCCGAGCTTGAGCAAGCTTGTAAACGCCAACTCAAGCCTGAAAATTTAAGCTCGAATCAGCTCAAGCCAAACTTGAGCATGTTCAAACCAAGCTTAAGCTAAGCCAAGCTCGACTCGAATTAAGCCCTAGGTAGAATCAACTACTTCGTTCATCCCTTCCATTCCCCGGAAAAGAAAAAGAAAAAAAATAAAAGATAGTTCATTCCCATTAATCTCAAGTAAAACTGTGATACTATCCAAGTAAACAATACCTACCTAAAAGATAATCCTAGCCATCTGATAAAAAATTATATTTGGGATGTTAATAGTAGGCCCAATTAGATATGAAGTAATTTTCATCGCTTTCATAGTCAATAACTTTTAATCGAATAATGCAGGCCCCAAATATATCCACAGAAAAGTACATGTCCTCCATGTCAAGGGGGCAAAAATATCATAAGGTCATACTCATAATTATCGTAGAATTATACTAGTAAGCTAACAAATGATAAACATAGTCTCTATTATGATAAGTGTTGCATGATTTTTTCTCTAGCACTCACATAATCTCATAACTTGTCCCATTAATTTTAACTGGATCAGCATTATGATATAGAATCAATGTTAAGTGACATAGAATTTAGAAAAAATGTTAATGAAGAGTTGATAGAGCTGAGATCATATTCAATGACAAAGGAACTCTCATGATTTCAATCACATCTACTGGTCAACACATATCCCTTTTAACTCCTATGGCCCTATCAATTGTTGTTAAGATTCACTAACTCTTACCCTATGTTTGATTGCCCAGAAGATAAGTGAAAAGAGAGAATTAGGAAAAGAAAATTAGACAAAACCCAACTAAGAATTGTATTAGAATTCTAAAATTTTCTTTTCTATGTTTTCACCAATTTTCCACGCAACCAAACATACCCTTAGGTTTAAACAATCTAACATTGGGTTTTTTTAAAAAAAACCTAAGAATTAAATTAGAGTTAAAAGGACAGTTAAGGGGCTTTGTGAGTGTGAATCCGGACTCAAAAAAACCCCAAAATACCTAACTATTCCAAGTGGTACACATTTAAAAAAAAATAAAAAATTAGGACATGAAAAGACCTAAGAAAAGCATTATTTGAGCAATATTGGGGGTGAAGGATGCATGGAGTAGTAGTGGGGCATATGTCATGAATGGGATACAATTGATACCTAACCCTAAAAAAGAAAAAGTTTGTAGGCATGTTCCAAGAGAGTGGTAGTGGTAGACCCATCAACATCAATATGAAAAGCATTTTTTTAATACAAAAAAAAAATAAAAATACTAGAGAAGTCGAAGTCAGAAGTCGAACCTGCCAAAACGTGAAGTAGCCTCTCCTCTCGTGTGCGTAGATAAAGAACTCAGTGCCGGGCCCACACGGCCAGAATTTATAAGGAAACTTTAGGAATATCTTTGTGTATACTATCACATCACACTTCTCTATGGCCTCCTTTTTCCATACCTGTTCCATCATTTATTTTTTTATTATATCATTTCATTACAATAAATATCAGTCAACCTAATTTATGAAAAACGACCTACCAAAAACCAAACAAACGTGTGAGATTAATTACTATTTTTTTATTGTTACCAGATAATATATACTATGCAACTAGCTGGCATTATAGACAATGCAACTTGCTACCCTACACCGTACACGTGGTGAACTAGCCAACGGCCCCATTGGACTATTTATCAGTGGGCCACGTTTAGAGTACACTTACCAGTACTCCAATATTAGCTGTAGCCAGTGGTTTACAATACTGTGGATCATATTGTATTTGTTTTGAGGGTTGCTAGTGTCACGCCATTGCTTGCATTTGAATCTATTCCCAAATTTTTAAGACTTTCATATTAAAAATGGTATTTATATATATATATATATAATTTTAATTCTCATATGTAACATTTCTTCCCTAAAACAATGGGTGAGAGTATGCTCAGCATTGCTCAGTGAGCAAGAACAAGGGACGTTAACATTACCTTCGTTGTAAGATTCTTAAAGTGAAATGGAAAACGGACCCCAGGTCAGATTAGAAGCTGACCCAGTGACCTAATTGGTCCAAACCCTGTTTTTTACCATCAATCAACTGTGGTTAGGCCCTTAGGGTTAAGCAATTTAACAATGATTTTTTTTTAAAAAATTACATAATTTAGTTTAATTAAGTTTAAACATGGTTATACAGGGATTAAAAAGGTCACAATGACACTACGGTCAGCTTAGAAGACGACCATAGTCCTCGGACTCATTCTTAAAGTAAGACAACCGGAAAATCTATTGTTGACTTGACGTCATCACAGGTGGAACCCAAAACCAGTGAGCTATTTAATGTGATAGCTCACTGTCCATAGGATTGAGATTTGAGAAACACAGATTTATAGTGGGAGTCATCAAGGCAAAGATTCTAGCTGGGACCCATGCCACGTATGACTAGTTTAAAAAGTCTTCAATCCCATTCCCCCAACGGTCAAGATTGTCCGATCAAATTTAAATAAAAATAAGTAAAAAACGAGAGGACGTACGGGCAAGGGAGGTCTGAAGGAAATGAGGTCGCTTTGGAGAACGCCAACGCTAACGGACAAAATAATGTAATTGGCTTCGTAAACGCAACCATCCTCCGTTTTTACCGTAACGCCGTTTCTCGAGTGCTGTAATTCCCGAACAACCTGCTCCATGAATCAATTCCCACTTAGTTAAAATCCACAAGAAGAAGAAGAATAATAGAAACAGAGGCCGAGGCTCATGAGATTCTTCTGAGCAGTCAAACTAAGAATCTCCATGCAAGAAATCCTAATTTCCTTTACTTTCTGAATTTATTACCTGTGCCTCTCTATCTCTGCAAATTTCATCTGCCCCCACCCATTTCCAATATTTTTTTCCTGCAAATTTATTTTTTGATTTTCAAAATATTATTTTTTTGATAAACATGAATATCCGGAGCGACTTAGACTATTCCACGTGCTGCATAGGAAATACCTCCACCCCATATAACTGATAGAGCAGTGATAGGCACGGCGTACCCATAAATCCCATTTCTAAACCTAAGGCATCCATCTACTGGTGGATGCCCCTCCTCTTAAATGCTCACCGCAGTTGGTGAGCATTCAAGAAGGGGGTATCCACTTATTATGGTAAGTATTTAAAAGAGGGGTCATCCACCACTAGGTAGATGCCTTTGGTTTAGAAATAGGATTCATGAGTACGTTAACTATTTCCCTAACCGATATTAGGAGCCCAAGAATCAACCTCGAGACCTCCAACTTTACGGTTCGTCCTTCGTTCGACCACTGGGCTCCTGGTTAGTTTTCAAACACGTGCTGCATAGGGAATACTCCCAACCCATACAACCGACATAAGGAATCCACCTTGAGACCTCCGGGTTCACTGTTCGTCCTCTGGACATTGGGCTATACCCCTGGGTTGGTTTTCAAATTCCAATGAGCCCAAAATAATACAGAGTCTGCTTTTCTTTGCTATATGAGGAAGGAAGGAAGCGAGGACCATTAAATGAGGAAAAGGACAAGACTTTGAATATCTAATTTTTGATAAGATATCTTACCAAATGAGAGGAGTACTTGGGTTGGGTCAGGAATCAGGATGGTAGGACTGGAATAAGCAGTCATCTCAATGGTGGGAGGTTGGGATTTTGACTCAACCTCATAAGTCATAAATCATGTCAAACGGCAACAATTTGATCAGGATCCGATGAGGGTCCTCACGGTAAAAAGGAAGCAAGATTCCAAATATGAAACGGCAAGGCCCATCAGAATCCAATGAGAATTTGCTTTTCAAAACACTACTCAATACTCATTCGTCCCAGTGGCAGTCTAGGAGGGGCGGAGAAGGGGGGCCTGGGTACATCTCAATGGAAAATTGTTTTTATAATATATTATTTAATTATTTAATAAGAGAAAAGATAGGCTCTTGTGGATGTGCTCCGGCATCCACAAATCATGGGGGCATGTGACGTTTAAAAGGGTAGAGATATCAATGGAGAGAGAAGTTAAAATCATGAGGAGAAAATGAAGGGACTTCTTCTCCAAATTATCACCAAGTGTTGCATGATTTGTAGATGCCCGAGCGTGGGTAAACAACGAGAAACAATATCTAAAAAGATATGTAGGACATGATCAATATTTTACACCTATCTAATCATTATTTAAAAATTCGAGAACATTTAATAATTTGCATCAACATTGCATATCCCTATTATAAAATCTTAGCTCGGCCTGTATTTTTGTATTTTCTGAGTCGACTAAAATTGATTCCATTAATAAATAATAACTTTTAACTTATTAACTTATGATAAATGATAGTTATACTAAAAAATTATATATAAATAATATTAATTTTAAGTTTATATTGTTTAATCTATTTCTGAAGCTAAAAAAGTAAAGAAAAATAGTTAAGAAATATTTAACTTGCCACCACATTTCACTCATTATTCGATGCCCCCCAACACCAATTAACAGTGGTTGGTTAATATTAAACAAGCTAACATTGAACAATATTAAATAAGTAAAGGGGTGTTAAAAAGGACACATGGACAAGGCATCATTTGACTAGCGTAGTGGGATAATCACTTCCCTATGATAGGTATCTTTTTCTAGCTATATAAGATTCCCTTCTAAATCATTTCCATTGCTGACAAAAAAAAACCACAGATTTCATTCTGAATTAAGAGAAAAAAATAAATCAGAAATCCAGTTCTTCGTGGGTCAGAGAATTTTTAATTATTTTTTAATAAACAAATCCAGAGATCTTTACAAATACTAATGAGGATTACTAAATTCCTCATTTTAAACGGAGTTCTGAAAACTCCATTAACCCATCTCCGTATCTTTATTCAAGAAAGACAAAGACACTAAGATTGAGAGATTCTCTCTGTAAAAAACACAGAGATTGAAATACCTAAAAAGGGGTTGACCCATCTCTTCTTGTTTTACTTTTTTGAAAAAAAAAAAAAAAACCCATCATTATCCTTCAAGAAAAATGTCGTTATCTACAAACCCAAAAGTGAGTCAAACTCAACAAGAAAAAGGAATGCATGCATACAAAACAGATTTTCGGTTTATGCACATACGTGGGTTCCTTTCTCTTATTAACTAATCTCTGTCTCTTTGTTTTGATCTGATGATTGCAAAAAAATATTGCAAAAACAGACAAATCTCAAACCAAAATAGAACAGAGAAAGAGATTAAAAAAAAAAAAATCTCACCTTGTTCAGCTTAAGACGACTGTCCAGGATTTTACCTTCAGAGGTAAAAAGAAAACTTTCAGCCATTTTGTAGAGCAAGAACTCATATCCTCTTTCGTCTGCTACAAGAAATTCCTGCTCTCCGAACTCTGTATATGTCGATATCGGTTCAACCTCTACAACCATAAATCCAAACCTCTGTTTTTTTAATCCCAAAATACAATACAATACAAAAAAAAATAACCCAGAAAAGATTGAAGAATTTGAACCCCAAATGAGTCAAAATCCCACCTGCCATCTCGAAATCATGGAGGATGAAATCAATGGCGAGATCTATAGGCGTTTTGGGTGCCCTGTAAAATCAGGAATAAAAAACAGTAAATATTGAGGACTAGAAGAGAATTCCTGTTTCAATATTCTGTAAAAACAAAACAGGATGAAAGAGATTTTACGGTGGCGGTTCAGACATCGTCGAGTGGCCACTAAGAATCTCTTCCTGATACCTCAGTTTCTGAATCGCCGAGTCCACCGCTTTATCATACGACTCAGCAGCGAGTCCACTCGGGAATATCTTCCCACTGAAACAGATTCCAAAACCGAGTTAGTTGGGTTCAATTAATCTGTGTCGTATCGTTTACGGTCAAGAAATATAGAACGGTGGTAAATACTAAATTACGCCGGGACGTGAAAAATGCTAAACCCCGTCATTAGTCCAAGTCAACCGACCCAAGTTTACGAGTCATCAACAAGAACTCAACAGTCCGAAACCCGATACGTGTTACAGAAGAAGAACCGGTACAAACCTTTGATCGTAGATGTTGTAACGGGCGTTACTATAGTCAGAAAAACAAGTACGAAGGGCCGATTTTTGAGCGAGTTCCCAAACCGGGTTCGACTCTTTTCCGCCAACGCCTTGAATCCAACCGGCTCCTAACTCGACCGATACGCCACCGAAGTCTTCCTTTCGGATTCTTCCACCGATACGATCAGAAGCTTCAAGAATCACAAAATCGTCCACCCCGTTTTCGGCTAATAGCTTCGCCGCCGATATACCTTGTAGAATACACAAGAAAGAGAAGAAAGCACGTCAGATTTCAAAATCTTGCCGGAAAAATTGACAACCCACCGGATATTTCTTACCGGAAATCCCTGCTCCGACGACAATCACGGAACAAAAGGTGGAAGAACCCATGAGAGAGAAAGAGAGAAAGAGGGTTTTGTTTTGTTATGTTGGAGTCTTGGAGAGAAGCTGAAACACCGAGAGTTAGTTTTATATCGTAAACTTTGGCGAAAATACCCTTGACATGGTGTTGGAACTTCCAAGCATATCCAGAAAAAAGAGAAGGTTTTTGATACTTGGAACAATGATTTTGATAGGGACGAGAAAAGGGTAGTTTGGGAAATGGAGAAAAGTTATAATCTAAAAGAGGGATGGCCGAGTGGTCAATGTCGAACGTGAAAGGCATTGAATCCGTGACAGAGAGAGCTTTGAAACAGATCATCAACTACCTATGTAATCTCTGCACGTGACAATTATACGTGTAAGCGTGTGTCCGTGCAAAGTGGCCAAAATAAGTTTTAACTCTTTTTTATATTTTCCCTTCACAAAAATTCTCTCGCCGACAGGTTAGCAATTGTCAGTTGCAAGAGAGGGTTATGCGGGTCTGTAGCCTCTATTCAATGGTGATGGGTGTGGGGGGGGGGGGGGGGGGGGGGGGGGGTGTGTTACTTAAATAAAATTGTAAGATACACACGTATCTCTTACAAGTAAGTCTGTATCTCTTACCATTGCGATTGGATTCGGGAGAGTTTAATTGCAGTTACATATCAATATGTGTTCATTTTAATCCTTATTAATCATGGTTAAGATCAGGTGTAGAGCCAGGTGGGGGCATGTGCCCTTACTCAACTTTAAAAAAAGTTTAATTTTTTATTTTTTAAGGTATAGCATAGGAATGGGGAAAGGTACCCCTAAACTTGAATTTTTTTTGTGTTGGGAACGTAATCAATGGCGATTGAACTCAGCCCATAGGTCAACACGTGTCCCTTTTAACTGCCATTAACTATGGTTAAGATTCACTAACCCTTAGGGTTCAACAATCTAACCTTTATTTTTGGAAAAAATAATTAACTCTAAGGGTTAAAAGTTCTTAACTAGAGTTAAAGGGGGCTATGTAAATGAGATTGAAGTGTCCAAATTTAATCGTAATTGGACAAGACCTGAACTCGTATTTCATTTATATTAAAAATATTTAATTGAGCATCATTATGGGACAAGGGGGGAGTTGACCCTAAAAAAGTTATACCATATTATTTACTACTAGCAAAACACCCGTGCAATGCACGGGCACAAAGTAGAATAAGATAAACATGGATGTTCATATATTTTAAGATATGTGTGTTTATATGCGTGTGCAATATAAGGAAGGAAAATCATCACAACTATATGGAACGAAAAATGCAATAATCGGAGAATCAAGAACTCTATATCTATCAAATGTAATCTTCCAACCAATTGCGAAAATGGGAAAAAATTAGAAAGAATTTGTAATTAAAATCTAAAATCTAAAACTTTAGTTAATGTGACGGATAAAATTCGTAAAATCAACTTAGCGTTGGAGAACGAGCTCGTTTTTGTTGTTTTGTTCACGAAAGTGACACGTGACACGAGTTGGGGTCACATGCTTAAAATAGAGGGATCACACGTTGTCTGATGCACAACGTTCACGTTGTGCGCATTACGACGTCTTTGTTCTCTTGTAGAACAACGTTTCCGTTGTGGCTTGACAACGTGCTCGTTGTCTGAAGCACAACGTAACCGTTGTATTCTTGACAACGTTTTTGTCGTCACATGAACAACGAGCCCGTTGTCTCACCGACAACGATGTCCTGGCTGTATTTTAAGACATCTACACCGTAACCGAGCTCGAGTCAACAACGAGACCGACTCGTAGGAGGAAGTGATCGGGAGGCGATCCATAATTCTGACATGTGTGTCGAAAGCGCTGTTTTGTGCCGAAAGCACTGTCTTAGCATTTAATGCTAGTCACTTCTGCGTGCTGTCCGATCCCGTCCGACTGGACTCATAGGAGGCTCTCACGTGTGATGCAACCGGCGGCAGATATGTCTGACATATTTGGCAATGAGTGCAAAACACGTGGTATGGACATCTATGACCATCCATGGTCATCGATGGCCATACCAACCTTACCTTATAAATACCCCGTGATTTTTAGTGCTTGAGATCACGTTTTTTGGCCGCACTTCAGAGTATACTTGTTCAGTGCATCCCAGAATCTTGCGTAACTTTCAGTGCCTATTTCAGAGTTTACTGTTCATCATCTTCTACATCTACTTACTTTACCATCGGAGTACAGGTCAGGGTGTCACACCCTCCACTCCAACCTTCTACCGGTAAACCAGAGCGTGGGAGGAGCTGTAGCTGACGCGTGTCCTTTCCGGTATTTTTCCCCTTCAAAATTGGCGCCGTCTGTGAGAAGTAATAAACGAACCCCACTTTGCTCTTTGTGATCATGGCTGATTAGTCATCGGTGTTCGGGCGTGAGGATCAAACCCCTCAGGCCACTCCTTTTGTACCTTCTGTCGTGCACATCCCTGGGGTCAGTCCTTCGTCTGGGCAACCAGAGAGGACGGTGCCTCATCCTGTTGAGCTTTCTGTTTCTAATCGCATTTTGGCGATGTTGCAAAGGCAGCAGTCTGCTCTGGATCAGATCACCAGGCAGCAGCAGTTGATGCAGGAGAGGCTGGAGGCGTTCGAGCATAGCAGGCTCGAGGTGGATGAGGTGCCACAGCAGAGGTCTTCCGTGAGACGTCAGCTTGACGTCTCTTCTTCTCCTTCTGCACCGGAGAACCGTGAAACCAGGTTTGTGCTTCTTCCTACTAAAGGGGATGTAAGGCAGCCTCAGGTTCGGGCAGAGCAAAGTATTCCTTCAGATCGTGTGGATTTGCAAGAAGGGGCAGGGCGAGAAGACTTGAGAGGGGGTACCGGAGGTGCAGACACCCAGAAGACTTGGGTGATTGCCAAGGAGGTGGAAGCTTTGATCGGTGCTCGTGTTAAGAGCATGAAGGGAGGAATTCCTGACCACTTTGCTCAGTCAGCAAAGGACAACGTTGAGAACTCTCCTTTCATAGACGCCATCAATCAGTCATATACTTCTTCTAAGTTTATAACTCCTGTAGACCCGGGATTTTAACCCCCACTCCCGATCAGGATTGAACCCGATGAGGAATAGTGCTAAAAATGTTGAAAAGATAGAGTCGCCACCTATTTAGATTGTGAGGGAAAATAGGGTCCCTTAAAAGGTTGGATAAGGCTTTGGTCTTGAAATAGAGTTCAAGGTAAGGGTTCATTTGAGTTAGGGGAAGGTGTTAGGCACCCCTAAACTCCCATCCGAAGATGGTTACCTACTCCCTAAGTCTGAATTAAAATGGGGGAAACCATAAGAGAAGCTTGTATTTCATCTATATGCTGAAAAATGTTATATGAACAGTAATGTACAAGTTGAAAGTAATCTGGGATAGGATAAGAGTTTTATCCTAGGTGAGCTGAACCCGATCAGGGTTGCCTACGTATCCACAGTCAGTGGAATCAAGCCACACGTAGTTCCAGATGGGTAGTTGATGGTTTGATTTGTTGGGTATTTGGATTGTGGGTGTTTGACAAGCTGAGGTTGGCCTTTGGATGTTAGGGTGTTTTCGAATGGTTCGGGGGTTTTTGCTCCTGTTAGAGGAGTGAGGCGGCCTTTTAAGCTCGTGCTGAGGAGCGTTTGGACAGTCTTGGCTCATGTCAAGGAGCACTTGGACAGTTTTAGCTCATGTCAAGGAGCCTTTGGGTTTAGGGTTTGATGGGATTTGAAACAGGGTTTGAACGGAGTTTCTAGACAAAAGTTCGACTAGGTGGGTAAGGTTTGACCTAGGGTTTAGTTAAGGTTTAACTAGAGGTCACTAAGGTCTACCTAGGGTTAACTAGGGTTCAGGTAGGGTAACTGGGGTTTAGGTAGGGTTTAGGTGAGGTTTTGAATCAAGGTTTGAGCTGAGATTCGGACAGGGTTTCGACAGGGTATGGTATGTTTGAACCGAAGTTCGGACAGAGGTTCGACAAGGTAAGCCGGGTTTGAATAAAACCGGGCAGAGGTTGGACACGGTAAGCCGGGTTTGAATAAAACCGGGCAGGGGTTTGACAGGGTAAGCCGGGTTTAAGTAAAACCGGACAGGGGTTCGACTGGGCGGGGCTAGTGTTGAACTGGGATTTGGGCAGAGGTTCGACTAAGCGGGGCTTTTAGCAGTCGAAAAGTAAAATTTAAAGACAAAACATAATTTAAGCAATTAATAATAAAGCTTAAAAAATTGAAAGCAAGATTAGGGATAGAGAGATTATCTTCCCGAAAGTACGGTGAACTTTCGGACAAAGAGGGGATGCTCCAAAAGAAAAGAAAAAGAACTTAGAACTTTGAACACCCGGGAAATGATTTTCCAAGGGTTTTTCTAAGTCATAGGACTTTAAAAAACCAAGGAAATGGTGAGTGAATTGGTGAGATTTTGAGGAAAGGGGTTGGGCTTTTATAGGGGATGAAAAAAGGAGAAAAAACCAAAATTTTCGATGTGGGACTATCTTTTTTTGAAAAAATTTCGCTTTGGTCGTTTTTGTGAAAAACGACCAAGGCAAAAGGTCGGCGATGACGGAAAGTAAGTCGGTTTGCGGGGGGAAAAGACCAAAATAACCGGATATTAATTTGGTCATTTATGAGATAAACGACAAAGCAAAAAAACCAAAAAAAATTTGGTCGTTGTTGCCAAAAACGACCAGCCAAAACCTGCCTAAAAAAGGCTGGTCGTTTTTGGTATAAACGACCAAAATAAAGCTTTTAAAAAGTGATTTTGAGCTATATTATACATTTGAAGCCTGATTTGAGCTCGGAAACAGCCGAAATTTAACTGATAAATCCAAGAAAAATATTATAGATAAAAAGTGAGTTTTGAGGTATTTTCTAGGGGTATTTTTGTCATTTTTCACCTTAGGGGCATTTTGGTCATTTCCCATTTTAAAATCCGATTTAATCCCAAAAATAGCCAAAATTCATCAAAAATTTTGTAAAATCATTTTGAACCTAATGAAAATTTTTAGCATTTTTTTCAAGGGTATTTTGGTAATTTTTCACCCGAGGGGTATTTTGGTCAATTTTTACCTGTGGGGCATTTCTCGGAAATCGAAGCACATGGAAAGATGGTTTTAAAAATAAATTTTTTAAAGGGTTTTTAGAGGTGTGCAAGGTGATTAAGGGGGTGCAAAATTGGGGTGTTTACAACTCCGATCTTCCCCATGTACACTGGAAGGACGGATCCAGAGGAGCATTTGTTTGATTTCAAACATGCGATGGCTGTTCGCAATCCAGATGATGACCTGTATTGCAAAGCTTTTCCCAACAGCCTGTCTGGGGCAGCGTCGAAGTGGTTTCGGAACTTACCTCCTGGTTTCATCAGTAATTTCTCAGAGCTCAGGTCAGCTTTTATTGATCGTTTCATTATCAATAAAAAGAAGAAAGCAGGTGCAGATATTCTCTTCTCTTTGAGGATGAAGCCGGCTGAATCCTTGACGGACTTTATTTCGCGTTTCACCGATGAAGTCCACAACCTCGATAAAGTCGACGAAGGGAGCTGTATCGCTGCTTTCAAGAATGCTATCCCCAGGCATTCCGAGCTCTATAAGTCCTTGGCTCTTGACTATCCTGTCAAGATGAACGAGATGATGGTTCGTGCCACCAAGTATGGAAGGTATGAGGATGACGTATCCGTTGTGCCGGTGCCGAAGCCCAGGACGAGAGTGGTGGATGTCGTAGAGAGGACACACAGATCTTCGAAGAGGAAGGAGAAGAAGCAGAGGTACGAGTCTTCATCATCTGAGGACTCGCCACCAAGGAAACAGAAGGAGAGAGTAGTCTATGTGACTCAGCGGGATCAGCCGGTTCGACGTCTGCTTGAAGTAAACTTTAATCAGCAGCAGAGTAGGACAGAGAGACGTCCTAATGATTAGCAGCAGGCGAGGCAGCAGTATCAGCCACGCCAGGTGCAGCCTCAAGTACAGCAAGAGAGAGGCGTGCAGCCTAGTGAGCGGTGACCTTTTGCAACTCGAGCATCGCCCATCAATTTCACAGTTAGCCCGGCGACCATAATGAGGTCAATGGAGGATCAGGCGTACTTCGAGTGGCCGGCTAGGGCTGTGCAGGATGTTACATCGGGACCCCGGGTGCATGAGTATTGTCATTATTACAAGTGCCGTGGTCATCTCACCAACCGATGTCGTATTCTGAGGGAGTACTTGGAGAGGCTGGTTCAGGAAGGATACTTGGGAGAGTATCTTGCTTCTGGCAACGGCGGCATGGAGCACGCCAGGGAGCCGGTACCCAGTCTCGTGGAGGAGAACCTGCCAGTAATCCAAGTACCAGTGGAGGAGCTTCCTTGGGCACGATCAATGTCATTTGCCGCGTGCAGGCGCCGGAAGCAGATATGGAGAGGAACTTCAGGGCGAAGGCCAGGAAGCTGTCTCACGATGCTGCAGTGTGTCAGGTGCAAGTGCCTACCAGAAGCGTTGAGCAGGCACTTACATTCACTGATCGTGATCTGGCAGCAGTAATCTGACCTCACTATGATGCTCTTGTTCTCACCATGAGAATAGAAGATTTCGACATCAAGAGAGTGCTCGTGGATTCCGGGAGTGGAGCAGACATCTTGTATCTTCATGCTTTCACCCAGATGAAGCTGGATCCTTCCGTTCTCATTCCTGCTCAGACTCCACTGTTCGGATTTGATGGCAGCTCGATGAAGCCTGTAGGCGACGTTTTCTTACCCGTTGTGGCTGGACCCGTTGTCCTTCAGACCAGGTTCTCCGTTCTGGATGCGTCATCGTCTTACAATGCCATCTTGGGTCGTTGGTGGACCCATGAGATGAAGGCTGTTCCGTCTTTCGTACTATCAGGTGTTGAAATATCCAATGCAGGACGGGCCTCAGGATATCAAGGGTGATCAGTTGGCATCGCAGAAGTGCGATTTTCCTGCTTTCGTTGTGCGTCCATAGCAGTTACAGGTCGTTCCCGTTGTGGAAGAGAGCTCGAAAACCTCGTTGTGCAGACCTTCCGTTGAGCCCACGAGAGCTGTTAATTTGGGAACGGAAGAAGAGCCAAAAGTGTTGCAAGTCGGGACGAGCTTGACAGCGGAGGAAGAGCTCGAGTTGCTGAGTTTCCTTAGGCAGAACCTTGATGTCTTTGCATGGTCTCACAAAGACATGACTGGTATCGATCCGAGTGTTATCTGTCATCACCTCAATGTTGATCCTGCTATCCCTCCAGTGAAGCAGAAACCTCGGAGGCTTGCTCCAGCTTATCATGATGCAGTGAACGAGGAGATTGATAAGCTGATTCAGTTCGGGTTAATTCAGGAGGTGCAGTACCCTGATTGGATAGCCAATGTTGTGGCTGTGCCTAAGAAGAACGGGAAGGTGAGAGTTTGTATTGACTTCACTGGTGTCAATAAGGCCTGCCCCAAGGACTTTTTTCCCATGCCAAGGATAGACAGGCTCATCAACGCCACTGCTGGCCATGAGATGTTATCCTTCATGGATGGTTATTCGGGCTATAACCAGATCCTCCTGGCAGAAGCAGACCGAGAGAAGACCACCTTCATAACGGAGCGAGGCTTGTTCTGTTATCGAGTGATGCCTTTTGGCTTGAAGAATGCAGGTGCCACCTATCAACGTCTTATGAATCTCATGTTTGGGTCACTTCTTGGCAAGATGGTTGAAGTTTACATCGATGATATCGTTGTGAAGAGTCGAGTACGAGGTACTCTGGTGACGGACCTTGCTGAGCCTTTCTCTGTTCTGCGATCTTTCAATCTAAAGATCAACCCAAAGAAGTGCACCTTCGGGGTTACCTCAGGAAAAGTTTTGGGTTATCTTGTGAGTCAGCGGGGGATTGAGGTAAATCCAGCTCAGATCCGTGCTTTGCTGGACATGCCAGAGCCTAAGTCGAAGAAGGAGATCCAGAAACGGACAGGCCGGATTGCTGCACTCAATCGGTTTATCTCCAAGTCATCCGATCGTTGCAAACTTCTTTTCGAGTTGCTGAGAAATGACTCCATTTTTGCGTGGACTCCAGAGTGTTCTCGAGCTTTCCTTGCCTTGAAGGAATATTTAGGCTCAGCTCCTATCCTTTCGGTACCTGAGTCAGGTGAAATCTTATATCTTTATCTATCTGTTTCAGAGCAAGCCCTTGGTTCCGTCCTGGTCAGGAGTTGTGATGGCGCGGAGAAACCTGTTTATTTCATCAGCAAAATATTTCTCAAGGCAGAGTGCAATTATAGCAAGCTCGAGAAGGTATGTCTAACTCTTTTCTTTTCTGCGGAAAAGCTTCGTCCTTACTTTCATGCTCATTCTATCGTTGTCATCACAACGTATCCCTTGAAAGTCGTGCTGGAACGACCCGAGCTGGCGGGGAGGATGTCGAAGTGGGCTGTGGCTCTGAGTGAGTTCGATATTCAGTATCGGGCTAGGAGTTCAGAAAAGGGGCAAGCAATGGCAGGTTTTCTTTCTGATTTCCCTGTGGAGGAGGAAGCAGAGGAGGTGGTTGTTGATCTTCGGGAACTTCCTATTAAAGATGACAACGGAGATGTCGTTGTGGATGGAGCCGAGTCATCAGAGTGGAATGATTGGTTATTGTACGTGGACGGATATTCTAATTTTAGTGGTTCAGGACTGGGCGTTGTGCTTATAAGTCTGGAGAACATCAAAGTGCAGAAGATGTCGCGTCTTGGGTTCACTGCCTCCAACAATGAAGCTGAGTACGAAGCCTTACTGCTTGGGTTGCAGAGTGCTCGAGAGCTGCAGATCTCCATGTTGAGAGTGTTTTGTGATTCACAGCTCGTGGTGAATCAGGTGAATGGTGTTTATGACTGCAAGGACGATCGGATGAAGCAGTATGCTACTCTCATTCGTTCGTAGTGTGAAGCATTCACCGTTGTAGAGATCAGACACATCTGGAGAGATGAGAACAAGCATGCTGACGCTTTGGCATATCTAGCTTCCATGGTGCAGACTGACGAGCCTAAGGCTATTCTGATGGAGTTCCAAGAGTATCCTTCAATAGCTCTTCAGGCACAGCGAGAAGTGTTTTTTGTCAATCCAGTTCCGAGCTGGATGACAGGGTTGGTGGCTTATCTTAAGGATGAAATTCTTCCTATCAGTGTGAAGGAGTCGAGACGCATTCTGTTCAAGGCACCTCGTTATGCCTTGGTGCAAGAAGAGTTGTTCAGGAAATCTTTTGGTGGGCCTTTGTTGAAGTGTGTTCATCCTGCAGATGTGGAGAGAATACTTGCTGAGTTGCATAAAGGTATATGTGGTATACATTCAGGTGGGAGAACCATTGCCCATCGAGCTCTGGGGTAAGGTTACTTCTGGCCTTACATGCAGGCTGATGCTCAGAAGTATGTGAAGAAGTGCAGCCAGTGCCAGCGGTTTGCTCGTTTGATTCATGCTCTGGCTCAAGAGCTCAGCACCGTATCTCAGCCTTGGCCATTTACGCGTTGGGGACTTGATATTGTAGGACCTTTCCCTAGGGCTCAAGAGAATCTGATCTTTCTTCTAGTGGCAACTGATTACTTCTCTCGTTGGATTGAAGCTGTTCCTCTTGTTCGTATCAGAGAGCAAGAAGTGAAGAAGTTCTTGTGGGAACATATCATCTGCAGATTTGGCATACCGCAGTCCATCATTACTGACAACGGGAAGCAGTTTTCAGGACGTTTGATTGCCGACTTTTGCAGCGAGCTGAAGATCAGGCATGTTTTCTCTTCCCCATATTATCCGCAGGGGAATGGATTGGCCGAGGCAGCCAATAAGAATATTCTCAATGCCTTGAAGAGAAGACTGGAAGATTAAAGGGGAAGTGGACCGCCGAGCTGCACAACGTTTTGTGGGGGTACAGAACAACTCCGAGGAGTCCTACCAATGAAACTCCTTTCGCTCTAGCGTATGGTATGGAAGCTGTCATTCCTACTGAGATCAGTTTGCCTACAATGCGTTCCTGGCACAACAAGAAGAATGATGGAGAGAAAGATCTGAACACAGAGCTTATGGCTATTCATCTCGATCTGCTAGAAGAGAAGCGAGAAGATGCCAGCATTCAGATGAGGAGGTATTAGCAACGATTGAGGAAAGCCTACAACAAGAAAGTACAACGGAGAGTGCTGCAGGTCGGTGATCTCGTTCTCCGAAGAGTGTTCCAGAACACGAGAGAGCTTAACAGTGGCAAGTTGGGACCTAACTGGGAAGGGCCTTATATCGTAGAACGATTGGGAAGTCCTGGAGTCTGTTACTTGAAAGACTTACAAGGTAATCTCATCTCAAAATCCTGGAACATTATGAATCTGAGGCAATTCTTTCAATAGAATTTATGTTATGCTACTACATGCATCGTTGTGCTTACAAGTTTTCAGTGATTTTACATAATCATAGTGCTCATATTTCAACATATGACTTGCAATATTATGCCCCTGCTCATTGTCTACACTATTCTCTATCTGGTTCATCAGTGTAATATTGTGAATGTTTTGCAAGTAATTCAAATAAAATTTTGACTGAACAACCTACTCATAACGAACACGAGTGGCTTATATAAGGGTGTCATCTGAGCAAATCCAGTGGCTTATCCTAATGACATCCTCTGAGCATGTGCTTCGAAACTGAGTTACATTGTGTTCATCATATGAATTTTATTTGTCAGATTGCATTCACATTGAACTACGCGAATGATGTATCTGGATTAGTGCTTGCTCGTAGTGCTTTGCTCGTAGTGCTTTGCTCGTAGTGCTCTATTCGTAGTGCTTGCTCGTAGTGCTTTGCTCGTAGTGCTCTATTCGTAGTGCTTGTTCGTAGTGCTTTGATCGTAGTGCTCTACTCGCAGTGTTCTGTTCGTAGTACTTTGATCGAAATAATTTGTTTAATATATGTAACATTTATGATTTTCACCCTCGTACGTACATTCACGTGCATTCAAACATCCACATAGCGAAGTACCGCATTAACATCAGTACAGTGGACTGTGAAAATTTATTCAACTACTCATGTTGTATTTTTTCTTTTTCTGTGTGCATACGTTGTGCTACGCTACGAGGTGAAAAGAAATGCAAACATAAGAAAAAGGAGTGATCCATTCATACAGAAGGCCCATAACTGGGTAATTACAGCAACAAACTCCCATAAGAGGGAAAGAAAAGAGTTTACATCATTAAAAAAGAAAACAGAAACGTGAAGGGGAGCAGCAGATCAGGCGAGCTCAAGGTCAGCGTCTGTCGTCGTTGCAGCAGGGGCAGAAGTAGAGGCTTCAGCAGTTGGGATTTTTTCTGGAGTAGCTTCATCGGCAGCAGCAGGAGCTTCGGGAGTAGTTGGCTCGAAGTACGGTTCAGCTGGGAGAGGTGCAGGATCTTCGAGAGAGTGAGGTTGCTCGACGCCTTGGACCTCGGCCTCATTGTCTAGCTCTATCACGTCTTTGCTCTGAAGCTCGGAGAACGTGATGGCGTCCTCTTCATTGTCTTCTTTCAGACGGCCTTGCTGGCGGAGCGATTCGAGTACCTCTTTCTCGGTCTATGCCCGATCCTCCTCCAAGAGCGTGTCCAGCTGAGACTGATAGTGTTGTTGCAGTCTCAGCGTCACGGTCCTCTCGATGGTCTCTTCAGCTTTCTTGGCCTCCTCGAGCTCCTCCGCCAGTGCTGTCCTGGCAGCCTCAGTTTCCTCCAGCTGTCTGCCCAAAGCTTGGGAGACATGCTCCAGTTCGCTGATGCGTAGAACAACGTTCTCTACCTCCTGTTTGGCCTTTTTCTCGGCCTCCTTTGCTGATCGTGTCTCAGCCTCAGCTTTTTCTTCTGCCTTGGTGGCAGCTTTCAACTTCCCCTCGACGCGAACAACGTCAGCTTTGGCTTGAGACAGATCAAAGTCTACCTTGAGTCTCTCTTCGGCAAGAGTCTTCTCCAGCGTCTCAGTCCTGTCTTGCCAGTACTTGATCCCGTCTCGGAGGTGATTGTAGCTATAATGGCTACGATCACAGAGTTCGTGCACGAGCACGAGCACGTTCATCTGCAAGGAAGTATCCGGGCATTAACACAACGAGGAGTAAAATTTCAGCAGTAGAGTAAGAAGAAGAGGAATTGAGAAACTTACTGACGCCACAGACTGGCAGGCAGCGTAGGACAGTTCGGCCAGATTGAGATTGCCGACGTCAGCAATGTCTCGGGGTAACCTCATAGCATGAGTCAGAGCTCGGGCGGCCTTGTCCGATTTTTGCATCGAGTCGTTTACAGTCGGTCTCCCATACCGAGAGAAGTCGGGCGACTAGTCCAGAGCGCTCGTCGGTAGCATACGAGCTGGAAGACTCGTTGTGCCAGCTTCCGTTGCAGCCAGGGCAACCACAGCGGAACTCGAACTGGCTGGAGCAGTTGCAGCTCGAGAGGGGGTAGGTACCGAGCTGGCTTCGGGCACCGCCGTTGTCACTTCTGCTCCTGGAATTGTTGCAGGAACGGCAGAGGTGGAGGGGGGAGCAGCAATGGCTGCGTTCTCTTTCTCCAGGCGTATGTCCGCCTTCGCTTTCTTTCTGGCCTCGTACTCGGCCTGGGTCGGCAGCTTTCTTTTCGGGTCAGCAGTCGTTGTACCCTTAGAAGGAGGGTTCCTCTTCTTCAACGGTGGTGGCAGCAGAACTGCAGGGCGAGCAGACCTTGGCTTCCTGCTCAGCGGAGGTGGATCTATGCCAGCCATGTCTTCTTCTTCTTCTTCGGCTAAATTAATTGCTGGTGAAGGTGCAGAAGTAGAAGCACCTGGATGCTGTTGCTGTTGTTGTGGTTGTTGTTGTCGTCGTTGAGCAGTTGCAGTAGGAGTGCTGAAGGCGACCCACGTGTCAGGCTCCAGTGGTTGCCACCGGATGTATTCCCCACCTCGAACACGTTTGATATCGGTAAGAAGGCCTTCTTCTTCTGGGGCCAACTTCTTATATGGGATCTTCTTTCCGTCAACTGCACACAGAAAAAAGCAGAATGAGTACAACGAGAGTCAGCAGGACGAAAGCATACAACGTACAACGAAAACAGAGTCAGAACAGTGGTGCACAACGGACAACGAACAACGGACGACCGTAGTAGTATACCTGGTTCCGTTCGGAAGACATTGGGGACCGTGGAATTCTCTGCCTTCCAACCGCCAGAGACAACGAAAGGAGTGGCTTTCCACCCTCTTTCTCTATCAAGAATGTCTGAGACGAGCTCTGGATGTCGAGGTTTCTTGTTCCACGAGTAGTAGTGGAACAAACCATCGTCAGTGCCTCGGCATCTGACAGCATGGCAGAAGTGGAATAGATGCCTAGCTTCTATTGGGTAACCGTCCTTGATGAATTTGATCATCATGGACATATATTTGTGGAAGCTCGGATGCATTTGTCTCGGTGTGAGTTGCAGGGTGGACAGAATGTCATCCAGGACGGGATGGAGAGGGAAGCGGAGGCCAGCCTCGAGCTGGGAGAGGTAGACGACGGTACAAGCAGAACGCTTATCAATGAGAGCGTCATCTCGCTTGAAGTGGAGATTGACGTTAGAAGGGAAGTCGAAACGTTCCCTATAGTGGTTCAGATGTGCCAACTGATGTTGGCGCAAAGCTGAGGATTGTTCGATGTAGGCACCATGAGGTGCGCTACCTGTGCAACTAGCCTCATCTTCAGTAGGGCCTCTAACTTCCTCTAACCTAGTGGGTTCTACGGGAATGTTGGCAGCCATAGTAGTTGGAAGAAACAGTGAAAAGGAACAAAAACAGTGAACAGAACACGGAGAGTACACAGAGCAGAATCACTCAAGAACCAGAGAAGAAGAGAGAGAGAGAGAAACAGTAAGAAATATTAAGGAAAAGAGTGAAGAGCGTACCGAACAGAAGACGACTGAGAGACTGTTGAGAGCTTGAGGAAGATGAACTTTCGGTTGAGTAACAGTACTTGAAGGAACAAGGTGAAAGAGAAGGTGCGTTCGATGGAGATTTATAAGCATCATAGATATGTGAAACTACACCACTACCCTTCATCAGAGCCGTACACCTGTGTCAAAGCGGAGAAGAGCAGTGAAAAGATTGTCTTTTCGTCAAAAGAGAGTAACCGTCAGAGTTATTAAAGCGTTTTGAAATTCGAATCGGCAATGATGACAGCTTGTCCGCATTAAAGAGATGTGACGGTTCGCACGCGCAACCAGCTGGCGTGAACGGTCGATCTTCTCAGCGAGCGTTTTAAGCACGCAACGTTACATCTTCTGGAGCAGTGCTAGGTATGATCTTTTTGTCCGTTTATGACACTTCGAACTACGTTCCAAGCATCATAAAAGGGCAAATTGTAACAGATAAAATTCGTAAAATCAACTTAGCGTTGGAGAACGAGCTCATTTTTGTTGTTTTGTTCACGAAAGTGACACGTGGACACGAGTTGGGGTCACGTGCTTAAAATAGAGGGATCACACGTTGTCTGATGCACAACGTTCACGTTGTGCGCATTACGACGTCTTTGTTCTCTTGTAGAACAACGTTTCCGTTGTGGCTTGACAACGTGCTCGTTGTCTGAAGCACAACGTAACCGTTGTACTCTTGACAACGTTTTTGTCGTTACATGAACAACGAGCCCGTTGTCTCACCGACAACGATATCCTGGCTGTATTTTAAGACATCTACACCGTAACCGAGCTCGAGTCAACAACGAGACCGACTCGTAGGAGGAAGTGATCGGGAGGCGATCCATAATTCTGACATCTGTGCCGAAAGCGCTGTTTTGTGCCGAAAGCACTGTCTTGGCATTTAATGCTGGTCACTTCTGCGTGCTGTCCGATCCCGTCCGACTGGACTCATAGGAAGCTCTCACGTGTGATGCAACCGGCGGCAGATATGTCTGACATATTTGGCAATGAGTGCAAAACACGTGGTATGGACATCTATGGCCATCCATGGTCATCGATGGCCATACCAACCTTACCCTATAAATACCCCGTGATTTTTAGTGCTTGAGATCACGTTTTTTGGCCGTACTTCAGAGTATACTTGTTCAGTGCATCCCAGAATCTTGCGTAACTTTCAGTGCCTATTTCAGAGTTTACTGTTCATCATCTTCTACATCTACTTACTTTACCATCGGAGTACAGGTCAGGGTGTCACACCCTCCACTCCAACCTTCTACCGGTAAACCAGAGCGTGGGAGGAGCTGTAGCTGACGCGTGTCCTTTCCGGTATTTTTCCCCTTCAGTTGGTATATAAACCTTAAAACCAAAACATCAAGCACCCCCAAAATCATTTGATTAAAAAGTAAATAAACTTTGTAAGAGAATAGTGCAAATTTAGGAAAATAGTTTATAGAGAAAAAATGAATGAAAAATCTAATTTTTTTTAAGAATCAAAATTGATAAAGTATAATTCTAAAATTGTAAGGTTTCTCATCTTCTATGAAATTCAGTTGGTATAAACCATTAAACAAAAATATCAAGAGACCAAATCCTCTACAGTGATAGTCGGATTTGGCAAATCCGGTAATCACCCCTGAGGTTGCCACGTGTCCCTTTTGAAACCCCTTAACTATAGTTAAGATCCACCCACCCCTAGGGTTCATCTACCCATCCTTGGTTTTTAGAAAAAATATTAATTCTTTTTTTAATATTAAAAAAAAAGGGTATAAAGTGGGTAGTTAAGAGAGGGTATTTATGAGTCCCACTTAAGTGGAGTTGGGACTTGGGGAGAGAAAGGAGGTCTTTGTTGAATAGAAGAATCTGTTGGAGCATGAGAGATAATTAATAATGGGGAGAGAAAATAGGAAGTTAAGAGAGGATATTTATGGCTCCCACTATGTGATGAAGTGGCATCACACATCTTAAAATGGAGATCAAAGAGGATGCTACCTAGGCACCCTATTTCTATAGTATATACTATAGAAGTATAGATAGATGACAGTTGTGAGGGCAACGTGCTATCTCTTAAACTTTTGAAAACAAAATATATCTTTTATATCATTTCATTTAATTATTTAATTAAGCATAGCTATGAGGTAAGGGGACAACTTCAGGTAAACAATGAGAACCAAAACTCATAAGATATGTACAAAATGTATGAACGAAACGGCTCGAGAACTTAGTTGTCAAAAATAAATAAATAATCGGGGGCATAATTGCCATACACAAAGAAAATTTTGTTCCCGCCTAATCTTTCATCACAAAATCTATTGACATTTACTACTATTTTCAATCCACTATGAGTGCCCCTACTACTAGAAAATCCTGGCTCTGCCCCTGGTTAAGATTCATTAGCCTTTAGGTTTAATAATGTAATCTTATTTTTTAAGAAAAAAATATTAATCATAAGGGTTAAAAATAAAATTCTTAACCGAGTTCAATATTTGTTTATAATTTTTTCTTAAAACCAATGTTATATTATTGAACTCAAAAATTAATGAATCTTAACCAAAGTTATTAGGGGTTAAAAGGGATCTGTGTTGGCTTCTAGGTGTGATTGAACTCTCCTCAAGTTCAATCACAATTGGCTGTGATTCGATCTCATCCCTAATTGGGGTGAGCAATTTCACTCCATGAAAGCTCGGCTCCATATGCTAAGCATCTAACAACACATACTAATACCAGTAATTAAGAGTAGAGTAAAAAAAAAAGGGGGTGACACTTGAGTAATATCCTCTAACCAATAAAAAATTATTTACGCCAATAATATGCCTATGGATTGGGCTAGCTTTCAATTCTAGGCTCTCTAATCCATTAACTACGAACAGATACTAACACAATGATATTGGGATTGCGATCTAACTATATTTTCAATTAAAAAAAAAATGATCCAAGTTTGGATTCGATAAGGATTGATCATTTGGGCAGGCTCCAACTCGAATGAAAAATATAATGTATTATACTATTAAGAGAGCAGATGAAAAATTAATCATATTGCATACTTCATGTATAGTTCATATATGGGTATGGAATCAGATTCGATCCAGTTGTTAATGTATTTGAAAAATACAGATGTTTATCTGCATTTGTAAGTTCAGTTAGAGTTAGCTCTATATCATTATCTAATACATTGAGTCCTATAAAATGGGGTGTCATCCGAGTTGAATTGCTCAAATATCTGGGTCTCCCCAATATACTCGACTTTAATGCTTATGATGATTTGATAGTAGTTATTTAAAGATAAATAAATTAAATATTCTTTTAAAAAGAAACAAAACCTTCTTATTCAACTAATATACATTTGTCTAAAAATTTAAAAGGAAAGATAAATATATTTTTATCTTTAATTAAAGTGGAAAAACTCATAAAGTCTCTCAATCCATTGCAAGAGTAGGTTTTTTTTTGGTAACAAAAGGTGCCCCAAACCCTTTGAGAGTTAGAGGCAAGGACTAGTCCCATCAGATGTCGACACCGACCCAATTAAAATTTTTCATATGGACACCATAGTAAGTTGAGGAGAGTAAGTTGAGGAGCGGGAGTTGAACACAAAACCATAGGGAGCTAACTCGGGATGCTAGCCACCTGCAAGAGTATTTGTTACAATAAAAACTTAAAATATCATAACTTGGGGGAAAAATTACAAAATACTTGCAGTGAAGATACTTTTACTTCCCCAAAAGTAAAATAAGTATTTTTGTGGAAAAATGATTATTGGCAATTGACATTTTTTTTTGGGTTCGAGATCTAGTTTTAGGCCGCAACGCCAGCTAGGTGTTAGTATCTGTTCAATTAGTGGACGGGTGGAGAGTATATACAAACTCCCACCCTCTCAGGAATGGAACCCAGTACCTCCCCCCAAAGCAAGGGATACACTACTACTAGGACAAAGCCCTGGTGTGTGGCAATTGGCATCTAAGTGCCCTTATTTTTCTTATGTTTGAAAATCAAATTCTAATAAACATGGTAGAAAATAGGAGTTCTTTTAGCTAAACCTCGGGCAAACAGGTTGAAAATGTGTTGACCATATGGGTCGGGTTGATGGTACAAATGGTTCAACAATCCAATCCTGTCCGGTTTTATTTATGATAAGCCATACCATCTAGATGCGCCTCCAACTGAGCTATGTTGGATTCTCTTGTGGGCTTGAGCCCATAGGTCAAAGGGTTGTCATATGTTGAATTTTTTTTTTTTTGGTCACTCATATATTGAATTTATGTTCTCATTTGTTACGATTTAGTGCCCCTAGCAACTACAGTCTAGCATCAACTACCATGAAGCTTGATTCTTGTTAGCGATGAAAGTGACATTAGAAGGGTCTGGTCCTGAGGAACAATTTGGGTTGGGTTTGTGCCCATGCATAAATAAGCCGGTTATGAATCGATCCTATTCGGACCATCGTCCCTACATGCCATCAATATTGTTTAGAATTGGGTCTGTTGCTCTCCCTAGAACTTAGTAATAATGGTCTTTTATAGGACCAATGAGATGTTGACACATCCAAAAAAAAGTGTTAGATATACATAAAAAAAATATTAAAGTGTGGTGAAGGAAAAGTTACCTTTTAGCGTTTCGTGTGTTTCATATTTATAAGAATTGATAGTTTCTGCACGCGCGTTTTGCTCAATAGGAACGTGTGCATTTACAGGATGCCACGTGCTCTTTAATACCCACTAATTCTGCCTCTTTTAATACCACTAACCGTGGTTAAGATTTTCTAACTTCCATCTAACCACTAGGGTTCATCCATATAACCTTAACCTTAGTTTAGTTAAGTTTAATGATAGTTAAAGAGGCTCTACAAGCTGCCACGTGTCTCTTTTAACACCTACTAATTGTGGTTAAGATCCACTCATCCTTAGGGTTCATCCATCTAACATTAGTTTTTTTTATAAAAAAATTTAACCTTAGGTTAGTTAAGTTTGATGATAGTTAAAGGAGACGCTACAAGCCGCCACGTGTCCCTTTTAACACCTATTAACTGTGGTTAATGTGAGCATGAGAATTTTCCACCCAATTTCACATTGGTTTGACTGAGAGAGTCGCCACCTATTTATTCTTAGGGATAGGTCCCGGATGGTTGGATAAGGACTTAATCTATGCAAGGGAGTCAGGGTAAGCGGTTTGATTAAGCCCTGAAGAAGGTGTTAGGCACCCCAAGACCCCCATTTTATAATGGTTACCTACTCCCTAAATTTAAGACAAGTTTAAGTCAAAGTTTAATTAAAATGCCTAAGTATTTAGATTAATGCTAATACAAGAAATATAGAAAACTAGCTAGATTGAGGTCAAATCCAGGTTGGGTTGTCTACGTACTCACAAGGTGAGATCAGATCGAACGTAATTCTGGTACATGAGCCCGTGCCAAGGCTAAGGGTGTGTGTGTGCATAGAGTAGCCAAAGGTTTAGCTCGGAGGCTAGGGTTTAGTTGACCGGGTTGGTCAAGTGCATGACTTGGATCTAACCATGGTTAGAAGGGGATTTGATCATGGTTAAAAGTTAACCACAGTTGAGGTTTGGTCAAGATTGGGCCCAATAGGCCAAAGGTTGGGCCCGGTAGGCCGAGATTGGAACCGGTAGGCCAAAATCGGATTTAATCGAGGTTAGGGTTGCTAACTTGAGTTAAATTAGAAGTTAACCATGGTTAGGACTGCTAACCATGATAAAAGGCAAGAAAGTCATATTTTTGGTATTTTTATATTTTTTTGGATGTTTTTGGTATTTTTTTAGGATTTTTCCAAAAATTAAAACATTTTAATTATGGTTAAAAATTAACTGGGGTTAGGTTAACCCCAATTAAGAGTGCTGGACAGGGGAAAAATGACCATAGAAGATCATTTTAGCCTCTTCAGAATATTTTTGATTTTTCTGACATTTGTCCGACATTTTTCCAGAATTTTTCTGATCAAAAGTTGGTTAACCATGGTTAAAGATCCAGAAAGGTCAAGGTGAGCCTAGGGAGCATGGCAGGACCTATACTGACTTCCTACTTGGTCTAGGCCCTATGTAAAACCCAAAAAATAAAAAACCCAGAAATGGAGGTAAATGGATTACCTCCATTTCAAGCTTCCAACTACCTTGGTTTGCATGGTCTGGGGTTAGGTTAGGGTTAACTTCATGGGGTCAGGGACCTGTAGGGGTGATCAATGAGGTGTCCAAAGTGTTCTGGGGCCTTGGGTGGGCCCTAGAATGGTCTAAGATGGGCCCCACCGAGGCCTAAATACACTGCACACAAATTATCAAAACGACGGTAGATGATCTACTGCCATTTAAACAGTTTCTAAACTCAGGCAAAATTAACCATGGTTAAGGGGTTTGGGGGTCCTGGAAAGGCCAGACGAGATAGCCAAGAATATGGGGAGCCCAAATATGGCCCTGGAATGGATCAGGGCCCATTCAAACATAAGATATAAGCCATACAAAATGAGGTCCAGTAATGGTGGTAATTATTCTACCGCCATTACTGGTATTTTACAGAAAATCACATTTTCCCCCACAGGGGCTGCACTGGGGCCATGCTAGGGGATCCCTCATGGATTAAGGGTCCCCCAGATGCCATGGGGAGATTTCTATGCTGTATGGGGACACTGTACCCAAGCTAGAACCTTAAAGGGTACCCCCATGTCTACGAATAGACACAGGGGACCCCTATCCTTGGTTGGAATGCTACAAAATGGAAACTAGATGGCCTCTGGAGATGGACCAGGGGCCTTACAAGGCTAGAGACAGAAAATGCAAAAGGGGAGGGGTGGCCCTACCCTTGCTTGGTGTTCATCGTGGCTGCACAGTGGTGGTGGCAGGTGTTCAGTTATGGTGCAAGGCTGTGGTGAAGATGAGGATCGCCTGGCGATGCTCCTAGGTGGTTTAGAGGTTATTTTAGGGTGGTGATGAGAGGCTGAGGGCACTAGGGAGTGGGCTAGCCGAATCTACCGAGGGCTTTCTTATGGGTGTTTTCAAATGATTTGAGCCTGGGCGTGTGGTGGTTTATATAGAGTTGAGGGAGGCCTAGGGACTGTTTAGGCATTCTAGTAGGAGTGAGGGACAAGTTGAGATGGTGTAGGGTGGTCCAGGGAGGAGTTGCTAGGAGATTTACAGAAAACCTGAAATGGCGGTAGTAATACTACTGTCATTCCTATCTCAGTGTAATATGAGAATAGCGATAGAAACTCTATTGCCAATTCCCTTTTTATGCTAAAATGGGCCAGGCCTTCACACACTTGGCCTGTTGCATTGTACCCCTTGCCATTTTGAGTATGGCGGTAATGTCATTACCGCCACCTATGGAATTTTCAAAATGGACACGGTGGGCCCCACCCTAACGGCTCTAAGGACTTGTGGCCCATGTTTGGGCCCACAGGGAGGTTTCGGGCTTGATTTTAGGGTCCTTGGGCTTAACCATGGGCTTTGGGTTTGACCTAGGATTTAACTAGGGTTAGGGCTATGGTTAGGGTTTGGGTTTGGTCTATGGTTTTTCCCAGGGTTAGGTTGAGTTAATCATGGCTAAATTGTTAACTGGGATTAAAAGAGGGGTGTAAAAATAGGGTGCTGACAGTTAAGATTCACTCAGCCCTAGGGTTCATCTATCTAACCTTGGTTTTTAGAATAAAAAATTATTAATCTAAGGTTAGTTAAGTTTAATCATAGTTAAAGAGACCCTATAGCCACCACGTGGCCCTTTTAACACTCACTAACTGTGGTTAAGATTCACTCATCAGTCACCCTTAGGGTTTATCCATCAGCCCTTGGTATTTAGAAAAAAAATAATAATTAATTTGTTCTTAAATTAATAAACATTAAACAAGGCTAAAAGGAATTAAAGGGAATGTTGCATAAAGTATCAATCTGTCATGACCCAAAATCCCACCTAGGTTAATGTGAGACCTTGACACGTGACTTAACCATCAAACTGTCATAACATTTTGTCATAAAACATTTATGGCAATCTAAAATATGAACATGAAAATTTCTCTTCAATTAATCATGATCAAATCTCCTATCTCAAATTAAAACTAAAACATAATAAATAATTCAAATCATCCATCATGATTCTCAATTATCAATCCAACTTAATTATAAATCCAAAATTAAATCTATTACAATGTCTTGAAATTGAAATCTAAATACTGATAATTTAATTTAATTCCCGAAAAATGGTTAACGATCCAAATTCCATTCACCCTCGGGGATAATCATTTACTAGATTTTCTTGTTCCTCTTCATTTTCTTCTTCTTCCCAAGGTCATGGGGCACAAATATTAAACCTAGAACGTGCCGACAACAAAGTCATCGGCTGAGTAACGAGTTACTCCATGTATATATAGATTCCTAACTAATAATATAACAACTTTAATATAAAACATAAATCCTAATTTAATAATACATGTAAGCATATAAGCAAATCAGAGTGCGGAAGCATGATTTCAATTTAATTCTTTGACATGTTCACTTGTATTCATCTTTTTTGTTTATCTTACTTGACTTTCTTGTTCATGAGTGTACTCAATCACATGCATTATGTAATAACTTAAAATAACTCTACCTCCATATAATGGGTAGAGACTAACATGTACTCTACTTACCGAGATACTACATGATTTACAAATTATCCGGTGCATACGACTTGTTTATACATTATCCGGTGTATACTGCTTGTCTACACATTAACCAGTGCATGCAACTTGTCTTGTCTTGATCTTAGGTTTGTTGGTACTCAGACAGTGCAAAACTCAATCATACAATCGTGCTTGTGTACTTGTATAAACTCAATCATACAATCATGGTTGTGTGCTTGTATATTTCTATAATACTTATAATCTTGTTTCTTATCATGCTTGTATATCTTCGATTCATGAGTGAGTGTAAATGAGTAATGATAAACTCTCGGTTAAACCACATCTTAAATTATTAATATAGGGTTCTCGAATAGTCATCATAACAACAATTACTGTCATGATAATACCTCTAAACCACACAATCATAGTTCCAGATTTGATTTAACCCAATAGTTATCATCCATGCAAATGATACATCATACATCAAAATAAGAAAAATTCATATTTATCATGGTTTGTAAATTAAAATATATTCAATGGGTTTTTAAAATAAAAATTATTAAATCAAATCACTCAAAATACATAAATCTCATATAAAATGTCATATGTTTGATTTAGCTAAAATCCCTAATATTATCACATCACATATTTTCATCAATATCACAAACATTCCATCAATCCCACAATATCCCTCTTTCTATTCTCTATCATACATAATCCACAAGATAATTTATTTCCCCTTGTTGAGTCATACATAATGAATCATAATAGAAAACTCTCTAAAATCACCAAAAAATCTTACATGAGGATTCTACATAATAATAGTCATGCTTTAATCACATTCTTACTTTAGATCTTGATCGTATCATTCTTTTTTATATTAAAAATTATCATTTTGGTAAAAAGGAATCCATATTTACCTATCTTGATTGTTTCGCTATGATCTATCGCTTGGAAATAACCTTTGATCTCGATCTCCAATCGCTTCTCTTCTTCTCTAGTTGAAAGTCTTTAGAAAAACCCTAATTTTTCCTTTGTCTAGATCTCCAAAACTCTTATTAAACTTTTCCAACCCTAGGCTCACGAAAATAAGGTCTTTATATAGTGTTCAGAACCTTAGGAAAGCCAAAAAGTCAAAAAATCATGTTTTTACAGATTTCCGTGCGCGATCACTGATCGATTGGGACTTAGGGCCAATCGATCGGACCCTACTATACATGGCCGATCGATCGGTTCTGATGGCTCCGATCTATCGGTTCATTCTGGTCTTGGCCGATCGATCGTTCCTGATGGGTTTGATCGATCAAACCTTTTTTTTTTTTTTTTAAGTCGTTTGCTGCTTTTTGATTTACTTCATTTTCATGTAATTTAATTTTAAATACAACTTTAATTTAAGTGATTTATTTGGGTTTTAAAATCCATACGTTTCACATTAATTTTATAGGTTTAATTGCATTAAAATTAAACACAAATTTCTATAGAATTTAATACATAACACGAATGTCAAGAATGATAAATTCAGAATTCTACACAATCCCTTTATAAAAGCATAGGTAACGATCCTTATCTTTAGTTGATAAGGATAACTTTACATCTATTTACTTTACAAAGAGATTGGAAAGTATCTTCTCACAATATATACTTTTCAAAAACATTCACATCCACTTTATTATTCAAAATATGACATTTGACACTATTCGTAACTTGTTAACATCAAATCTCTTAAGTCTTTTATAGCCCTAGCCCCGGCTACAAAAACTATTATTGCAAAATATCTTTTTTATTATTCAATGAGGAGTGCTAGTCCTACTCTTAGTCAATCGCTACTCTCACCCTCTACCAACCATTTGTCCATTCTACATGGCAGAAAATGCTTTAATCATTGCAAATTAGATAGGTGATTTATGAAGGATTAAAGTAGGCCTTCGTTGAGATTAGGGCCAGCATTCCTCATTGTTCAATTATATGAGGCTCAAGTTTTGATGCTTTGCTTGTGGATTAGAAGAGACAAAGAAAGAAGCAGAAATTTAAAATTCAAAATTTTTATCTCCACCAATCCACAAGTGATCACACATATGCGATTGAACTCTCCTCACAATTGACTGTGATACGATCTTTCGATGAAATTGTATCACAGTAAAATGCAATCGAACTCTTCCGAGTTTAATCGCAATTGATCACTTGAGGATTGGATTGAAGGAGAAAAAGAAAGAAGTAGGAAAATAAAATTCAAAAATTTTAATAGGGTATAGGCCAATCACAACGAAGCTGGATTCTAGTGTCAACTATCAAAAGCCATGAAGATGGATGGATTGTGGTGTAAAGGGAAGAGGAAAAGATGAGCAGTGGTCGGGCCTATGTTTGAATTGGACTCAACTATGGCCCCTGAACTGACCTCCGAAAGCCCATCAACATCAGCCGTATTTTGAATGCTAACGGTCAATAGGATTAGATTTCATGTGGGTAATGATACCTTCTCATGGCTGTCTACTTCACTAGAAGTAAGGAATTACTTGAATATGACCCAAAACATGTCTTTTCCTCTCTGAATGTTACCTTTATTAGACATGGAAAGTGAATGATATGTAATTTAAATTACTTTTTTGACTATATAGGGTCAAATGCTATATTCTCTTTCAACAGATTCCAGATCTAGCATCAATCTAATTAAAAAGTAGAAAAAAGAAGAGGACTGGGCGCTTTTATAAACTTGAGTGGGGAAGATGAACTCTTCAGTCTTGGAAAATCAGTGTTCATATGTGGGACCAGATGAGATCACCGGAAGATGATAATATTCTTCTTCGATGAAAGCGCTCAAGCTTCAGACGAGGAAGAATCATCAAAACTCGACGGCCGCGCTCCTTCAGATGGATCAGCGAAGGAAGGACTAGTTGCTTCGAATGCACGCAATCACCCGCAAATCCCGTGCATCTAGTAGCTTATATTCCAGTTTCTTCATCTTTCTATGGTTTAGCTCATAATCTGATGGTTAGGAACTTAGGACCATAGGGTTGTTAATGGGCCAGGCTTGATTAGGCCCAATTCTATGTGGGTTTTATACATATAGCCCTAAGCCTGTCCTTTTTGTCAGCTTGGGCCAGACTTTTTTTGTTCGTAGTAGGACCAGGTTAGGCCTGGGATTTAATGAGTCAATCCCTAGCTCAATGCACATAAATATGAGACTAAGAAATTGAGTTTTGCCTTAACCCTAGGGCCTAAGATATGGGTAATGGGCGGACATTTTTTTTGGGCCTGCCTAGTCCATTGACATTGCTAAGGAATGACCTAGAGCAACCAGAAATGCCCCCATGACGAGCCGGAGTCTCCTACTCAAGTTGAGTAGAGTAATCACAAGAGATACTTTATTGGCCTGGTTGATCCAAACCCTACACTAATTTTTCTACTTTCAAACGGAATGACCTAGAATAACAAGATTAAAGATTAATAAAATCAATAAATATTTTTGCCAAAAAAAAAAGAATAAATGCCAACCTGATCTCACAATATTATACACGAGGATGCTCTTGGATGTAAATACCAACCTTTGTTTCACTAATGTAATCAATAGTTCGTGGGTCCTTCCTAAACTCAACTTGCCTCCCAAATAAATAAATAAGATGAATACTAAACTCTAGAGCCTCCCAAACCATAACTCATTAACTCTTTGCCCGTTCGCTCGCGACAACCTGCTAGGTCAGCATTTTTCTTAAAAAGTACTAGGAGATGCATTAACTCTACGGTTAATACTTATATACCGAGGCGGAGGTATGCAAACAGGGTTAAGGTTTGGGGGGCTAACTCCAACATATTATCATATACTATATAATATTCATTAGCGAATCACTCTATGGGTACTACCATATATACTTCTCAATCTTAATCCTTCAATTCAAATAATCAAGGTCAAATTAGAATTAGTTTGCCTTATTTTGTCGTTTTTTCAAAAGTAACATCAGCTCAGCTTTTGCACGAAGGTACTTCTCAGGAAAAAGTTGGAATGATGACACGACTACCGGAAGAATTCGATGAATTAAAGAGAGTTTGGATTTGAAAGTATAATTGGAAGCGACTACCGGAAGAGTTCAATGAATGATTTGAAAGTATAATTGGAAGCACCCATAGACTGCCTCTTTCATACTTTTAATGTACTAATTAGCCCAACAAAAATACAACCAAAAAAATAAAAGGAAAGTGGATCTTCCCCTTGAAGAAAATAAAAGAATAAGAGAAAGGACCGATTGGGCAACCCAAAAGCTACAAAGAAAAGTACCAAGCGCCATCTTTGAATCTTAAACACACTCTAGAATCCTCATTTTCTAACAAATGAAACTATAGTTGCCTTGTAATAGATTTACAATCACGCCACTAACTATATTGTGCAAAAATCGTACTAATTAGCCCCTCAATAAGAGGTACTGGGTTTAATATCATGAAAGAAAAATGCTCAAGGGATTTATAAAATTTTTCTTGAGTGACGTGATATTGAGGTTCACTTGACCCAAGAGCGGAGTCAAAAAATTTTCCTTAGGGTGCGTTCATTTGCCGAGAAAGTGGGCGAAATAAAAGAAAAGAAAGGAAAATAAAAGAAAGGAAAAAAGAAAAGAATCTTAAATTTTATCGCAAAATAAACATCAAAAGATGGATGAAGTTTTTGTGAGAAAGTTTGTCATTATTGAGAAATTACAAGAAAATGAAAGTATGTTTCTTACAAATCAAACACAAGAAAAGTATAAGAAAACACACTTTTCTTTTACTTTCCTTTACTTTCTTGTCAAATGAAGACACCTTTACCTTATGTTTGGTTGCCGAGAAAATAAGTAAAAACATGAAAAAAAAAAGAAAATTAGACAAAATGCAACTAAAAATTGTATTAAAAATCTAAAATTTTCTTTTCTTTTCCATGTTTTCATCAATTTTCTCGGCAACCAGACATAGCATTAGGGGATGAAGTATATGTATCAAGAAAATTAATGGTTTTTTTTTTCGTATATTGTACACATAACAGTGTACACACTAGCCAGAAAACCTCCAAAAGACCCTCCAATCTCTGCTCAGCTCTCCTCCACCACAAGCTACCAAAAACAAATCCACTGACGCCTTCTCCTCCTTGACCTTCACCGAGACCAATTCCTCATCACTACTCTCATCAACAGTGTACACCATCAACAGTGTACACACTGACACTGTTAATGGATTATTCTATTTTTTTTAATATTTTATTATTATAATATAATTTAGAATATTTTATTATATTAATAAAAAAAAAGAGTTAGAATATTGTTTAAAATAATATTAATATGTTATAATGGTATATAAGTGCAAGATGCTTTATATATACTAGCGGGTGGCACGTGCGATGCACGTGAGTGCGAGAGGAATGAGTTAACCACAGTTAATAGGAGTTAAAATGACACGTGTTAACCTGTGGGTGTGATTGAACTCTCCCCGAGTTCAATCTCGATTGGCTGTCATTCAATTCTTTAAATAGATAGATGAGCAAGGGTAGTTTGGGAATTAAGGTAAAAAATTAAATTAAAGTTTTGTTTTATATAAGGGTAGTTTAGGAATTTTGGAAAATTCAGGCTACGCCAGCCTCTTGCATTATAATAGTAAAGAAAAGATATATAAGTTAGTATTTAGATAATAAACAATATATATAAGTATATATGTTGGGCTGGGCCTAGGCTTTAGTAACCAAACCCTAACCCGGCCCATATTATTTTGCGCCTAACAAAATGAGCCCCGCCCTAACCCTAGGGTAGGCCAGTTGACACCCTTGAAGGAAACGAGTCAAGTCGGTTCAGCTCGTTTGGGATTATCCCTAGACTAATTCAATTAATCCTACTGCATCCCGACTCATATCGAGTCAAGTTGGTTCAGCTGGTTTATAATCCTATGAGAGAGAAACCAAGTGAACGAAAAATTTTCAGAGTGCTAACAGATAGTTTGTTCACGAAGAGTTTACCTCCAAAATCCATGTCAAGTCAGGTGGTTTGGGTTATCCATTGATAACCCCCCCACCATATTTACCGGACTGCAAAATTATAGGATGAACCGTATATTCTGAGTATTCCTTGTTGAGTTCCCAGAGTCTCCAGAAGACTGAAGACTTTGAAGTTGTATAGAGGCACTTTGAAGACCAAAGCTTCCATCTTCTTTGTTGCTGCTTCCCCTCTCTCTCTCTCTCCTCCATTTTTATCCTCCCCCAAAGAGTTGTACGAGCTCGGAAACCTTAAGAGCAGAGTACACTCTGCGACAAACATCCGGTTATCTTGAGGGAGAGCTGAAGATCTGAAGATTTTCTTGTAGTTGACCATCATCTGGCTATCCAACAACGTGATTCGAACTCAACTTCTTTTTATTTTCCTTGCAAATGTAAATTTCCCACACTTGAAAACTTGGCTATCCTACAACTTAAAACATGTTCATGATAAAAAGATAAAGATGGAGCATATAGGAAAACTAACCCTACCTTTCTTTGGTATTGTATTCATCTTAAATAAAGATTACAAGTGTGAGTAACGGTTATGTACAGCAAACATCATGGCTGTCTATTGTGCTATAAATGGAAATATAATCACTACCTATTATGCTATACATGGAAAACAGAGTAAGGAATTAAATATGAGAGGAAATCATGGAGAGAGGATCATGGTTGACAGATCGTATCTCTTCATCCCCCCTCAAGCTCGAGGCGGTATTGGACTGATGAAGAGCTTGCTTCTGTTCGGTAGAAACTTGGCAGCACACAATGGTTTTGTAAATATATCGGCTATTTGATCTGGACCAAAGATATGTTGCAAAGAAAGAATACCACGAGCAACTTGCTCCCGAACAAAATGAACATCGATCTCAATATGTTTCGTGCGATGATGAAAAACGGGATTCTTAGCCATGTTGAGGGCACTGATGTTGTCGCAATATAATGTGGGAGCAGGAAGTACATAGCCGATGCTTTTCAGAAGGTGTATAAACCACTTAAGTTCAGCTGTGGTTGATGCCAACACATGATATTCTGCTTCCACTGTGGAACGAGACACAGTAGCTTGCTTTTTAGCTCCCCAGGATAACAAGTTATCACCCATATAGATAGCAAACCCAGTTGTAGAACGTCAATCATCCCTAGACCCTGCCCAATCCACATCGCAAAAACCACGAAGTGCAATGAGAGGAGCTTGTACAAAATTAGGACCAATATTAAGAGTACCTTTGAGGTACCGAAAAATACGCTTAATGGCAATGAGATGAGTGTCTCGAGGATTTTGCATGAACTGACAAATATTGTTGACTGCATAGGAGATATCAGGGCGTGCCAAAGTGAGATATTGTAGCGAACCAACAAGGCGCCGATAATAGGTTGGATCAGATAGAAGGGCTCCCTCATTAGCAGTCAACGACGTACCAGAGGCCATAGGAGTGGAGACTGGTTTCGCACCGTCCAGACCAAATTTCTGAAGTAGAGAAATTAGATAGCGAGTCTGAGTGACAATGATGGTCGACTCATCTCGTGTAATTTGTAGGCCTAAAAAGAAATGAACATCTCCGAGATCCTTCATGTGAAAAGCAGTAGAGAGATGAGAAATAAAGCTGCTGATTTTTGAAGGAGAGCTCCCTGTTATAAGTATGTCATCAACATAAATTAAGAGCACAATTATATCTGAACCTTGACGTCGAGAAAACAAGGATTGATCATAGGGACATCGATTGAAACCCATATGCTAAATATAATTACTGAACTTCATGTACCATGCTCTTGGAGCCTGTTTTAAACCGTAGAGAGCTTTATGCAGTTGGCAAACATGATGGGGATGAGATGAGTCTTCCAAACCAGGTGGTTGAGACAAATATACACGCTCTTGTAAATCACCATGAAGAAAAGCATTACTTACATCAAGTTGTTTAATTGACCAACCTTGAGACAAACCAAGTGTGAGGATCAATCGGATGGTACCATGTTTAACCACTGGACTAAATGTTTCATCATAGTCCAAGCCAGGAAGTTGTGTGAAACCACGGGCTACTAGTCGAGCTTTATACCGATCAATTGAGCCATCAGAACGTGTTTTAATTTTAAGCACCCATTTGCTGCTAACCAGGTTCATGTCTGGTTTTCGAGGCACCAAAGTCCATGTGTTGTTGCTATGAAGAGCATTAATTCAGCTTGCATGGCTTGCTGCCATTTTGGATCAGAGAGCTTGCTTATACGTGCGAGGCTCTTGTGGTTGGTTTGCAAGATCAGCTAGAAAGCATGCAGGTATTGGATGTCTTGAAGAAAAGAAAACCTTAGGCTTTAATGAACCTGTTTGAGCCCGTGTTAACATAGGATGAGTTTGACGTGGAGCAGATTGTGAGAGGGCCTCAATTGCTGGAGAAGACAATTCTGAAGCATCCGGAATGATAGTGTTAGTAGGAGGCTCCTGGCATGGTGCGGACTGAGGCATTGATGCAGAGTGTTGATCAAGAGGTGATGAAGAATACACATGGTCAACATGATTGGCAGCTGCAGGCAAAGAGGCCGATGGAATAGGTTGCAGAGTAGCAATTTGACGAGGCTTGGGAAGAGCACGAACTTTGAAGGCATGAAAATCAGATTTAGTGGACCCCTGTGTAGACCTGAAGGGGAATGTTAATTCATCAAATTTTACATGCCGAGAGATATATATGCGACCTGTTTGCATGTCTAAACATTGATACCCTTTGTGATGTGCAGAGTATCCCAGGAACACACACCGGATGGATTTATAGTCCAGTTTGGACCTTCCAAAAGGAGTAAGTAATGGGTAACATGCACACCCAAAAACTCATAGAAGAGTATAGGATGGGGGCGATCCAAAAACAAGTTCATAAGGAGACTTGTTACCAAGAATAGAAGTTGGAAGCCGATTGATAAGAAAGACTGCAGTGGTAAATGCAGTTGTCCAAAATCGTGGCGGAATGGAGGCATGGGCCATTAATGTTAAACCAGTGTCCACAATATGCCGATGTCGACGTTCGGCCAATCCATTTTGCTCTGGTGTCCCAGGACATGATAATCTGTGAATAAGGCCATGGGCTACAAAATAATCTTGTAAACTTTGGTTAACAAATTCACCACCACCATCACTTTGAACTATTTTTACACAAGTATTGAACTGGTTAACCATTCGCTGAAGAAATGCAGGAAATATAGTGGCGACATCAGATTTATGAGCCATAGGAAAGTGCCATATGTATCGAGAATATTCATCGACAATGATTAATAAAATCGAAACCCATCATAGGAGGGGACTGAGGCAGGTCCCCACACATCGGTATGAAGAGTATGTAAAAAGGAAGTAGCATATGTCTCTCGAGAGCTAAATGGTAACTTTGTTGATTTACCCAAAACACAACTTTCACAAAATGCAACATTTTTATTCAGAGATGGTAAACATAAAAGTTGAAGAATTTGAGATTGAGGGTGTCCAAGCCGAGCATGCCACAAGTTGCTAGGTACTTTAGTTGATAGCAGACCAACTGGAGAATTTGAATGTTGTCGGAACTGGATTGGATATAGGCCATCGACCATTGAGCCCTTAAGCAGCACCTGCTTGTCCTCATGTCCTTAAGAAGAAAGCCCCAAGGATAAAAGAAAAAATAACAGTTATGTTCCTTTGTAAGTTGAGAGACCAATAGCAATTTCTTTTTAATTTCAGGGATGATAAGAACATTATTGAGCTTGATATCAGTAGCAGGTAGTGAGACTTGTCCAATACCAGATATTTGTAATCCATTTCCATTTCCAACCATAACAGAATCATTTCCAAGATAAGAATGAATACCTTGTACTTCACTTGTATCAGATGTCATATGATGATTTGCACTAGTGTCGGGGTACCAAGTGTCTTATGTATTATCGGCAACTTGGAGTGCAGCAAAAGCTTTGAATTGTTCTGCTTCCTCATCTGAGGCAAAACATCCATCGACTTTATGATTCGGGCCTCCACATCGAAAACAGGTTATGCCTCCACGTCCGCGACCAGTGCTGCATCCACCATGATTTGTGAATGTTTGAGTGCGAGGTCCAAAATTACCTCTAGTTGAGTGTGAAGAACGAGCATCTTTTTGTTGGGATTGAGAAGTAGTCTAGTTGGGTGCAATATACCGACCACGAGAACCATGAGCTCAACGAGACTTTGTATTGGTTCTACCACGATTTGTGTAAAATGCAACATTAGGAGAAGTCACCCGTGCTGCTTGAAGACGAATTTCGAAATCACGTAGTTTGCCGATGACCCCTTCAAGAGGTGGAAAAATATCCCGAGCATTTAAAGCTGCGACTATAGGATCAAACTCAGATCCTAAGCCTCGAAGAATACATATGATGAACTCATCGTCATCCATTGGATTTCCTGCACCTCTAAAGAAGAACTGCCTTTGTTGAGCGACTGCAATTCGCCCTTCATCTGTTGAAGACGATCTCGAGTATGACTACCATAAAGAGTTTCCAAAACATGCCAAGCATCATGAGAGGATTCACTATTGATGACTTGGGACAGGGGACCGTCGGATAGGGAGCTATTGGTCCATCCAAGGATCAATTGATCAGTGCGTTGCCACGTAGCTGCTGCTGGGTTGGTTCGAGACACACCATCTTCACCGATGATGGTTTGCGACGGGCAAGGAACCTGATTTCGCACATATCCAAGAAGACCATTGCCACGCAGAATGGGAATGACTTGGGCTTTCCACAAAAGATAATTGGTGGAGGCTAGCTTAATAGAGATATCAGGTAAATGAGGAGAAGAAGGGAAAACTGCAAGCGAAGGAGGAGTTGACACAGGTGGGATCGAAGAGGTAGAAGACTCCATTGTTGGTGGTACCTCTAGGAGCTCTGATACCATATAGGAAAACTAACCCTACCTTTCTTTGGTATTGTATTCATCTTGAATAAAGATTACAAGTGTGAGTAATGGTTATGTACAGCTAACATCATGGCTGTCTATTGTGCTATACATGGAAATATAATCACTACCTTTTATGCTATACATGGAAAATAAGAACGTATACAAAACAGAGTAAGGAATTAAATATGAGAGGAAATCATGAAGAGAGGATCATGGTTGACAGATCGTATCACTTCAAAGCAAATGTAAAGATGGAGCATATTTTTTTCCATGGTTAAGACACTAATCATTTAAACACAAACTATAAGAAAACTACTGATCATTGATGGAATATTAGTGACGGAAATTTTTTCATAACTAATACATCACTTATACTGACAGAAACATATGCCGTCACTAATAGTTCATCTCTAATAGTGAATTTGATAGTTACGAAGTTTTTTTTGTTAAAATAGTCTATAGAGGCGGAATTTTTTTCGTCACTAATTGGGATTATATAATAACTATGGAAATATTCCGTCACTACTGCTATTAGTAACAGAAGTGATTATTAGTGATGGAAATTCCGTCACTATTGGATTAGATATTATTAGTGATGGAAATATTTCCGTCACTAATAATCTTTATATTAAATGGAGAAAATCAGAACCCGCAAAAACCTATCTTTCCCAAATTTTCCACTGATTCCCGCTCTCATTGTCTCTGACCCCCTTCTGGCTACCACGATAAGCCCCAAATTTTCTTGTGCTATCTCTCTTGCTCTGTTTCACTCTCGCTCTCTAGCTCTGACTCTATCTTTGTCTCACTTCTCTCTGTCTCTCCCTCTCGTGCTCTCTCTCTCTCTCCCCCTCTCGTGCTCGCTTTCACTCTCTCTCTCTAGATCCGTTTCTCAATTTTTCTGTCTTAATTATTGTGATTTCAGGTATTTGGAGAATTTTCAATCTTGACTGCGAGTCCAGGTAATTGAATGTCCTGTATTTAGTACATTTTATAAAATAGTTGTAAATGATATATATTTGAATGTCAATGAATCGATATTAGATGATTTTTTAGAGTTGCGAATCTGTTGAATATGAGAAATTAGTTGAGAGAAATGAAGCGATCTAAAGCTTGTCTCATTTGGTTTTTGATTTTTGGTAATTTTTGAGAGATTCTTGTGATCAGATGACAAATGTGTTTTATTTCTTTGATTTGAGTTTCTGTATTTTTATGAAAAAAAATTTGGAATTTTAAAACTTAGATCTTTGATGCATTTGTTTGTCTTTTGATTTTAGTTTCTGTCACAAATTCCCTTTTCGTCACTAAATTCGAAGTTCAAATTGCCAACATTAATGACAGAAATTTGGCATCACAAATTAGTGATGAAAATATATTTTCGTCGCTAATAACTTTTAGTCACAGACGCAATAATAACGTAGTAGCGACGAATTTGTTTCCGTCGCTAATAATAATAGTGACGGAAAATCGAGTATTAGTGACGAAAATTTTTCGTCGCATCTGCTTGGTAGTTTTCTTGTAGTGACACTAGGCCAACACACACACACACACTACAAAACTATAGGGATACAGTGGCGTACAAATAGCGGTGTTTTCCTCTAAATGCCGCTTAAGATAACTTATAACGGCGTTTCTTCTAATACACCGCTAAAGACATGGCAGGAACCATGTATAGCGGCGTCATATCAAACAAACGCTGGTATTAGTCAATTACTAACGGTGATTTTTAAAATAAAGCCATTACATAAATGGATGGAATCCGCGAAAATTTCTTCCGCCAATTCAATGGCGACAATATTTTATGGTCAATATCGGCGTTTTTTAAAAACGCCGGTAAAGACCCTGTATTTGGGGATTTAGGGCCCCGATCTTTTTCTCTTTCCCTCCTTCCTCTTTCCCTCTTTTCCTCTCCTCCCTGCTCCTACTCCTACTCCTACTCGTGCTCCCTGCTCCGACCACCTTCTCTGGCTTTGTCCCTGCTCGTGCTCCCTGCTCCTGCTCGGTCTGCTCTCAGGTTCCTCTCCCTCTTCCCATCTGGTCTCTCTCTTTGCTCTAACTCTATCTCTCTGTTTCAGTTATCTCAGGCTCCGGTGACTTGTTACCGCACTGCTCCGGCCACCTTCTCCTGCGTTGCTCTGGCCACCTGCTCCAACACACTCTCCAGCAGCCACCTCTGCACTCTCCAGTCCCTGGTAAGAAATGCATTACTTTATGTAATTCACCACAAATTTTTGGAGAGGTTCTTGGTTTCTACAAGGTTTCTCATTTCAATACCTCTATTCTCATTTCTTGTTCCATTTCTGTTGTTGTTATCGATTTAATCATATGAATAAAGCCTCCCTGAAATGAAATTTTTTATTTGGAAGTTGGATTTTTCTCAAATTTTATGTCCTCTCTTACTAGAAATTGATCGCGAAACTGGGTCTGTCAAAGCCATTTTGGATTAGAATTTTATCTCAAAGTCCTCTTGGATTTGAATTCAATCTCGAAACTGGGTCTTTCTCGAATTTGCAGTCCTCTTGGATTTAGAGCTCAAACTCGAAACTGGGTTTGTCTCATATTAGCTGTCCTCTTGGATTGGAGTTAGGTTTGTCTCGAATTTGAAGACCTCTTGGATTAGAGTTCGAACTCAAATTGGGTTTCTCTCAAATTAGGAGTCCTCTTCAATTGGAGATCGAATTTCAAACTGGGTTTCTCTCCAATTTGATGTCCTCTTGGATTAGACTAGAGTTCAAACTTCGAACTCGAGACTGGGTTTGTCTCAAATTAGTTTTCCTCTTGGATAGTCATCTCAAATTTGAAGTCCTTTAGGATTAGGGTTCGAACTCGAAACTAGATTTGTCTCAAATTAGCATCCCTCTTGGATTAGATTTCAAACTTCAAAATTCGGGTTGTCTCCAATACTGCTATTTAATGGTATTTCTAGAATGGTGTCTTTGTTTGACGGATAATTGTGACTACACCTATTAATCATCTTAAGCACATATTATAGAAATCTTGAACAAATTATAACATTGTCTCCCAGAGATACTGAAACCTGTATGCTCCGAGTAGTAAGCAACCTAAATCTTTGGACCTGAAATCTATCTCCACCCAAATCAGTTAGAGTTGAAGTTGATCGCAGTTTAGTAATACATGGTATTTTTTCTTTTCATTCAGGTTTGTGATTACTTTAAGTCTTTAACTAGTACTATATCCACTAATTGATTTCTTTTATAAAAAAAAAAAAATTCCATCACTTCTTGACCTTCTCAAAAATGCCTAACAGACGTGAACATGAATTAGATAAGTTATGATACAATCCTTACATCTAAACTTTAAAAAAATTCCATCACTTCTTGACCTTCTCAAAAATTCCATCACTTCTTTGTGTTGTCATTGCAATGATTAATGTGTTTGAATTTTGTGTAAGTAGGCGTAGTATGTGTTTAAGTTGGGAAATGATCAATGCATGGGGCAGTTGCCCTGGGTAAGACGGGCACTTGGATGCCCCTGAACTGGGTAATTTTTTTTGCCCAAGCCTATGAGATTTTAATTTATTTTTCTGAGATTTTTTCCCATTTACTTCTTATTTTGTAATTAGCTGAGAATAGAAAAAAAATTCCTTTAATCGTTTGGAGATTTCTTGAATTTATATGAATACCCTTTTCAATTTTTGAAGTGAATAACAATGAATTAACTAAATTTATGGATTCCATGCATGTTAATCTTTGTGATGTATTCAATGATTTTTGTGGAATTGATCGATAAAACAGAAGTACCCATTTGTTGTTTTGTTATAAAGACGACAAAGATGATCTAACTTTGATTTATGAGAGACCCAAGAGCTATAAATTATTGTTCTTGTTTGATTCTTCATTTATTTATTGGAATGTGTATATCTGTGAATGCGCTAGAGGACTTCAAGTGTGGATGATATGAAAACTAGGTTAGAATCCATCTTTGAATATTTTGAGGTCAGTTTTAACCTAGGTTAGATTTCACTTAAGCTAGTTAGATTCATAGGATGATATGAAAACCCAATCTCAGAGTCAAATGACTCAAGCCCATTACCCGAGTTGACCCTTTCCTAGGCCTGGGCTCAAGTCTTAAACCAAATCCACAACCAAGTTTCAAGTGTGGATGCATATACAACGCACTCCCAATGGAACTTCTCTTGAACTTTTTCAACTTCTTTAGATGTTCAATTGTATGTTTCTGAAGTCAACTAGCCCAACTAGAGAACTTCAATTTGTTGATAAGGAACCTGATATTCAGTTAATCCGGGTGGTTGTATCCTGGTCCATGCTCCAGGATCTGGGAAGACATTTATGGTATGGTCGTAAGCTTTCTTCTTGTTTACGAGATTCCTTTTGGCTATAAAAGTCTTCCCAGATCCTGGGGCATGGCCCAGGATACAACCACCCGGATTACAGATAAAAAACATCAGGGAAGTAATGTAATAGTCATTTGCTTCATATGCCTCGGATGTAAGGATATTTCGGTTACAAATAAGGAATGCTCATAAACTTTAAGCCTAGATAAAAGACTTGCTTCGCTTTGTTCTCTATCCTTGGTACTTCGAGATTCAGGCATGTAAGTTCCGGTAGTTGTGTTCATAATAGTGAGCATGTCAAAGAGTATCTATATATGTTAACTGTTTAAACTGGTTAGGGGTGTTTAAACTTTGAGTTTATGATGGTTGGATTTCTGCATTGGTTTAAGTTCAAACACATGCATGCGTTGAACCATAGATCTCCCATTCAAGAATCATTGTGTGACAAGTGTATTTTTGTTATCCGCTATTTGGACGGATAAGTTGTAAACATGACATTTAGTTCTCTCGTGTGGCTAAATGCAATTTAACAATTTTTCGGTCTTGTTTGTGATAAAGTGTATTTGTTTGTATATGATTCTTGAATTGTCCTGTTGGACAGATTGAGAATGCATAATCTCCAATACAGTCAGTTGCTCATGACTTGTCCAGATTGAAGAAATTGGAGTCAACCGTTTCTTTTGTTCTCTAGGTACATATTTAGACAACGTGACATGCTTGCCCCTAGTCTAAATCGTGTACTTGGAGAACCATAGAGAAATGCTGTCGAAATTTCCTTGAAATGGATCAAAGCACTTGAGCTGGTGGCTTTTGGGGATTATGCATTCCTGAATGGGATAGGGATACCCCACCTATTAGAAGAGGAGTTGATGACGATAGGAAGCATGTATGCATACATATTGTGTAGACGGTGAAGTCAGTTGACACATGTTTTATTGTAATTGACTAATGTGATAAATTTTTGCCATTTCTCAGAATAGCTAACGAAGAAGGTTCTATAAAACAATAACGGCATACCTCATGGATAGGAGCTAGATTGGAATGTCAAGGTAGTTTTGATGTCCATACGTTTTTATTAAGCACCGATTGATAAAGTGTTAGTACTTAAGCAATTGTGAATGCATTTTTTTGTATGAAATAGGGTGTCAAAGGAATATATAGAACGAGTGAAACATTTTATAGAGTTTGCATTAGCTCGTGGAGCGATTGATAACAATGGTGGTATAAGTTGTCCATGTCTCAAATGCAATAATGTCGTTTATCAAGAGAGTTACAGCGTACGACCAAATGATCTGTTATGGATTCGACCTGAATTATAAAATTTGGTTTTATCATGGGGAAGACATATTACAACACACATCCGTTGGGCAAGTGCCTCAAAGTCCTGATGTGCAAGACAGACAGAATGAGATGGAGGATTTGGTGCACGGTTTGTTCGGGATACCAAACGAAGATGAAGGTACCAGTAGTCGGGATCATAATAATGAGTCTGATAGATTCTTCCAATTGGTAAGGGATGCGGGACAACATTTGTACCCAGGATGTCCGAAACACACGAAGTTGTCTTTCATCGTAAGATTGTACCAGATTAAGTGTTTTAGTGTATGGAGCAACAAATCATTCACCTTGTTGCTTGAGTTATTGAGGGAGGTATTCCTTAGGGGTCAATACTACCTGATACTTACTTTTAGACCAAAAAGGTGATGTCTAACTTAAGGCTAAATTATGAAAGAATCGATGCATGTCCTAATGATTGCATGCTGTATTGGAAAGATTCTACAAACAAGCAAGTATGTGACATTTGTGGTGCATCAAGATGGATGATAGTAGATGATCAATCGGGAGGTAAAATGAAGAAAACTCCAGCGAAGATTTTGCGTCACTTCCCGTTGAAACCTAAGTTACAAAGATTGTTCATGTCGTCTGAGACTGCTTTTGAAATGAGATGACATGATGATGATCGAACTAAGGATGAGAGGTTAAGGCATCCTGCAGACTCACTGGCTTGGGAAAATTTGGATAAAAAGTATCATTTGTTCGCTTCAGAGGTGCGCAATGTCAGGCTTGGGTTGGCGAGTGATGACTTCAATCCATTTAGGACGATGAGTATTGCTCACAGCACATGACCTGTTGTTCTTATTTCCTACAACTTACCACCTTGGTTGTACATGAAGCAGCCGAACTTTATTCTATCCTTGCTTATTCCGGGTCCCTCAAGGCCAGGAAATGCCATTGATGTCTACATAAGGCCTCTAGTCGAGGAGTTGAAGGACTTGTGGGAGAATGGGTTGTCAATTTATGATGCGTAAAAAAAAGAGACATTTATAATGCATGCGACATTACTTTGGACAATTAGCGACTTCCCAGGATATGCCATGTTGTCAGGTTGGAGCATGAAAGGAAAGTTGGCATGCCCTTCATGCCACAAGGACATTTGCCACTTATACTTGTCTAAAAGCAGGAAGCATTGCTACATGGGGACCATCATTTCTTAGCGGTGGATCACAGGTTCCGAAAAAATAGAAATTCTTTTGATTGCACCGTTGAGTCTGGTTGTGCTCCAACTATAATGTATGGGTCTGATGTGTTGCGTTAGTTGGAGGGTATTACCTTCTCCCTTGGAAAGCAGACTGGGAAGAAACGACCAAGGGAGACGGGCCAGGTGGATATGCCATATAATTGGAAGAAGACGAGTATATTCTTTGAGTGGCCATATTTGGAGCAAAATTTGTTGAGGCACAATCTTGATGTAATGCATATTGAGAAAATTGTGTGCGACAATGTGCTTGGGAATCCTCGACCTGATAAATTCTCTAACCATCATATTGAGAAAATGATGCCAAAAAATGATGGCGGAATGTCATAAAGAAATTTTTCCGCCATCATTTATAGAGAATTTTTCCGCCATCATTTTTTGATGTCATAGTGCACTTGCCTATACATCTAGCGGTAGAGGCAAAGCTAGGTGGACTTGTACAATTCCGGTGGATGTATCCCATCGAAAGGTATGCCATTGAATTATAATTTTTCAGATGTTTAAAATTTTTGTTATAATTTTTTCCTTATCTTACCAAAATTTAATTAACATAGGTACCTATATACATTGAAATCTTATGTGCGCAATTGGGCTCGACCAGAGGGTTGCATTACAGAAGGGTACTTGACGGAAGAATGCTTGACATTCTGCTCAAGATACCTAAATAATGTGGAATCGAGATTAAACAGGTCAGTGAGGAATGACGATGAAAGTGTGATAGGTGGTGCAGAGCCATTCGCTCTAAGTGAATTAGAATGACAACAAACACACTGTTATGTGTTGTTCAACTGCAATGAAGTCAGAAATATACAGAGTAAGAACACAATTATCATATATTGGAGTTAATTCATTGTAGTTTATGTTTAACTTAAAATTATTGGGAAATGATTTATTCTTTGCGGGCAGCACATGAATTTAATTAAAATGACAAATCCAAGACTTTGAAAATCCCCCCACGAACTCCAGAAAAAGCACAACAAGCAGATTGTTGAATGATTTAGGGGTTACGTAAGTCTTACCTTTTGATTTCCAGGCAATACATTAATTAGTTATGTTTTGATATATATATATATAAATATATTAATCTTATTTTGTCTTCAAATAGATTCAAAGGTTGCAAGATTCATGTACTTTGGTTTCTGATCAGATTATATGGCTTGCATACGGTCCACAAAAAGTCGCAAAACGGTTTAAGGGCTACATCATAAATGGATATAGGTTTTGTACAAAGGATAGAGAGTGAGGACGCAAAAGCCAAAATAGTGGTATTGTGGTCATTGCAAATACTACAAGTTATTCAACTTCTAGGGACAAGACCCCCATTGCAGGCCCTATAACCTATTATGGGCGCTTAACGGATGTAGTCGAATTGACGTACTTTGATAGTTTAAAATTTGTATTGTTCAAATGTGACTGGGTTACATAGGATAGAAGAATAAAGACTGATCCATATGGGTTTACGCTTGTCAACTTTACATGTGTACTCCTGGCAAACTCTGAGTCTCATGAACCGTATGTTATGGCTTCTCAAGTAGAACAAGTATTTTATGTCGAAGATCCAACAGAAGGAGATTGGAATGTTGTCATCAAAACTAAACCACGAGACTTCTTCGACATGAATGAGGAATATAACGATTATGCATTCAGGGAGAACGAGGCCTTCGGCGACCAACAATTAGATGACACTGAACATGATGATGCCGGAGGTGTAGGTTGGGTGAGATTTGGAATTACTGGTGCAACTTTTGATGCGCCTCCCGAAGTGCCACAACAACAAGCTCCTTCTAGCAAATCTAGCGATGACGATGTTGAATCAGAATATAACGATGAAACAGAATGATCTTTGTTGTTGTACTGATTAGATTTTGTTTGTTAAAATATGAGCATAGACTTATCCAACACTTCCATGAAATCAACAAATGTATTTATGCTTTTTTTTCCATCCTCAAGTTTGGATTATTGTAGTAGTTGACTATTGATTATTTCCTAGTTTCAAAATATAATTCTGTTTCGGGCTTTTGCTTGGCATATTCAACCCTTTGGTAATAGGTGACCAGACATATTGTAATCTCAATTTAATCCATCATAATGGCATACTCTTGTTTCTGGGGGCCTCAAAAGATATAATCACTAACAATAGTTGTTGCAGATAAAGTTGTCACAAGGATTGGGACATGTTCTTACAAACGGTAAGAGTATTAATGTGTAAAAATAAAATCTTACTTTCATTTATTACTGATAGAGTGCATATCAGATTTTGGAAAATATTACACAAATATCAAATTTGCATTGCTATTTGTATGTGCTGTGGAATACCCATGTTAGTTTGTCAATATTCATGTCAAAGTAGAGCTAGAATAAGAATGGACACACAATTTACATTCCATCTTCATTCCGTTAATAATGTACAAGAGAACCTTTAGTACTTTAATTTAGTAATTTTTTGATAAAATACCCCTCGTGCACTTTGATTTTCCTTTTATCTACGCAATGGACAAATAAGATTCTGGTTGATATTCCTTTTCGATTAATGAAAATTCAGTTGCAAATTTAGATGAAATTTTGGCAAGCATGTTGATGCTATTTATTTGCCCGAGAACACTGAAACATGGCACATAATCCATTATTAAAGTTAAGTACACCAAATGGGCAGTTAATGTATCTTTTATCTGTTTATGTTCTTGGTATTCTTATCTGCATTAGGATATGGCTTGTTTTTTTTTTTTTAGCTTTTTGGAAATGTTGTTAAGAAGTATAAATCTTTAATTCCTAATTTTGTTTGTTCATAGTTGTATGAGTGTTTCTTAAGTGAACATGTCGTTATGATCTTTAAATTAGACTGTTTTGCCACCATTTTTAGTTTTATATAAAAACTTACTCAATATTCCTTTCATCAATGAATATGGTTGTAATCTTAGTTCATATATGTAATCTAAATGTAATCCTAATAATGACATACTCTTGTTTCTCATTACTAACAATATAGATCAATGTTGACACTTTTTCTGTTTTAGTTATCTCAGAAGCTAATATCATTATTTTGCAGATGGATCCTACACGTACTCCCCATCTAGTGTGGGGACTTCCACACCCGCCTAGGAAGGTACGAGGGAAGGCCAAATGTAAAGAGGTGCACAAGATGCGCAATCAATGTAAATGATGAAGGGTAGCCAGTGGGGACTGAGGCTGGCCTTATGGCTAGGTGGGTGGGCAATATTACACGAGATGCCCATTTATTTCGAGTAGATGTGCAGAATTGGAAGGAAATCAATGTTGATGACAAACAACGAGCTTTGAGTATGATACGAGTAAGAACAAAAAAGTTGGTCATTTATTATTAAAATTCACTAATGTAGCTTCTTCACAAGTATTAATAATTTAATAACATTTCTGAAGGAGAAGTTCGACTATCCACTTTTCCTAGATAACTACCTTTTGATGTCTCTAGATAAGAAATGGCGGGACAATAAGCACGAAATGGGGAACAAGCATTTTATTTTCGTGGACCCTCCTGCTGAGAACTATGCCCAGTGCCCGTCTGATATTCCCCGGGAACAATGGAATGTACTCGTCGACTTCTGGTACTCTGAGGAGGGCCAGGTATATTTGATAATTAAAATCAATTATGGTTAATACAATTTTGATTTTATTTTAGCCCGTCTGACTGATTTATGCAACAATATTGTAGAAACGGAAGGCCACGAATAAAAGGAGTCGCGAATGCCAAAACGGTTCCCCATACAGTAGGCACAAAGAGCTTCGCTAGAGTCAGAGAGGAGGAGGTATGTTCGGTTTAATTGTAAGAATTTATTTAACAATTTGATGCATATGGGTTAAATATTTTTTGTTCTACTATAGTTAATAGCATAGCAATTGGCGAGTCCCTCTTTGGCCGCTCCAGGCCGTCCTGCGGTTTGGATAAAGATGCACACGAAGAAGAATGGCCTCCCGATCAACGATCAGGCGGGAGTGCAAATTGTAAGTAATTTAAATATTTCATTATATCAGATATATATCACTTTAATTGGAATTGAAGATAGTAAATGTTTCAAAATGTTTGCAGCACCAAATCAGGGAACTCCTCGACCAGGTACCGGATGACTTGCAAGATAGCACAGGCCGATATGAACTTGGGGCCTGATCATCCTAGACGGGTCCGTGGATATGGATTGGGCCTGACTCCCACCAGGTTATGGGGACCATCTTCGAGGAGTTCCGGTGCTAGTGGCAGTGGTGGTACTGAGACCCATAGGTTGCGTGCTGAACTTGAGCAGACGAAGACCCAGGTGGCGTCCCAACAAGCTCAGATGGCGGCCCAACAAGCTCAACTCAATGACATGCAGCGGCTTATCCAATAGATGTTGCATGGGTAGGTATATATTTTAACAAGCATTAATAAATCATTTTCAAAATTTAGATATTCCCACATTTATTTATTGTAAATCTTGACAACAGATTGCAGTTGGACCTACTACGGGGCCAGAAATGCCGATTGATGTAATTTAGCATTGGATTAAACTTAACCAAATTTATGTACATCGTTATTCCATTCTGTCTTTCCTAAAAATATTTACTTATATATATGTTAAATCTCAAATATATGTTACTGTTCACGGGTATTGTTCACAACAACTATTCTCTCTTGTTTTCTTCTTTATTTGTTATCCAAATGCAGTTTTTCCCTAACCCTAGATCTATTCCCCATCACTGTTTTTCAGTTTTTCCCTAGCCCTAGGGCTGCCCCCAGCCCTTCTCTTGATTTGCCTTGAATCCCTACACTAACAACCTCTCCTCTTCACCCTACAACCCCCTATACCCTGTTCCCAGCACCCAGTCCCCATCCCTTTCCTGTCACAAAATCCCTGCAGCCTTCATACTGCTGCAACAGAACCCCAACAACCCTATTCTCTGTCCCTAGACCTGTCCCTGCCCTATTACCACATTGTCATAACCTATCCCAACCCTCTTCCTAAGTCCTATTGCTGTTCCAGCCCTATCACAGTCACCCAACCTTCTCCTATCACTGTCACATCCCTGTCACAGTCCTATTGCTGTTCCTAAGTCCTATTGCAATAATGTATCTCATTTCTTATAGGAACTTGATTATCTTGTTCTGAGCTACCAGAGCAAACAACAATCACACCTACATCTAGGTTGGTTGGAGTGTTTATGGGAGGGGGAGGGCTACCCCTCATTATGTAGCCCATAGGTCCATGTGGCCTCCAATGAAACAAAAAAAAAGAGCAAAAGTTTAAATATTTGTGCAATATTTACAAAATGATTTTGTTTTTTTTTTTTTTACATGTCACGGTCGCAACTCTAATTAGTTTGGTTAGTATATATTAGCAAAACCCCGTTGAAAATGCTTTGTTTCAAAAAAAAATTTCCCTTATCTTTTTCTCTTTTATTTTTCTTTCTCTATAAGACCAAATTGATGCCTCGTTCTCAAAGTAGTAAAAATGATGTCTAGGCAACACGTGGGCCACAACATATGTTCTATGCGAACCTATACACTCGATATGCTAGAAACTTAATCCTTTCTACTGTGTTTCGTTCGGTATTACCAAATACAGATGTGTATTGTATCCATACACATGATACATATCCATATTTTGATTCATGCTCATGAGTTCGTCTAAATTTGTGTCACATGGCTGATCATGCAATTGGGCTTCTTGAAGTCCCCTAACACATTGTTTCCATTGACTGGACTGAATGATTTGATAAGATTTTGTTGTAATAATTAGTGAAAAGTCTAGAAATATGATTAGATATCAGAGCTTGTAGTTTTTACTGTACTCGACATAGAGTCATGGACATTGTGGGATGAGTTGGAGTGAGCACCTTCAAAGTTAGGAATATAAAGAATACTTTGCATCAAATTTCTTGCTCTTTGATTTCATTAAATCCTTGAGCATGTGTTGAGCATTTGTATTCTTGGCCTTGAGCCTATATCTATGGACGATTTCCTTGTTAATGGAGCTTGCGTTGAGCATTTGGATTCTTGGCCTTGAGCTTGTATATATGGATGATTTCCTTGTGAATGGAGCCTGTCTTTAGCATTTGAATTTTTGGCCTTCTGATGATCTTAGTAGTCTTGAGCTACACCATTCTCTCTTTAGTTTGGCTGAAATTAAACCTGAATCTTGGTCGTTTCTTTGTCATAATTTCAAGTAGTTGTTAAATTCAGATTGCTGCAAAAATCTAGTTCCATTGCCAAAAAAATATTCCTAGCCTCTGTTCTGATTATTGATGCATGATAGCTCCTTGGGACAATATTTAGGATCTTGTCACTTTTATCTTATTGGAGGGAGAGTTTTTTTTAGGGAGAAGAGGGGGATTTGTTGGGAAAATGAGCCAAAGGGGAAGTAGGAGTCGTGAAGAGAGAAACTTTGTCACGCCCCAAAATCCCCCCTAGGAGAATTGAGAACTTTGGCACGTGACTTACTTGACTTAATCCATTTAATGAGCTTTAAAGGCATACAAAAATCTGAACTAAAAATTTTCTCCAATTGAATAACATTTAATACATCAACTGAACATCAATTAAGACTACAACTAAACTGAACCTACACAATCTAAGTCATCCTCGTGACTTTCAACTCTTTAATTAAACATATCAAATCTAAATATCTCAATTTAAAAACTAAAACATAAGAAACTAATTATAATCTCTCTGGAATTTAAACAATTTCTAATAAACTAAAGTCGAAATCCTGTTCCTCTTCGGGATGATCACCTGTAAGATCTTCCTTACGTATTCTTCTTCAACTCAGGGCTCCTGCGTATAATTATTAAATCTCGAACCTACCGACAACAACAGTCATCGGCTGAGTAACAAGTTACCCCGCGTATATATAAATTCCTAGTTAACAATATAACAATATTTAATACAAAACAAAATTTGAAATTTAATCATATAAATAATTCAGAGTGCGGAAGCATAATTCAATTTCGATTCTTTCATGTGCTCACTTGTACTTATCTTGTTTATCTTATTACTTGACTTTTTCTTTCTTGATTTGACTTATCTTTCTTGTCTTATTTTTTTTCTTGCTTGTCTTACTTTCTTTAAGATCTTTCTTGAAGCTAGATAACTAGTACCCTTGAAAACTTGTCTTGAAGTTAGGCACTAGCATCCTTATTTTATTTACTTTTTTCGTGAATAAATCAAACAGCATACACTATGCGATAACTTAAAATAACTCTATCTCATATATTAGGTAGAGATTAATATATACCCTACTTTTCGAGGCACTACACAATATACACATTATGTGGTGCATACGGCTTGTCTACACATTATCCGGTGTATACGGCTTGTCTACACATTATCCAATGTATACGTCTTGTCTACACATTATCCGGTGTATACGGCTAGTCTTGCCTTGATCATAGGCTTGTAGGTACTCGATCAGTGCAAAACTCAATCATGCAGTCATGTTCGTGTTCTTGTGTACTTGTATAATACTTATCATCTTGTGCTCGTACATGTTTAATTTCTTGAATAAGTGTAAATGAAATAATGATGAATACGAATCATGCACCAATTTAAATATGCAGAATTTCTCATAGTTGATCAGCATAAAATATAGGTCTATCAAGTTTTCGAAAATACAATGAGAGACAATTTTATTTATCATGTCTCTCAATATATATAATTTTAATCAAATTAATCTCATAGAACCCTAATTTATAACATATCATAATTTCAAGACAAACTCATAATCATTCCATCAAATCCAACCATCATTCATTCCTCCATTCTCCATCATACATAACCATGAATTCTTTCCCATTCCCCTTGTTGAATATGAATAATAAAAATTATAATAATATCTTTAACATTATCAATATATTTCACAAGAAAAACCATAATTTAGAACACTTTCTAATCATTATATATAAATATATATATATATATATGTATATATATATTTTCTATAAGAAAGTCATCATTTAATTTACTTTCTAAACATCAGGTATATTTTCTACGAGAAAATCATGATCTAAAACACTCTCAAATCATCATATGTATTTTTTTTTATAACAGATTCATAATTCAAAACACTCTTTAACATCATGTGTGCTTTTCATAAAGGATTAAAACATCCAAATCAAACTTAATCTTGTTTGTTCTTGTTTAGATCTATCTCTTTTACAATGTTTATATCAAAAATCTCTATATTGATAGGAAGGAAGTTATATTTATCTCTCACGATTGCTTCTCTACGATCAAACGCTTGCGAATGGGATGGATCTAAGTCTTTTTGTCCTTTTTCCTTGCAACACCTTTGATCTCTCCTCTTGGATCTCTCCAAAACCCCTTTTTCTCACTCTCTTTTAGGTTTAGAATGCCTTAGAAAACCTAATTCATGAGTATAAGGAGTATTTATAATGTTAGGAACCCTAGGGAAGGTAAAACAAGGGTAAAAAAATCATATTTTCTCGCAAAAATCCCGTTCTGGGCGATCGATCGCCGGTGGTGGGCGATCGGTCGCCCTCCCCCCATTTTTTTTTTCCCGAAACCTTTCTTCAGTATTTTGGCCATAACTTTTGACTTAGTTATCGAAATTGGACGATTCAACTTGCGTTGGAACCTTCATTCGAAGGGGAACAACTTTCATGTTTTGTAAAATTTCTAATTCTTCTTTATTCATGGACCAAAATGCTTCTAAAGCTGACTGGTCTGCAGTAGGTTGTGACAGCCCAGATTTGCAGCAGACCCAGTTTCAGAAATCTAACTTTTAATCTAACTCCAACTAAGAATTTAGAAAAATGGTAAACATGAACTTTGAAAAGGATTCTAATACCTTTCTAAAAATTCAAGAATCACTCAATTCCGACTTGCGGCGATAAAACTATGGCTTCTTCAAGTTGAGGTCATGTTAAGGTATCCCTTTTAATTCATCTTTTAGGAACGTATGCATTTAAAATCGGACACATATTTCAAGAAATTCATATCAATGGCACGAAAGTCGATAAACTAAATTTTGGGTCTGTACAAACTTATTCTTGGAAACCAAAGGGATTTAAATGAGATTGAGATTACAATATGTCATTAAGATCGGAATGTCATTCTCGGATTCTTGCCTTTCGCTGCCCAAATCGTGCAAACGACCTTGGAATCTACCGAAATGAATTCCCACACTTTGGTTGGGTCGAAATACACGCGTTAGAAGAAACGACATCGAAATCCGACTCCAGTCTGGATTTGGTGGGGGTTTGTAGGTTTAGGCCAAACCATATTTTCAAAGTATGGATTTCGGGCCTCTTGCTGTCCAAATCCGGCAAACGACCTCGGAATCCAGCGAAACGAATTCCCACACTTCGGTTCGGTCGAAATACACGCGTTAGAAGAAACGGCATCAAAATCCGACCCCTGGTCTGGATTTGGTAGGGGTTTGTATGTTTAGGCCAAACTAAGTTTCAAAGTATGGATTACGGGTTTCTTGCTACCCAAATTGGGCAAATAACCCCGAAATCCAGCAAAACGAATTCTCACACTTCGGTTGGGTCGAAATACACGCGTTAGAAGAAACGGCATCGAAATCCGACCCCCGATTTGGATTGAGTAGGGCTTGTAGGTTTAGGCCAAAGTATGCTAGAGTTACGAATTCGGCCTCGTTAGTGATAAAATTTCTACACTTTTATGTGTTTAATAATTAAACTGTATTAGTATCAGAAATTTGAGATAAATTTAGATGTATGTTGATGAAATCTTACTTTTCTATGTGTTTAAACTCTATATGTATGAAATATATGAGATGACCTTGTTTCTTTACATATTAATTTTATGAAATCCTTAAATTTTTTCTGTTCGATATATTCTAATCATCAATTGTATTTTATTGTCTTTATAGGAGGGAGCCAGCACACACCTCTCGAGTTTTAGACCAACCGGAGGGAGCCAGCCAGAGGGAGGAAAGACTTAGGATTTATATTTTTTTATCCGATAATTTTATATGGACATGTATAAATATATGGTTGTTATTACATTTTTGTAATGTGTACATACTACAATTATTTGGATAAATTTCTTTTTATCTTATATAGATTGGATTGGATGGTAGAAAATTTTGTATGAATAAATATTGCTGCTTACAGGTACTAAATAATACAGATAAAAAAACAAATCTGCATAATTAAATTGTTATTTTCTTTTTTAAATATCACTATTACCGGTGGTTATATAACACCGGAAAAGAATGCAAAGATAATAATGGCGTTCCTTTTAACGCTGTAAATGATTTACCCTATAACGGCATTGATTTTTAATTTAAAAAATAATAATTAATAAAAAAAAAAACCAAGGATGGGTTAGTGAACCCTATGGGTGGGTGAACCTTACCCATGGTTAAGGGGTGTCAAAGGAGACACGTGGCGACCTCTAGGCACAGGATTCTCTCGAGTTCAACTCGATAGAATTTTCTCGAGTTGGAACCCCTAGAGGTCGCCACGTGTCTCCTTTGACACCCCTTAACCATGGGTAAGGTTCACCCACCCATAGGGTTCACTAACCCATCCTTGGTTTTTTTTTATTATTAATTATTATTTTTTAAATTAAAAAAACTGTTTAGAGTTTTTTAATATTAAAAATATTTTTTTAATTTAAAAAATAATAATTAATAATAAAAAAAAAACCAAGGATGGGTGAGTGAACCCTAGGGGTGGGTGAACCTTACCATGGTTAAGGGGTGTCAAAGGAGACACGAGGCGACCTCTAGGGGTTCCAACTCGAGAGGATCCTGAGCCTCTCGAGTTCAACTCAAAGGCTCAGGATGCTCTCGAGTTCAACTCAAGAGAATCCTCTCGAGTTGGAACCCCTAGAGGTCGCCACGTGTCTCCTTTGACACCCTTTAACCATGGGTAAGGTTCACCCACCCATAGGGTTCACTAACCCATCCTTGGTTTTTTTTTTAATTAATTATTATTTTTTAAATTAAAAAAACTGGTTTTAGAGTTTTTTAATATTAAAAATATTTTTTTAATTTAAAAAATAATAATTAATAATAATAATAAAAAAAAACCAATGATGGGTGAGTGAACCCTAGGGGTGGGTGAACCTTACCATGGTTAAGGGGTGTCAAAGGAGACACGTGGCAATATCTAGGGGTTCCAACTCGAGAGGATCCTGAGCCTTACCAAAACATCACATGACAAACATTCTGGAGAGGGTAAACTCCTGTTACTGTCTAACCTAAAGATAAGGCGGGAAACCAAAAAGTGTACAGGTATTGGCTTGTGGTGCGACCTAACTCGGGAGAATTCGGTCTCCATTGGCTAGGATTCGAACTCCTCATTCATCTTTCCTAAACCTTATTGTATAGATTAATACTTAAGTATGTTTTCTTTTTCAAAGAAAGGCATGCACTTCTAAAAAGAAACACAATTTTTTTTAGAGATTAATATAGAACAAAGATCTTTAATTGAAGAGATAACTGGAGCAACTTAAAAATACCTTTTGTTGATGACGATTTTCGGGATAGCTACCACATATGTGAATGGCATCATGTGATGACAACATGTGACAAATAGGTATTAAAACCAAGGTTCGATGGTTGAATTCTCAAGGATTGTAAATCTTAATTACAATTAATAGGTATTAAAAGGAAAAGGTGTTCACCTGTCACATACCTGATCTTTAGGAATACGGTTACAAGCGTAGAGAATTCCAACTTCCATGTCTATGAGATTGAATCACAGCCAAACGTGATTGAACTTGGGGAGAGTTCAATCCCTCCCACAGGTCAACATGTGTCCCTTTTAACCCCTGTTAACTGTGGGTAAAATTCTCTAATCGTTAGGGTTCAATAATCTAACCTTGGTTTTTAGAAGAAAAAAAATATAACCTTAAGGTTAAGATTAGATTGTTGAATCCTAAAGATTAGTAAATCTTAACCATGGTTAATAGGGGTTAAAAAAGGCACATGTTAACTTATGGGTGTAATTGAACTTTCCTTAAGTTCAATCACGATTGACTATGATACGATATACAAGTCTATATATATATAGTTGGAAAATAATCACCTCCTCAGTTGGTGATGCGAGAAAAGGTGTCTCGGCTCCCTTTTCTTGCCACGTGTCCCTCGTTTAACTCTCTTTAATCATGGTTAAGATTCAATCACCCTTAGGACTCATCCATGCACCCTTGGTTTTTAGAAAAATAAAATAAAATATATAAGCACAAGGTTAAAAGAATTTAAGCCAAGTTATGGACAATTGAAGGGGGCGGCATTGTGACAGCGAGAAGCAATAGTTGGCTCATCACCGGAGGAGCGAACCATTGCTATATTATAAAGCAATGCTACATCTATTTTCCGATTGTCCACCCTCCACACTGTATGATAAAGCGTGCGCTGTTGCCCGTTTGTATCTTGTAAAGGGAGGCCCACATTGAACAGAGGTAGACTGGGAATTAAAAAAAAAGATGAGCCTCATTTTTTTGTAAGACAAAGTTTTTGTCAACAGCGCTCTGTTGCCCATCCTAACGCCTCAGGGGTAGATCTTGTGCTCCCCTTTACAGTGCACGTACCACGTGTGGTGCTGATCTGTTATGAAGAATCCATCACGGAAGATGTTTGTGTTACTGTTGTCTGGAAAAAAAAAAAAAACAGAAAACAAAAAGAAAACGTTTTAAAAATTATTTACGTAGTTTCATTCAAAAGGTAGGGGCAATATATAAAAGGAAGGAGAAAGAAATTTGAAGCTACATGTACCGCCGTCACCAGCTCGCATTGAATTTAGACGCGTCCCTGACTTTGACGCGTTCTTTGTACCGTTCGGTGTGGCATCTTGAGTATATATTTAAATGCTCTGGAGTAGCATTGAGAATGATGCACCTCCCTTCCTCAACCTTCAATTCTTTGGCATCATTTCATGCTCAATTGGTATATAGCCATTCGATCCAAGTGTTTACTAGATCAAACGGTAATTATCCTTCATGTGATCAAACTGTGTGACCTACCATCTTAACATTGGGAAATGATAATTTGGTGGACCTCGCACTCTGACCTTTTGGATTCTTGTGTTCTTTTTTTGGTTTCTTAGTTCCAACATTTGCTTTTTTAACGGGCTTGCATTAAGCGGGTTTGGGTCCGACTCCACAAGGTTAGAATATCTAACTAATTTAGTTGGAAAAACATAACATTCTCCAATGATGGGTGTGACCTCTCTCAAATGAGAGGTGTAAGGATCTATTCCATGTGATGAGTTGCAATAGCTCTACTCCCAACCTAACCACTGACTAGTGATATTAAAACTGGACTATAAAATTAGGAACTAACTAGGTCACTGGTTCCAAAAACCCTCAAAATTGGACGGTACTAATAACTAATAGAATCGGTTTGATCTGATCACTTCAATCGAGAAATCGGGGTTAAAAACATATAAAAACCGTAGAACTAATTAGGGAAAAAGGCAAAAAAAAAAAAAAAAAAAGACATTATTTTATTGATAAAAAAACACAATCGGACTGGATCGGTCGAACTAGAAACCGGCCATTCTGCCGGTTCCAGGTCCGGTTCCATTTAAATTTTTGTTAACAGTAGTTATACTTTTAAAAAGAAGTGATTAATATATATTTTTTTTGTTTTAAATGCGTTAGGTGAGAGGATTTCGGTTGAGAAGTGTCTTGTCTGATTGGGTTTGACCAGTCTTTTCAGCACTATATAAACAGGGTTGGTTTGGTCACTATATTTTACCCGATTGATGACCCAAATATAACCCTGACCCAACCCGTTACCCTCCTTAGTTATAGTGTTGTCTACACTATATTGAATATATATTTTATCTAATTACTATCTAACTCTCTAAAGGGGAAGTATAACTAGGGTTCCCAAGTTTCCTAAATTGAGAGAATCACTTTGGTTTCAAAACAATTTTAATTTTTCAAATTTTTTAATTCAAATTCATTGATATTTTTCTTTAGGTTCGATAAATTTATACTTTGAGTTCAAAATTCGTTCTTAAAAAGATATTATTATTATTTTTTTTCAAATAAATATTTGTAATATATTGTTTTCATGCTTAAAAAATATATATTTTTATAATATATATTGTTTTACATGTTTAAGTAGCGAACTAAGCTAGCGAATCAAACGAAAGAACCTAAGGGGCTGTTTCGCATTGTTCATCGGGAACGACTTTTCTTATCCCGGGAACAAAAATAGTCTTAAACGTGTTTGATAAGTCATTTTTAGGAAATGATTTTAAGAATCGGCCTACATTAGACACAATTTTTAGGGAACAAAAAAAAGTCGTTTTTCAAAATTAATTATGGGAAACATGCTTAAAACGAACGTGATAAACATCAAAATTGATGAGACATAATAATAAAAAAAAATTGGTATTTTATTACACGTGTTGATGATATAAAAATATTAATACCTAAAATAAATTTATTTCTTTTTCTTTTTCTTTTTTCATCCAAATGTAATTATGTTATTTCTTTTCTTTATAATTGATTCTGACAGACAGTTACCAAATGCATTCACAGTACAAAATTGATTACAAGAATCAATACTTATAAGAATTAATTCTTTTTTCTTAAAAAAAAAAGAATTAATTCTTTTTCAGAATGAGAGAATTGTCAGAATTGATGCCAAACGATCCTTAAGCGAATCGAAAAACGAATTATCTCATCATGCCACTAATGAACCGGGTTCACTCTAGAGTAACGAATCATGAATCCAAATTCGAACTAAACGAATTGACGAACCAGGTAACAGTGAGTATAACACTCACTTGACTACTTTTTTGGTTAAACACTAATCATTAAAAAATACACATGGTAGGCCAACATACACTGACACCGCCCTACAAGATAATTTGATATGATTTTACATATATGGTTAAACTCTAGTTTATCAATATCATTTTATATAAGCTTTCTCAATTCTCAATTCTCACTTCATAAATATATATATATATATATATATAAACTCTAGTTTAATCATGAATAAAAATTGTTTGTAGTATAAAAGTGTTCTTTATTTAATTTAATACAAATTATAAGGTTTTACCAATTATCCACTATTTATTTAATTACTTAACGAGTAAATAACTAAAAAAAAAGGTAAAAAAAAATTAAGGTAGGTAATTTACTAAATAAAGTTCTAAATTACTCAACAGAAAATTAAAATTTTTAAAACTACCTAGAGGATATTGGAATGTAAAAAAAAATTGTAAATTAGTGACTAATACCCGACCCGTTACAGCACTACCAAGTTGAGACAGAGGTACACCAATCTCAATAGACTGTAGGAGCACATGATCAATGCCTAAAAATTCCAAAAGGAAAGTGAGAGGAGAGAGGAGGAAGGGTGAGAGCAGAGGCTATAAAAAGGGCAAAAAGGGTTTCGATTCTTCTCAAGCAGAGGAAGTAGTACCCTCATATTTCTCCCATTTCATGGGCTAACATGTGGGACGTTTTTTGATAGCTTATCTTTCTCTGTGTTTTTCCTTTCCTTCTTCCGTTCTTCTCTATCCTTTTATTAAGGAAGAGGGAAAGGCAGATAGACTATAGAGAGAGAGGGAGATGGGGAAGTATGCGGAGATATTGGATGTAGGGGTGAGGATAGCAGCTCGATTTCACTCTCACTGCCCACACACCGCTCGTATGTACTACCACCCTCCGGCAAATGCCGACGACCACCGCCTGAATCACGACGACGGTACTTCTGGCGGCAAATCGGCCGATGAAGTCTCGAACCGGCGGGGTAATTGCGGTCCCAAAGCGGCCATGGGAGTCGATACTAGAGATTTCGTTATTTATTGGGTTTTTTGATTTTCTCTCTATACCTCGAGATAATTGTTATATTCATGTGATTCTTTTCTTCTCAATGCTATGGAATTGAAGGAATTTGATTTTTATTATCAATGCTTACTCCAAAAAATATCCTCAAGGTAAGGTTAGGTTAGATGATAGATGAGACTGAGAGAGGCTCTCTCATGTTTTTTTTTTTTTTTTCTCTGTTTACTATTTAGAGAGAAGAAGTGCTTCCTAGGTTTTCCGACAGGCAACAGAAAGGAAAGGAAAGGAAAGTTTATACATACATATGTTTGAATGTGTTGGTACGGTACAACTGGGAGTTGTAAAATTGTACAGGCTGTTCCAGCCGAAGTTGAGGAAATCGCCAATTAATTGCCAGGATCTCCGGGACAGCTGTTTACTTTACACCAGATCCTACTTTTCCAACACTCAAGGCCGGATCTGGAATCATCTAGCCTTCCAATATGATTTTCGTTTTGACCCTTTTTATACTCCTTAATTATGGTTAACCTTTATTCGTCCTTAGGATTCATTCCTCCCTTGGTTTTTAGTAAAAAATACCAAAAAGAATTTAATCACAAGAGTTAAAATTTTTTTTAATAAGGTTAAAAGTGTAGTTCAAGGTTTTTTTGTTTTTTTTTTTTAAAGGGGCTTTGTAAGTGTGGGCTAGATGTTTTTGGTCTCGCAGATGGCAAAACCAAATGAGTAGTGATTAGCGTACCCATAGTGGTCATTTGCTAACCTAAGGCATTCACCCATTGGCGGATGCCCCCCCTCTTTAATGGTACCCCTGGTGGCCATTTGCTAACTTAAGGCATCCACCCATTGGTGGATGCCCCCCTCTTTAATGCATTTAGCAAATGGGATCCATGGGTCCATGAACTATTTTCCAAACCAAATCTATTTTCCAAACCAAATCCGAACCGTCTGGTCCTCATTCCATATATTGACCCGTGTCCATTTGAACACTTGTTAACTGTGGTTAGGTGGTTGAGTGTTTTCCACATTAGGTAGGTAGATGAATAATAAGAGTTTTGTGGCCAAACAATGACAAAGTGAAGAATATTCAAAACTCCTATATTTCGGTATATAAATATTAATTTACTTTATACTGAAAGTAATTGGAACAAATGACCTAACCATAGACTTTCTCCCACACACCTCATTTGAACGTTCTTAGGGTTAGTCCCTGTCAACCTCACTCTGGATCCTATCTTCGATATGGGTCCAGGCCCATTACTCGTTGTTTTTCCTGTTTCTAGGGAGGGCAAGGATGGTATTTTATTTTATAATTTTAAAAAAGAATAGAGTGTTTTAATAGTAATGGTAGACATTTGAAAAAGAATAGTGTTTTAAAATTAAGGATGTAGACATTTGAACCATCAACCATATAGGAGAGAAAACATGGAATTATGAGCAATTTATTTTATTTTTAGTTTTTGTGTGGAAGCTATCATTTATTTAAGAGACTCAAAAGGGGTGATATTGATTTTGAGTTATAATGGAGTTTCATGTAATTTCAGACTGCCTAAATATGTTATCTAGACCGTTCTAATCTGAATATCTTGAAGGGGTGACTTGAAACAGGATATAAATCATCTGAAAGAAAGAAAATGGGAAAAAAAAGGGTATGATTCAGAGGGAGATAAGAAGAACAGTGAAGAACTCCATTAGTAATAACTACTTTTCCTTGGTGAATCCATTATTTTCTTTTTTTTAATTTTATTTATTTATTCTTTCTATTTCTATCCTGAATCTTCAAAAAAATTCTCATCCCTTTTTGAGAGGGGATCACCCCTATTTATAGACAATCAAGTGAGGTCACAGCTAATTTATAGCTGTCAATAATTGTTTTGTAACTAACTTTTGTGAGAGAAAATATCGGATTTCATCAAGGGAAAAAAGTTTTTATTTATTAAAAACTCATTTGAGTTTTTATGACCAAAAAAGCTTTTCAGATGGATTCTTCAAAGGTTAAAGACATTATTTATCAGAATAACTCATCCTTTAACAAACTCATTCCAAGACCTCCAAGCCACAACTCATTATCCTCTCCAAATGTATTGATTAAATTATCATGAAAGTGGGTCATATGCTTTATGACACCTTGTCCTTACGAGGTAACATACAAGTGTTTGGACGAAGACATCCTCTTCTAAATAATAATAATAATAATCTCAAGTCCAATAGAGACTATCATAGGTGCTGGACGAAGACACTTTGTCTAAGGGCGGAACTTGTGTATGCCGTTAGACCTTAAACTACCAACGGTGAGAGAATGAAACTATAGATGACACAACCCTCGCATAGCTCACAAGGAAATGAGGGCATCCATCATCCCAAATCCTTCCTTACTGTTAGCCCAGAGCAAATATCATACTTGTGGAATAAGTAATTAGGGGGGAGGGGACGCACACGCCCATTCCCATAGGGAGGTACAATCCATACCTTGCCCCCTAATAAAACAAATATGCCTTCTGATCAAAGCATGAGAAAGACGCTTGAAGTTCTGATCGAAGCATCAGAAAGGCATTTGGAGCCAAAACATCTTCAAAAGGTGTATGGGCAAAAATAGCAGCAAAGGCGTAGGAGCTAACATAGCATCAAAGACGTAGGAGTCAAGAATAGCAGCAAAGGCGTAGGAAACTAAAATAGCAGCAAAGGCATAGGAGCTAACATAGCATCAAAGACGTAGGAGTCAAGAATAGCAGCAAAGGCGTAGGAAACTAAAATAGCAGCAAAGGCATAGGAGCCTGAAATAGCAAAGTAGGAGCCAAATCATTAATACGAAATCATCGTCCATAAGCGTAGATAACTGAAATCATCATCATTTGATATTTGAGACAACTTTAATGGCGTTGCTCATGGGAGAACTTGCTGTCAATTCATTAAAGGGAATTTTCAATAATCAATATATTGTAGCATCATTATCTTTAATGATCCACGTGTCCTTTATTTAATAAATCCTGAATAACAATTTGGAACATTTATTCCACGTGTCATCTTCTCATTATTCATCATCAACAGAGACCAAATCAACCACGTGGAAAATCCGGTTATCACTCCTGAGGTCGTCATGTATCCCTTTTGACACCTCATAATTATGGTTAAGATTCACCCACCCATCATTGGTTTTTCGAAAAAAATATTAATTATTTTTTTTAACATTTTAATATTAAAAAGACTTGGTATTTAGAAAAAATATTAATTCTTTTTTTTTACATTTTAATATTAGAAAAACTTGGTTTTTAGAAAAAATATTAATTATTTTTTAAAACATTTTAATATTCAAAAAAATCCTAAAAATATTTTTTTAATTTTAAAAAAGGAATTAATATTTTTTTTTCTAAAAACCAAGGATGAGTGGGTGAACCCTAGGGGTGGGTGATTCTTAATCGCAGTTAAGAGGTGTCAAAAGAGACATGTAACCAAGGGGCGGGGAGAGGCCATGGCCCCCCAAACTTTTGTAAATCCTTCATACGCTAGTATGAAATAGTGGGCCCCTCAAATTTTAAAAAAATTTTAAAATATATTTGGCTCCCCCAAATTTTTGTCTTATATAATATAGTGCCCCTAATGGAGTCCGGTCGTGCCCTTGAGGTTGCCACATGTCCCTATTGACACCCTTTAACTATGGTTAAAATTCATCCACTCTTAGGGTCCACCTACTTATCCTTGGTATTTAGAAAAAAATATTAAATTTTTTTTAACCGTTAGTGAATTTTAAATAGGGTTCGAAAAGAAATTTGATATTAAAAAAAAAAAAAACAAGGATGGTGGGCGAATCTTAACCGCAGTTAAGGAGTATTAATAGGGACATGTGTCGACCTCAAGGGCATTACCGGGGAAAAAAATTCTCAAAATAAAAAACTACCCCAAAATTTTTTTTTCTCATAGCCCCTAAACCCTCGAATTCTATACCCTCAAATCTATTTTTTTTTATACATGTATTTCGACTTCCTCAATGAAAAATTCCTGGCTTTGCCCCTACACGTGACAACCTCAAGGGGTGATAACTGATCGGTGCTAATTGTTACACATTTATGCACCTTAAACTGTATTTGTTAATCCTTTTGAGCTCATTTATCCATTACGATACTTCACTTGGGTGTATTTATTGTTTTCAGGTTCATGCGAGAAAAATAAGACAAAATTGATCATTTACAAGCTTGGAAGTTCCTACTACCGAGCAAAGATTCGAGCTAAAGAGAAGTAAAAATACAAAAATCGACCATTGTTCAGTGTTCGGGGCATAACTCCTTAACCGTAGCTCTGATTTAAAATCATAATATATCAAAACGACCGGCTCAAAAAGATCTACAACTTCTATCAAGGAAGTTTGTGCAAAATCTGAACCCACTAATCGATCGGTGGCCATTTGACCAATCGATCGGCGGTCGCCGTGTTGGTAATGTGGCAAAGTGTGAGAATTGAAATTTTGGGTCTGTTTTGGATGTTTCTAAAGCTACAATTCATGGGGACTCTCTCTCTATAAAAAGGAAAGCATCCTTCTATACAAAAGGTTCTGAATTTTGAGATTTGAAAGAGAGGAGATTCTGGAAATCTATGAAGATTAGAAGATAGATTGCTCGCGTTCTTCGTGTTCTTCATCGAAAGCGGTGTTTCTGACTCTCAGCATGAACTAATTATTTTTCTAGGGTTTAGATGAAACTCTAGCCAAGTAACTGGGTCTCTTTGTACTTTGTTTTAGTTTATTCAATTGTAAACAATGATTGCATAATAAGAGGGTTATTCATAACCAGAGTTTATTGATCATATTCGATTTCAGTATGATTCTATCATTGTCTTAGGTTTTATTATATTGAAATTGAAATCATCCATCTTGATTTTCTGTGATTATTGATGTGGATTTTATGCAATAGTATTTACTGTTGAGGAATTAAATCATATGATATTTTATACTAAGGGAAGACGAGTGATTTCATAACCCTACTTTATTGTGTATCACTCTTGTTAACCAAAGATAGGATATGCCTAGGGTCTAATCCCTTGAATCATTCTAGATGGATGAGTGGAGTCTTGTAATCATTCTCATCCCTATTGTTTACATTATGATGGACTTGAATAAATGCATTAGGGAATAGTTATGAAGCTAGTGGTGGATTCGAACACCTTAGATCTTCTTTTACTAATATATCATCAAAAACTCTTAAGTTAATTAGTTAAAATATAATTTATTAGTTTAATTTCCACTCTTAAGTTAAAATCAATCCACCCAAATCAACTTGTTACTCATTGACTCACAATTAATCTTGAGATATAAGTAATCAAACCAGCGCAATCTCTTGTGGTTCGGCACTCCATACTAGTCACTATTATATGGAATTGTAGCTATTACGAGGTTTATTTAATTAACGATCAATAACCGTATCACCAGATTTGTCCGCAGAGGATTTGGTTTCTTTATTTAATAAATGATTGGAGCTTGAGCTTGATTTTCACGAACAACTTGAGCTAAGCTTTTTTGACCTTATTTATCTAATAAATGATTCGAGCTCAAACATTTTTTTTAGAAGGCAAGCTGGGGTTAAGGGAGACTCCAACTAGATAGCATTAAAAAAAGATTAAATAACATAAAAACAGATCCATCCGCGCTACACCCAAGTGTAGCTAGGGTTGTCAATCCAGCCCTTTGATGAGGGGGGCCCGACCCTAAAATAGAGGGCTTTTTTTCCTTCTTTCTTATTAAGGCTCTAGGGCCGAGTCGACTTAAGGGCAGGAACTGGTAAGCACACGGCGTGACCTTGCCGACCCTCCATTCCATACGTTATACCATATATAATATAATAACTTATAATAGCATAAAGAGTTAAGACTTAATGGATATTTTTTTTTAAATCTAATAAAGGATAAGATTTCTTGTGTGTATGTGTAACAAACTAATAATGTAATCTCTTTTTGAAACATTTTTTTAAAAATCAGTAATTAAGCAAATATATAAATAAAAGATGACTAAGATACAGGAGTACAACAAAACAAAAAACAAGAGTTTACAAGCAAATAAACTCAAAGCTATCTGTCTAGGAAACAGTCCTGACTCCTAGCGTTGAAGCTCCGCCCGAGGAGGAGCTTAACCCAGCACCCCCGAATCTCCTCCCCAGCATAATTTAGGCCCGCCCATTCCATCGCAACCACTCGAATACGATCACAAATACGAGATTGGGACACCGAAGTGTCCTCAACCCACACTGAAACATTTTAATGTTACTACTTGTAAGTTGTAAATTTTTAAAAAAAAATATAAAGGTAATAATACTAACAATTTAGCACTAACAATTAAGGGCGTATTAAAACTAACAATTTAATGGTACTAAAACTCCGTCATGTTGCTCTTTGAGTTGCATTATCGGTCCCAAGTCAAAATAAAGGAGGAAGGTTGTATCACAAGTTGACAATCAATGTAAAAAAAATCACTAAAATATGATATAATTTTTTTATTCTTTAGGCCCTGGCCCGAACATGACCCGACCTTTGCTCTTGAGGGTAGGACTTAGGCCTAGCCAGTTCAGACCGTTCAAGGGTTAGGGCTTCACCCCAATGAATGAGGGCCAAGCTTGATAGGACCTAAGCCCTGCCTTGGCCCAACCCTTTGAGCTAAGCATAGCTAACAACCCTAGAGACTAAACTAATGCAAAAAGCTATCTCAAAGGGAAAACAAAGTGAAATACATCAAATTCGCTAACACAACCCCATAAACTACACCAATGCAACAAGAGATCTCAAAGGAATACATAAAATTCACTAACACAAGAGACCACTACTTGAAAAATAAAAAACCTCACCTAAATGTTTTTTTACTTCTCCCTACTTGATATCTCTCCCCTTTTTTATCGCTACATGTCGGATAGTGTGTGTATGCCCGAGCGCTCACCTCAGGTGTCCGCCAGAGATAATCCGAAGCCTTTTTCTTTCATGGGGGTCAGAGGGGTTGGGCTCAACTTAATAGCTGAAAACGAGAATGAGGTGGACTCTGGAAGGCATGGGATTGTCTTTGGTATATGCCAGAAAATGGTTTCTCACTTTCCACACATCATCCGACATGGGGTGATAAAAAAAAGAAGTCATTTTATTTTCTCCCCATGCTTTTGACTTCTTCCCACTTGATGTCTCACCCTTTTTTATTGCCACACGTCTGTAGGGTGGTTTGGATGGCGAAGGATTGTCTCTGGCCATGTCAAAAAACATGTTTTCAGGCTTTCACACATTAGGCGACATGTGACGGAAAAGTTATTTCATTGTCTCCCATGATTTGACTTCTCTACCTATTATGCGGCATGTAACGATAAAGTGGTGAAAAAAATGAGAGAGATATAAAGAAGGGAGAAGTCAAAATCATGAGAAAATGAAATGACTTCCCCATTTTTATCGTCACATGTCGCCTAATGGATGGAAACCCGAGACCATATTTGCAAGAGATAGTATCATATGAGAGGCAAAAAGAACTTTTTGGAAGTGGCGAATGCTGTCTTGGGGATTCAGGTTTCAGGCCTCGTATTGTCTCTGGCGAAGCCAAGAAGCCCTTCTCGGGCAACCATATAATAGGAGACATGTGGCGATAAAAGGGGAGAAGTCAAAACATTTTCTCCCCTTGATTTTGACTTCTCCCCACTTGATATCTCTCCTGGTTTATGTGGAGAAGTCAAAATCATGACCCATGATTTTGACTTTTCCACCACTTGTCCCTATTCAAAGGTTGCCCGAGACAAGGGCTTTCTGGCTCCGCCAGAGACAATCCGAGGCCGGGGTTTCATGCTAATCTCGGGGACAGTGGAGGGTGGTGGGTGAGCAGCAATAGCCTGGCATCCCTGAGTAGATGTGACATCTGGTAGCCGTTGTGTAAGAGAGGCGTTCTGATTCCTGTCATCCTCGCGGATGAGACTAGGGCTGGTATCAGGGCCGGCCCAAGCCATTTGGAGGCCTAGAGCAAAAATTTAAAATGGGGGTTTTTTTATAAATTTTTTAATATTATTAAAAAAGAATTAACTATAAATGGGGCCTTTTTAATATCCTAAATGAGCCTTTTATTTTTTTTAATATTCCAAATGGGGCCCTTTTAATATTATTTTTTTATTTTTTTAATGGGGCCTAAAGCAAAGGCTTTGATGGCCTAATGGACGAGCCGGCCCTGGCTGGTATGAGTAGTTTGTTGAGACGAACTGCCGGATAATAGCCGAGCCGGTGGGGAGGGACTACTTTCTGGACGGAGGCGAGGGCCAAACTCCATCTCATTTTGATCGTCTTACAGAGTACAGTAGAGGTTCTCGTTGAGACACTACCCACATCCTTACTTGGGCAATGACGCCAGTCCAGCAAATTAACCGCATGCATAACAAAAATTAGGAAGCCGTTCATATTTTACCAGGCTCACCTGCTTAATTTACGCTGAACGTAATGGTTTGTTGATCTCCAAAGCCACATACACCCTTAGAAATTTCCCCCACATTAGTCCATGTTTTGGGACATCAACTTGATCTATCACTTCCCCCCCAGTTGCTTTACGAGCCCTTCTCCAACTAGATAAAGTCATATAATCCGTGAAGTTGTATCCAGAATGGGTTGGTATTAAAGGGTTTCTGGTTTCCAGCATTGCAAACATACCATACGACCATAGAGGCCCAAGGTTGGTGCATTAATTAAGGTTCGTCGGAGGTCTAGCTCTTGCTGAAAATGGAAGAGAAAAGCTCGGCCGGTCACTTGAACTGGGTATTTGGGTAGACCAAGCTTTGGTTAGAGTTGTCTTTGTAAGGTCTATCGTGGATCAAGCTGATGAGTTTGCAAGCCTCTGTGCTTTCATCCAACCAGTCATCTTAATTCCACAAGGATTGTTGTCATAGATGGGGACTGCAGCTGCTTTGATATTCCTTCTGAGAGGATGGTAATCTCATCTAGCTGTGGTTCCTTCATTTTCCAGGCAGTAAAGCAACAAAGAGAAGGGGAAGGAGGGTGGTTAGAGATTTGGGGTGAGGATAACAAGAAAATACTGACCAGGAAATAAACGTTGGCGAGTGAACAGGGAAGACAAGAGTGTTGTCTGAAATGAAACAACTGTGAACACAAAATTTCGTGGACGAAATAATGATGAACAAAATATTTTATTTATTTTCAGTTTGGTACAACTCTCAAGAAATCCTCTGATTAACAATCAGAAATTTCTAAACTAGAAGATAAGGGCCGAGGCGTGATCTCGATCTTCTTTGAAAGTGTTGATGTAGCTTTTCATTTCTTCCGGGCTTCGCGCTTAATCGGCTAGAAAGTGATTTTGGAGGAGAACTGGCTTTTTTGCAGCTTTGTCTTCTCCGGAATGATTTGATTTCTTTTTTTTGAAGGCTAGAGAATGCTTCTGAGTTCTCTTCTTTGGCTTCTTCTGAATTTCTCTCTCTGAATTTCTGAATCCCCAAATCTCTAGCTTTGGGTCTTATTTATAGACTTTTTAGAGATAAGGATCTTAAGAATCCCATTCCATTTAGTGGTTTAAGGGACAAGAGGTTTTGATAAGCCTCACCCATTTAAAGATAAGGATTCCAAGAGTCCCACTTTATTTAGTGGTTTAAGGGATTTAAGAGATTTTGATAAGCCTCACCCATTTAAAGATAAGGATTCCAAGAGTCCCACTTTATTTAGTGGTTTAAGGGATTTAGGAGATTTTGATGGGCTCCACCCATCTTCTTGGGTATTGAGTCCACAATCAGGTTTTTTGTGTTGACGGATCGACCCACTTATCGAGTGTGTGACCCATTTAGATTTGGACTTGAGTTTTGAGTTTATGGGCTTTCTACTTCGTGCCCAGACCCGAGTCGTAAGAGGCTCATGCCTTGTCATTAGGCCAGGCCCAATTTAAATGTATAGGGCTTTTTAATGATTTTAGGCTCTTTGTACAATTTTACGGGTGTGTAGGGACCTTCGTGTAAAATCGAGAAAATTTAGGGTTCTACAAATTGCCCCCTCAAGGGTATAGTGATGGAACCCATGAGTGACATTAGCGTAACCCTTGATTTAATGTTTAACTTGGATTTAATTTTGATGACTTAGAGTTTGACTTGCGTTTGATTTATTTTAGTGTTTGGCTTGGGTTTAGTGTTTTGGTCTTTGAGTAGGATTTGGATTCTTAAAGAAAAAGAATCCAAAGAATTTCAATGTGCCGTCCATATTAGAGAACAATGAAATACAATCCTAATAGGACAAGGAGATGTGTACTTCTCCCCTTACAAATAGTGAGAGAACTCGGTCTTGCTCTTAATTAATTTTTTTTCTTGCAGGTTTTGACAACCCGGTGCCTAAACGCTGCATTCAAAAATCAAGTATGCAATATGCATATGTTTGTTTTTGTGTGGGTGGCTTCCCGATGTGACTTGTTTTTTTTTTTTTTTTTTTTTAATGTTTATTTAATTATTATTTTTATCAAACAATGTAATGGGGCAGCCTGGGCGTGAGATCCTGTCACGGGTTGGCTTCTGCCAATTTTTTTTTTTTGTTTATCTTTTTCTTGGGTTGATTTGATATTATTATTATTATTTTTTTTTACATCAGAGAGTTTAATGGACCCTACGGCTGGATCCCTTGCTTTGCTTGGTGGGTTTTTTTTTTTTTTGTTCTTGTTTTGATGTATTTTGTTTTGTCATTTATTTGATTATTAGTTTATTTAATTAATGTGAATTATTTTTTTTTTTCGTATTTGTGGTTTTTTTTTTTTTTTTCTTAATGTGATTTGGTCCTCTTTTTCCTTACTTTTTCTATTGGTGTGTTTTTGTGTGAGTGATTTTTTTTTTTTCGTGAGGGTGTGTTTTTGTGTTTTTTTTTTTTTTTGAATGGTTTCCAAATCGTTGTAGGGTAAAATTTGGAGATTTTGATGAACTTCCCTGTTTTCTATCTTTGTTTTGCAGAGAGATGTCTTCTCGTAATGTCTCCAAGGATATTATCAATAAGTTTGTCAACTGATGCCTTTCTCAAGAGAAGTGGATAACTGACACTGACGATCTAGCTCGAAGTGGGACTGTGGGTCCCGAGATGGCATGCTAGAAGAACTGCGCTTAACCACACACGAGCCAGTGACTGGAGCATGGAAGGTGTGAGAAGTGACACGCGAGAAGACACTGGATAGCTGTTGCTGACGATTTAGCTCGAAGTGGGACTGTGGGTCCCGGGATGGCGTGTTAGAAGAACAACACTTTATTGAACACCAGATGACGACCGACTAGTGGAAGACTCTGACTCCACTTTCTTCTTGCAATCTTGAAGCCGCGAGGACTCGTTTGCACTTTCTTCTTGTGATCTCGAGGCCGCGAGGACCTGTTGGACGGGACTCTTGCTGCAATCTTGAAGATACACGGACCTGTTGGACGAGACCCTTGCTGCAATCTTGAAGATACACGGACCTGTCGATCTTTCAACCCGTCAAGGAATGTTTTTTTTGCTCACAGACATTATTTAAGAAGTTTGCGGTGATGCTGAGGATCCAGATCAAAGCGAGACTTTGATTCATTTTTGCGAATAAAAATCATAGTCCCGAGATAGAGTGCTGGAGAGCTGCTGAGAAAGAGAGTTGTATCTACTTTGCTAATGTTGCAGTGGAGTACGACATCTTGTAGCGCACCAGAAGCAATCAACTCCATATCCATGAAAGTTATTGTTTCTCCTTTTTTTTTTTTTTTTTTTTCATGGTAGCTGAACCTGAGGTAACTTTACAGGCTGCCTACGTACCCGTCGTGGGATCAAGCTTTAACGTAGTTCGATTTTTTTTTTTTTTGTGTGCTCTAAGTTTTGCCTAGACTGTCCTTTTAGATTTTCAGTCTAGCGAGCAAGAGTACAAGAGTTATTGAACCTTTTACAATTTTGGTTGTATAAGCCAAGAGTGACATGCATTTTAAGCTCATGCGTCAAGGAGGGTTGTGGACACTTTAGACTCGTATCAAGGAGTGTTGTGGACACTTTAAACTCGTATCAAGGAGTGTTGTGGACACTTTAGGCTCATATCGAGGAGTATTGTTCTATCATGGATAGTATTGCTTGAGGAACTTGCAGTTGATAGGACCAAGACGAACTCCATCGGGTGTTGAAAGAAGGTAAGCGCCGTTGGTGTAGACTTCTCTCACCACATGCGGTCCATCCCACTTTGGATCAAATTTCTCTCCAGACCGATGTGAAAGAATGATGAGCCTTCGAACTGCAAGTACTAAGTCACCTATTTGGAAGGAGCGAGGTCGAACTTTCTTGTTGAAAGCTCGAGACAAGCGAGCTTGATAGCACTCGAGGCGTTGCTGCGCTTCTAACCTCTTTTCGTCCAAAGCTTCGAGTTCAGCAAGACGTAGCTTTGTATTTTCATCATCTGTGAGGCCTTCTTGGATTGCAATCCGTAGTGACGGAATTTGGCGTTCCAATGGAAGTATTGCTTCGACTCCATAGACAAGCGAGTAAGGTGTGGCTTGTGTAGGAGTGCGGTATGAAGTCCGGTATGCCTAAAGTGCTTCACCAATCCGTTCATGCCAATCCTTTTTTGACTTGGAAACAACCTTCTCAAGGAGCTTGCAAAGAGTTTTATTGAAAGCTTCTGCGAGTCCGTTTGCTTGCGCATTGTACATTGTAGAGCATCTTTGTTTGATTTCGAACTTTACACAAAATTGATCCATCAAGGCATTCTTGAATGGTTTTCCGTTATCCGTTACTATGTAACGGGGGACCCCATAGCGGAAGACAATATTATTTTTGATGAAGTCTACAACCGTTTCTTTCTTGACTTCTTTGAGAGGGATTGCTTCTGCCCATTTGGAGAAATAGTCTGTCGCAGCAAGAATGTAGAGGTGTTGTTTAGAAGATTTTGGGAGTGGCCCAACAACATCAAGTCCCCAATTGTCAAAGGGCCAAGATGCTACTGTTGGGTGAAGCGGCTCGGGTGGTTGACGAATGAAGTCTCCATGGATTTGACATGCATGACATCTTTTGGCAAACTCGAGCGAGTCTTTCACCATGGTTGGCCAATAGTACCCCATTCTCTTTAAGCGATCATGCAACTTTGGTCCTGACTGATGAGCACCACAGATACCTGAATGAGTTTTTTCAAGGGCCTCTTTAGCTTCATCATTTCCAAGACATCTCATCAAGATGTCATTGAAAGAGCGACGATACAGCTCATTGTTGAAGTATAGGAATCGGGGCGCACGACGGCGAATTTCAGTCTTGTGCTTGAGATCATTCGGTAATTTTCCATATTGAAGGTATTCAATGAGAGGTTGTCTCCAGTCTTCAACCTCAATCTCGAACACTTCAATGAAATTTGTTGCTTGTTGAGCGATGTCATGGTGGATCAAGTGAGGGATGACCCATCTCTGACAGACAGGAACCGTCGTCACTTCTTCTTCAAGTACAGCTAAAGTTACTGCAAGGTTGGCCAAAGCATCAGCTTGTTTATTCTCATTTCTTGACACATGCAACATAGTGATGTCTTCGAACTGACTTATGAGCTCAGCAGCATAAAGATAGTAGGAGATTAGATTAGGCTTGAGGACGTCGTACTCTGTCAAGAGCTGGTTGATGACGAGCTTTGAATCTCCATACACATTGAGCTGGTACAACTGCATGTCTCGGGCTAGTTCCAATCCAATTATGAGGGATTGATATTCGGCCACATTGTTTGAACATAACTCTGCCAACGTGAAGGCGAATGGAAGAACTTCATCTTGTGGAGTTACAAAGACGACTCCTGCTCCTGCTGCATTCTTTCTTGTAGCACCATCAAAAAAATCTTCCATGATGGTATTACATCAGTGTAGAAGATCTCTTCATCGGGCAAGTCTTGAGATAATTCCCAATCAGCTGGGATTGGATGATCTGCGAGGAAGTCAGCTACCGCTTGTCCTTTTACTGCCTTCTGAGGGATGTAAACGATCTCAAATTCTGACAGGAGAAGTGCCCATTTGGCAAGCCTTCCCGATAGAACCGGTTTCGTCATTATGTATTTGAGTGGATCGGCGTGAGAGATAAGTCGGACTGTGTGTGACAGCATATAGTGCCTCAACTTCTTTGTAGTGAAGATAAGAGCAAGACATATCTTCTCAATAGGTGAATAGTTCAATTCTGCCCCCAGCAGAGTTCGGCTCAGGTAGTAGAGCGCATTTTCTTTGCCATCATGATTCTCTTGTGCCAATAATGCCCCCAATGACTGCTCCTGAGCACTGATGTAAAGAATCAGTGGTTTGTTGGGGATAGGCGCTGCTAAAACCGGTGCTTTGAGGAGATACTCTTTGATGCTTTCGAAAGCTTTCTTACAAGCATCATCCCATTTGAACAATGCATCTTTCTTCATCAACTTGTTAAAGGGGTGACACTGCCCTGCTAAGTTTGAGATGAACCTTCGGATGTAAGCGAGACGACCTTGGAGGCCTTTAAGCTCGTGGATATTCTTAGGTTCTGGCATATTGTGGATAGCATTGATTTTGGCTTGGTCAATCTCAATACCGCGATGTCGGACAACAAACCCGAAGAATTTGCCTGAAGTGACCCCAAATGCACACTTTAAAGGGTTCATCTTTAATTGGTACCTTCGAAGTTTGATGAAAATGTCACGAAGGTCTTGAAGATGATCCGCTCTCCTTTTTGATTTTACCACCAAGTCATCGACGTAGCATTCAACCTTTGTGTGCAAGACATCATCAAAAATCTTTTGCATAGCACGTTGATAAGTGGCACCAGCATTTTTTAGTCCAAATGGCATCACTTTATAGAAGTAAATTCCTTTTGGTGTACGAAAGGCTGTGAGTTCTTCATCCTTTGGATCCATACGAATTTGATTATAACCAGATGAACCATCCATAAAGGATAAGACTTCGTGTCCTGTTGTAGCATCGACCATGAGCTCCGTGATTGGCAATGGAAAGTCATCTTTTGGACATGCATTATTCAAGTCGCGGAAGTCTACGCATACCCGAATTTGTCCATTCTTCTTTTTGACTGGGACAATATTTGCAATCCAACTTGGATACTTCACTTCTCGGATGAAATCAGCTTCGATCAGCTTGTTGACTTCAGCCTCGATCTGTGGAACCAGTTCAGGCCGATAGCGACGCTGCGCTTGCTTGATGGGGCGAACGCCATGTTTGATAGCTAGGTGATGGATTGCTACTTTGGGATCAAGCCCGGGCATGTCCTTGTAACTCCATGCAAAAACGTCTTTGTATTCTTGCAGTAGCTTGAAGTAATCAGCTTCTTCCTCAGGACTTAAGAGTGCACTGACAAAGATAGGGCGCAGTTCTTCTTCGGTACCAAGGTTTAATTGTTTGAGCTCGTCGACGGTAGCTTGCCCCCCTTCTTCGAAGACTGGAGGAGCACTTTCTAGTTCATCGTTTGAAGATGATGACTCTTCTTCGACAAGCTCTTGAATGGTAATGTGATTGACGGTGACAACATCTTCAGTCTCACTCATCTCAATTTGATTTGTTCGAGATTGTTTTCCTTGGTTAGTGGAGATGATAATGCGTCGCTTTACTGTCAAAGCATCTGTTGTTGAGACTTCCAAAATTGTTTGTCGTTTCATTTGCGATGGAATTACACTTTGTGGGTCACCAACATCTTTACGACTGGCATGCGTTTTCTCATGTCTACGTCGTCTTTTGGACTTGTTCAGAGGAGCAGGTTCGTCTTCTTTTCCTTGTGCTCCCAAGCGGGTGAGTGCAGACTCATGCCGTTGGAGATCTTGAGAGTTTAAGGTTGTATCACTTTGTGCTGCTCCTAAACGTTCAAAGACCGAAGTACCTTGTATTGGTGGGGCAAGTCGATCAAAGACAGATGTACGAGCTGAGGGGACTTTGTTTTCACAATCGTCGGCTACTTGCACTGTAATGTGTTGAGTAGAGACTTTCTCCTTTACTGAGATTTTGATTGGTGTTTGAGGTGTAGAGCCAACTCCTTGACGGTTGATAATGAACTTTTCTCCTTTTCGAACGAGTTGGGCCTGCGCCTTTGTGAGACCATGGATTTGGTCAAGAGGTTGAAGCTCGCCTAAACGTATGGGCTCACCTTTTCCATATCCAGCTGCTTCGAAGAGCTTTTCTGTCTTAGCTTCGTACCAACCCTCTGAATTTTCTTGGGTTGAGATGCCTTCCTCTTCTTCAAACTTTATTGTAGATGCGACAAATCCTACAATTGGTGGTCTTATAATTGTGGATTTAACGAGCGGTGCTACTGGAAGAACTAACTCATCTTGCAAAGTGTTTAGGTTGGCTTTCGAAAAAGTAGAGTTGGTCTCTTTAGTCATCGCCACAAAAGGGAGTTGTCCCGGCTTTCGACGTGATTGCGGAATGTATTGAAGTACTGAGATTGGATTGGAGATGTTGGTAGATTTTTTCGTTGACTTGCTCATTTGCTCTCCTTTTGATACTTTTTTAGCTTTCTCATCCTTTTGGGACTTAGGGGATGAAAGAATTTCAGCTTCTTTTCCTTTGTTGATGTCGAGTCTGCTAGAAGATGGTACCGAAGTTGGAAGTGCTTCCGAGAGGACTTCAGTCTCCGTGTAGAACTTAGCATCAGCAAAGTGTGTAAAGGTCGACTTTCAGCAACAATCTTTCTCTGCACACCATCCTTGTAATACTTGAAGCATTGATGTCATGTAGATGGAACCACACCCGTCTCATGTAACCAGGGACGTCCAAGCAGCAGGTGGTATGATGTCTTACAATCAATGACATGGAAGAGTACTTCGGACTCCAAGTCTTCGATTGTGAGCTTTAAGCGGACCATTCCGATGGCTCTCTACCCCCCTTGGTTAAAGCCTTGGATCACCAGCCTGCTTCGACTCAATTGATCTGGAGAGATGCCAACTTTTCTCATCGTGCAGATGGGCATGATATTGACAGCAGACCCACAGTCAAGAAGAATGCGCTGAACTTTGTGTTCTTTAATGGACCCTGTGACATACAACGGCCTATTATGAGGATGAGAACCAAGTTGTAGGTCTTCATCGTCGAAGGTGATGGTGGCCATGCAAGAGGCACATGTCTCCGACTTCCTTTGAACCCAGTCTTTTTCCTTGTACTTTTCGGGATTAGTCAAGGTTTGAGCGAGGCTGAGCCGAATCTTTTCCGGTAGTTGTAGGGCCTCAAAAAGACTCAAGTGTATTGATGTCTCTTCAATGTCGGATGCATCATCTTCTCCTTTGGGATGCTCCTCTTCATGAATTGAAGGGGATGATTGGTTGGCAGGTACATCGTTCACTTCTTTTTCCGATGTGTCTGATTCGACTTGGTAACATGCGACAGAGTAGGCCGGCTCTCGTTCCTGTTTTTGGAGAAACCACATTGGTATGAAGTCGCCAAATGTGATTGCCAAAAGAGGAAACTGCTGAAAAATCTTTTCAAGATCAGCAGGAGGCACTTTGAATGCTTTTTTCTTCACTACCTTCTTCTTCTTCTTTGACTTGATGCTTGGACGAGTCTTTCTTTTGGTCCGTTTTGCTCTTGGATGAAAATGAGGAGGTGGATGTTGCACACGTCGTCGTCGTCGTGTAACCAATGTCCAACCGTCATCATCAATGAGAGAAGATTTTTCTGTTGACTCTCGTTCAATTTTTGTAGGGAGACATCGTTGTTGCTGTAGTTGCAACAATGGAATTTGCCCTTGACTGGATGCTACCACTGATATTGAACGGGGGATGTTAGAGCCAAGAGCTCCGGCTGTGACTTGTTTCAAATTTTGTGGCGGCCATGGTGCCTTTATTGCTTGAGGAGACAACATTGCTACAGATGATGAAGGTGGAATCAAACTAGGGTTGAAAGACCAAAAGGCAACACTCGTCATATTCGAGGCTGCCACTTCATTGATGGAGTCAAGATCAATCTTTCCTTGTCGAGCTAGGTCCATAATCTTCTCTTTGAGGACGAAACATTTTCCAACCGGATGGCTGATCAGTTGGTGGTATCGGCAGTATTTTGGGTCTTCAACACGACCCGCTTCCTCTGGACGTTTAGAGGTTGGCAATTCAATCAACTTTAGACTTAGCAGTTGATCGAGCATGCCAGATACCTCAGAGTCTGGAAAAGGATATTCTTTTGCCTCGAGCTCCTTGAGTGTCATTCTGCCTTGCCCTCTTTCTTGAGATGTACCGACCTTGGGCGGTTCCTGCTTCTTTTGGCTCGAGATCTTGGCCGGCTTGGTGGTAGTAGTGGTGATCATAGCCTCCTTGGTCTTAGAGGGTTTGGATGCGTTCCATTGTTTTTTCTCCGATTTGAAAGAATCGATCGATCGTGGATCTCCATGTGCGGCTATACTGAGCTCCATGTCATGAGCCCGTGTAGCCAATTCTTCAAAAGAACGAGGCTTAATCCCTTTGAGGATGTAAAGAAGGCTTCAGTGCATCCCTTGGATGCACATCTCAATAGCAGATGGTTCAGAAAGACGATCCTTGCAATTAAGAGCAAGATTCCTCCACCTATCAATGTAGTCAATAACATGTTCATCTTTCACTTGTCGTACGGCGGCAAGCTCCACCATGCTTACAGTCCTTCTGGTGCTGTAGAAGCGGTTGAGAAACTCGCGCTCCAGTTGATCCCAACTGTCAATGGAACCAGACTCTAGATCGATATACCAGTCGAATGCATTCCCTTTGAGGGAGCGAACGAACTGTTTCACCATGAAGTCTCCGTACGTGCCGGCATTATTGCAAGTCTCGATAAAGTGGGCAACGTGTTGCTTTGGATTGCCTTTTCCATCGAACTGTTGAAACTTTGGCGGTTGGTATCCTGCCGAGAAGCGCATTTGCTCAATGCGTTGAGAGTATGGCTTGGCATAGACCAAGGAAGATTGTGACACACCCCCGTACTGAGCACAAATGGTATCGGTAATCATTGCTTGTAATTGCTGGACTGAGAGCGGGCAATTGATACTTGGTGACTGTCCCGAGTGGGATCTCGCGAGCCGGATGCATTCCGGTTTTGTTCCTCTGCATCACGATTTCCTTGGAGAGTGAACCCCTTGTTTTGTTCTTCCGCTTCACGAGGGCCTCGGAGATTGAACCCGGGGGGATTTGTTGGTCCTTGATTGGATTCATCTGCTTGGTTATTCTACTCCAAGCGGCATACCAGGTCTACAATCTGGGCATCTTTATCCTCAACTGCCTTTGTTAAATTTGCAATTGCGTTAGACATTTGTGCGATCTGCTCTTCAATCGTCGCTGCTTCCATCATCATGACAGACCTGATGGAGGTATGTGTCTCAGAATTTGAATGATTTTGATTCTGCACTTCTTTGGAGGCTCGACCTTGAGAAGGAGAGGTCACGGAGGATGTTGACCCTGCGCTAGACTGCGCATCGGAAGGATGACTGGAGGACATACCCTCAGGCATCCTAGCCCGCACAGTCTTAGCCATTTGCATCTTTTTGGAGACGCGTTGCTTGCGATGCTGGGAGAGGGCCCCAACCAAGTGAGAGGTGCCAGACTGCGTGATATGACGTGTTGCTCGCCGATCATCACTAGTAACTGGTGTAGATTCAGGTGCAGAAGAGGTTGTGTTCCTCTTTCCATGGATGGCGGTGGCTGCAACAACAGTTCTCTTAGGGGCCATTGATGCCGCTTAATTGTTTGCTGACTGAAAGATGAGAGGTAGAGAGTCTCCCACCGGGCGTGCCAAAAATTTGTCAACACAAAATTTCGTGGACGAAATAATGATGAACAAAATATTTTATTTATTTTCAGTTTGGTACAACTCTCAAGAAATCCTCTGATTAACAATCAGAAATTTCTAAAGTAGAAGATAAGGGCCGAGGCGTGATCTCGATCTTCTTTGAAAGTGTTGATGTAGCTTTTCCTTTCTTCCGGGCTTCGCGCTTAATCGGCTAGAAAGTGATTTTGGAGGAGAACTGGCTTTTTTGCAGCTTTGTCTTCTCCGGAATGATTTGATTTCTTTTCTTTGAAGGCTAGAGAATGCTTCTGAGTTTTCTTCTTTGGCTTCTTCTGAATTTCTCTCTCTGAATTTCTGAATCCCCAAATCTCTAGCTTTGGGTCTTATTTATAGACTTTTTAGAGATAACGATCTTAAGAGTCCCATTCCATTTAGTGGTTTAAGGGACAAGAGATTTTGATAAGCCTCACCCATTTAAAGATAAGGATTCCAAGAGTCCCACTTTATTTAGTGGTTTAAGGGATTTAAGAGATTTTGATAAGCCTCACCCATTTAAAGATAAGGATTCCAAGAGTCCCACTTTATTTAGTGGTTTAAGGGACTTAGGAGATTTTGATGGGCCCCACCCATCTTCTTGGGTATTGAGTCCACAATCAGGTTTTTTGTGTTGACGGATCGACCCACTTATCGAGTGTGTGACCCATTTAGATTTGAACTTGAGTTTTGAGTTTATGGGCTTTCTACTTCGTGCCCAGACCCGAGCCGTAAGAGGCTCATGCCTTGTCATTAGGCCCAATTTAAATGTATAGGGCTTTTTAATGATTTTAGGCTCTTTGTACAATTTTACGGGTGCGTAGGGACCTTCGTGTAAAATCGAGAAAATTTAGGGTTCTACAACAACTATGGAAGGAAAAAGTGAGCTGAGAGGAGGAAACAATACACTCGAAGCAGAGAGATCTTCAGGATAAAGAGGATAACCCACGTCTTAGGAATAATCTCTACAACAAGAGCTAAAAAAAAACATCTTACCTTAACCACAGTTAAGGGGTGTTAAAGGGACACATGTCGACCTATGGGGTGAGGGGCAGACGGTTTTCATCAGGCTAGGGCCTGAAAAATTCCCATTCCTAAACAGCACAAAATATCAGAAGCTTCAAACTTCAAAGAGGCCAACTCACCTGGGATCGATTCGACTGGCAGAGGGAAACTCCCAATGGAATGGTGAAAGATCTCTTCGGGTATAATGCAGAGGCCAACTCACCTCACTTACCCTCTTAGTGAGCTAGAAAAAGGACTCAAAAAAAAAATTATAGGTTCTTCATAGCATTTCTAGCACAATAATATGTGCTTTTTTATGGGTAAATTAGTGATATAATCCTTGTAGAAGCCATCAACAGATGAACTTGCTTTTGACCATACTTCAGTGGCTATCAAATTTGTCACGAAATGAGTCATTCCTCGGCAACTTCAGAAGTTTCAAATGAGTAAATGAGCATTCATACACTATTTTGCTAATGGTTTCAGAAGAGTGGTTCAACTGATGGTTATTTGCATTGAAACTGAACCTGAAATAAGTAGATTTGAATTGCAAGTGGAACTTAAATGGAAGCTTATTCCAATAGGAATACAACTATTCAACAATTGGCGTGCAAATAAAAGCATGCCTTTGATGTCCTTAGCAGGATTATTTGACTGAAACTGAACAGAGTAAAGATGCTCCTGCAATTGAGCCATACATTTGTAGAATATAATGTTTTGATGTAATACTGGATATAAACCTAAAAAGTAAATCATGATCTGATGCAGTGTACAGATCATATCATTCCCATTCTTGATGAAACACCAAGTTTGTTCTTGCTTAATCAATGGAGTTTCCCACCGCCATTTTGTCTAGTTAAGGTTGGAACAGCTCTTGTTGTATCCTCCCCTTTTATGTAAACAGCTTAGGTGAAACATTTACAGTTTCATATGACTAAGCCCTCCTTTCAAGGAACCGTAGAGTGGTTGTGATCTTCTGAAGCTGATGATATCATCTATTCGCATAGACTCGGGTTTAGTGAGTTCACTTTTGACTGCTTTGTACTCTGTAGAATGTAGGCCCCCATACACTTGTATGCTTAATGTCTTTCTCTTAGGTGCACCGATCTTTATGTATTCATCGAAGAAATTAATCAGTTCCTGTTGGGTGAGCTGCTGTAATGCTGCAACCTGTTTCATGGGCATTAGTTAATACCAACTGTTCCTAAATTTTGGTGTTTGGTTGAGCATGTAAAATCTATTTTGCAAGGACTATTTCCAGTAGAGTAATTTTCTTGTTTGGCTAGAAATAGGGGAGCATAAGATTGTCAATAATAAAACTTGTGAAGGGATGAATTTTTTAGAAACCTAGGTCATGGAGACTGTTCCTGAAAAGAAACAATGTACAAATTAAAAATGGCATTCAGTAATAGAGCCATACCTCAGATTCTTTCCTATCAAACTTGAGTGTACCACGAACTATTTCTTGCCAGTAAAATCTAGACTCCTCTCCCAAATTCTTATGCTTCTCCAGCTTCATATCTATTAATGTATTTACATTGCTCTGAATGAAGCAATTTAGTAGTTAGATGGGTAAGTGTGTCAAAATTCAAAAAGAACGTAAAGCCAAATACCTTAGCAAGTAAATCATAAGATTTGATCATTACAAAATATCCAGTTGAATAAAGTGAGTTTGTAGATTAATTTGTAAATGTAGTTTAGATACCAATTGCACCTAAACATCTGTCAAGCAAATAGCACCTGATAACAGTCCTGGCATGGCGTGGTCGGAATTTGATTGGCAAATTAACGTAGTTTTCTGTTTTTCATAGCTGTCCCTTCTCACTATTATGACAAAGTATAGTGAGATATTGTTATATTATTATTATGGGTGTAGATACACTATATAATGTCATTAAGGATATTATTGTAATCTTCTTTTATGTGTAGTATAAATAACATGAAGGGGAATCAGCTCCTTATCTTTTCTCTTCTCTTTTCTTTCTCTTTCTCTTTCTTCTAGGGTGCATTCATTTGGCGAGAAAGTGGGTAAAAGAAAAGGAAAGAAAAGAAAAGAAAGGAAAAGAAACGAAAGGAAAGGAAAAAGGAAAGAAACTTAATTTTCTCGCAAAATAACCATCAAAAGATGGATGAAGTTTTTGGGAGAAAGTTTGTCACTATTGACAAAGTGCAAGAAAGTGTTTCTTGCAAACCAAACGCAAGAAAAGTGCAAGAAAACACACTTTTCTTTTACTTTCCCTCACTTTCTCGCCAAACAAACGCACCCTTAGGGTTTCACTTCCAACTTGGTATCAGAGTAGTTCCAACTTGGTATCAGAGTAGTTCTTTCGATCAAGCAAAGGGTTGCAAAAAAAGAGAGGAAGAAGAACCTCACGGCTGACGTCAGTAGCCGTAAGGACACAGTCCCCTCCTCCAAAGAAAAATCTACATAGTTCAAAGGCTATCTAAATTCAATTTTTTTGACAATACTTTTTGTAAATTTTGTATGATTTTAGAGGGAAAAAAAAAATTAAATTTGAAAATCTAAATGGTGCGATTTGTCCAAATTTCTTGCCGGGAAAAGTTGGTATTGGTTGATGAGTTTGAATATTCTAGAATATCTTAAACTCGTTTGGGGAAGTTCTGTGAAGAACTAAAGTTGGGGTGATGATTTTCCCCCTCATGACATTTTTTTGCTGTTTTTCGGGCTCCAAATCTCATACATTTGAGATTTAAGGAATATGTGGAGATTCAACAACTAGTAAAAAATATATTATCACCAATGTCAAGTGGAGGAGCCGAGGAGGTCCTGAAGCGATTTAGTGGATACCCGAGAATTTAAGTTTGATGCATATCTCAAGCAACTATGGTGATAATCCTAGTGTGCATATCACAACTGTAAAGTTGGATGTCACTACTTTTTTAGAATTGTCCTAATCTGTGAAGATGCACATCTGCGAAAGAGGGAAACTTAGTTACTTGAATGGTAGGTGAATGAACCTTCTATGGAAGATATGTCATATGACAAATAGGAACCAAAAAAACTTATGGTGATCTCATGGTCACTCAATTTCATGCAATCACACATTAGTAGAGGTTTTACGTTCCTTTGGGAAGCGAAAGAGATTTGGGATAAAGTTATCAAAACTTATTCCCAAATGCTAGAACATTTCCAGGTTGTTTCAATTGAGACAAGAAGTTTCTAATCTTCGACAAGGGCTTAATGACCTAGGCTCATCAGAACAATATATATATATATATATATATATATATATATATATACATTGATAACAATTAACAGACTCACACAAGCACCAAACGCACGCACACATGACACACTCAACACATGAGGCTTAACACCCACGGCCATTCCTTACAAAAGGGTACCTGACTTTTGGAGGTGGCGTGGAGCCTTATGTACACAAACACACTTATGTACACAAACACACACATGAGCCCAACCGATGTGGGACTGCCTTGTTTTTTTTAATAACAATTAACAGACTCGGACAGGCACCAAACAAATGCACACACCCGACACATGAGGCTTAACATCCACGACCATTCCTCACAAAAGGGTGCCTAACTTTTGGAGTGGTGTAGAGCCTTATGTACACGGAAACACACACGAGCCCAGCCGATGTGGGACTAGCTTTTTTTTTTATAACAATTTATAATTAACACTCACACAGGCACCACACAAATGCACACACCTGACACATGAGGCACATGAGGCACACATGCACACAACCGGTACATGAGGCTTAACATCCACGACCATTCCTCACAAAAGGATACCTGACTTTTGGAGGTGGCATGGAGCCTTATGTACACGGGGACACACCCACGAGCCCAATATATATATATAATAAGTTTCCCAGAAGTTTACAATGTTTCAGAGTGTCAATATGTTTCCAATTCAAAGAGCTCAAACAACAACATCCATACCCTAGAAATGCCTTTGTAGGTCAACCAGTGTGATTGACCACATTAGGGTGTTTTAAGAGGGTAAAAAAACTCATTTTTTTACACCGAGAAGAGCAATGACTTGGTGGATCATGACCATCATCAATACCTTATCCCAAATACTTGGGATAGGAAACACGAATCCAAAAGGACTTGGTGGATTATGGATATTTTTGCTAAATGAGCTAATGTCATCCACATCAATATGTTAATGGCGAAATACTACTCATGAAAAATTGGCATTAATATTCTCACCTTGAATTCACCATTAGTCATCTCATAAAGTTTACTCTCAAACGCCTTAAGAAATGCCTCCACTCTCAAATCTATCTGTCTGGGATCCTGTCGAGCTCAACATAGATAGTGCTTGAGACAAGACTTATTAAAGTTCTACGCAGAAAAGAAAACTAATCTAGATACCTTTACTGTGGATTGGACGATAAATTGCACTCCTCGAATACCTGAATCATTACTACAAAGGAAGAAATTTGAAAACTTTACACACATTATATTGATGCTGCATTTTGCATAGAGAGTAGTTCACAAAACAAAAAATTGTACATACCTGTGCACAAGCATAGTAATGTACCCAAGTTGCTCAACCGATCTAAGCTGGTGGAAAGCTGGTTGCTTTGCAATAAGAACAAAAAGCTGAAGTTTCACATTCAACATCAAATCATCTTGATGAACCTAAAATATTTCAAAAAGGTTAGGAATGAGCACTTGTGTGGGATCCAACGTCATCAGATAAAAAATACTATCCGAAAATTATAGGAATATGATGATCAAAGAGTGCTAACATAAAGAAGAAACTTAGTGTCCAGATTTGAGGTAATATTACATTGCCGTGCAGAAAAAATAGTGTTGACCTCTTATGACAGAAATATTATTTTTAAAATTTTCTAATTTAAGGGGTATTAGATTGGAAAAGTTTATGATCCATAGTGGTTGCATATGTGCATCTTGCCTCAAAGTGAATGCTTATATCAATAATGTTTTTGTAGAAATTTTAGCTTTGTGCCTATGTGAACGCATAAACTTACCGCCTTTCCTCCCCTCTCAACTCTAGGTATCGGAATAAGGTCCGAGAGTGGAGGAATAACGCTAAATCTATTTTTGAGAGTCGCCACCTACTTAGGGGAAGTAGGATCCCGAAATAATCCAAATGAGGGGGGTCTACGGTCCAAAATAGTCTAGGTAAGGGATCCCTTTAGGTCCGGGGGAAGGGGTTAGGCACCCCAGGACCTCCATCCGATGACGGTAACCTACTCATTAGGTCTAAATCAAACATAAAAGAAATCACTTAACATTTCCTAAAATTTATTAATTTTGCTAATCGAAATCAAACAGGGGGTGTAAAAAAGTTTATTTTGGTTGGGGTCGAACCCTGATTGGGCTGCCTACTTATCCGGTTAGTCGGAATCAGACCCTCAATAGTAGTTCGGGGTCCGTGACTGTTTTTATACTCGTTTCGGAGTGTGGTCACTTCCAACTCGTGTTTGAGTTGGGGAGGGGAAGTGGAATGAGATTTGTGAATCTCACTCCGGGAGATGGCAGCGTAGCTAGGTGCTCGTGGGGGAGCTCTAGGGGGCGTTCATTTATTAGGGTAAGTCTTTTTTGCATTTTGTGGGTTTTTAAATGTTTTTGTTATTTTGTTTCTTTTTGATTTTTTTTGTATTTTAATTTTGGCAAGTTTTAACTAGTCAAGGCTATCCTAAGTGCCCAAGGTAGGCAAAAACATGAAATAAGCTACGGCCTAATCCCGTTGCACATACATACAGATGAATAATTACAATAAATTAAATAATTAATCATGGTTAAAATTAAATGAGACCGGGCCAGGATCAACTAATGTACTAAGGCCAATTGACCTATTGTGAAAGTTGGTCAATCGGCTTTAACCCAATAGACGAAATTGAAATCATATCTGGTTTAATAATGAGATTAACCAAGGCCCAAAATTGGCCCAATGGTCACCTTTGGGCTTGAAAGAAGCCATCCTTGCATATTGGACCGATCAAAAGCAAGTGAATAGAGAATTATTCAAACAAGCCTTTCCCTCCCTTTTTTCCTTTCTTTAAAATCATGGAGCACAACATTGGGAGGTTGACCAGTAGGCCTTGGTTTTAACATAGAGATCTAAGTCTTGCATTTTAAACATTATTAAACCAGATTTGATATTCTCAAATTTCAGGCCAGATCTACCACTAGCCTTAAGGTCTCAGACTATCACAAATTAATATACCATAGCAAGTGAATATACAAGAGATACAACTAAACGAGGGTGGAATTATACCTGCCTGAGATTGGATGTTGGTGCGGTGATGATGGTTGCGGCTCCGTTGATCCGAGAAGAGAAGAGAAGGGAAGAAAAATCCAACAAAGGATTTTACAAACAAATTTTAAAAAAAGAACCAAACATTTTGCTGAACTTCTTTGTCCGGAGATGATGTTTGTTCACTGTGGGATCTCGCCGGAGAAGACAACCGATGATGAGACTCGGAAAGAAAAGATCGAGGTCAAGGCCGCTGTTGGCTGAAGAAGAGTTGGTCAGAGCAACATGAAATGCCGGATCAGCACGGAACTCGCCCAAGAAGGTAGATGACTCGAAAATGGAACTCGTCACCGGAGATGATGATCAAAGCTCACCGGAAGGATGAACGGAGGTGAAACTACCTCCCCTGCCACAGATTCGAACTCAGAAGATAAGAAAGAACATAGAACCGAAAATAAAAATCGGATCAAACAGATCCAGGTCTAGATCTAGATCTCGATCTAGAAATTCTAGATCTAGATCTAGAAATTATTGATCAGAAAATGAAACCAGTGGAAAAAAACCAAAAAAAAAAAAATAATAAATAAATGAAATAAAATAAAAGGGAGAAGGAAGAAAGAGGGGTTTACCTTGGGCGCAACACACGGCTCGCCGGAGAAAACGATTCGCCGGGGAAGTGAAGAAGAGATAGAAACGATTCCTGATCAGAGAAGATGAATAAGTAGCTAAACAAATAAGGGAGAACAATTTAGATCAATAGATCTAGATCTGTAAACCTAGATCTAGATCTAAAAAAAAATCGGGATCTCATGAACTGCAAATTGAACCGAGAAGGATGGCTACCTGATCGGAGATTGAGAGAGGATTCTCTAGATCCGAAGAAATGAAGAGAACTGGAGCTGGTTGGAGCTATTTAGAGAAATCCCAATGGCTGCTGTATTGAGACCGGTGGTGAAACTCACCTGATGTGAATTTGGAGAAGAGTTCGCCGGAGATTTGGAGTTGTGGCCGAGGTGGTCAGTAAGGATGACCCGCCGAAGGTGATGCACAGTGGTGAAGGGACTGTTGTCTGAACCTTACAAACGAAGCTACTGTCGCCGGCGACGAGAACAAATGGAGTTGGCTATTGGTCTACTGCTAGTGTAGGGGTGAAGTTTCACACCCACTGAGAGAAGAAGAAAGAAAAAAAAAAAATAAAAAAAAAATACCAAGAGTGAAGCTCTTTACCGAAATGAGGAGAAGGGGAAAATGAGGTCATCTAACCTCATAAAGATTATTTATAGAGTGGTTCAAAAAAATTAGGGTATGAGGCTTATGTTATGGGCTTGGGCTTTAATCAATGGAAACTTTAAACAAGTTTTGGATCTCTCTTGGGCCATAGGCTTTAAATTCCATCCCTTAAAGGATTTAGCTTACGTGAACTTGGGCTTGGAATTTTGACCTGGATTTGGTTGCGGGCTTTGCTGCTGGGTCGTGGATTATATGGAATTTGAACATAGGGTTCCTCTATTCTCTCTCTCCCTCGCAGACTAAAATAAAAATAATAAAATAAATAAATAAAAATAATAATAAATAAAATAAATAAATTTGTAAGAAGGATTTCAAGGGTGTAAAAATGGGGTGTTCACAGTTGCCCCTCTTTGTCGGAGATTGTTGGCAATTGAACGACAAAGACTGAAATACCTTCATTTTTACACACTGAAAACCTGAAAAAGTTTATGAAAGTCAAAGATGAAAGAGATGTAAAATAAATTCTAACCCTAGTTGAACTTGCCAAAAAGAAAAAGATGGGATGATGGATAATAGTTTATTGCCTCATTGCGGTGAACTGTTGGGGAAAATGGGCGCACATGGAACATGGATTGAAGGGAGCTCGCGTACACTACTGCATGGAGACTGATATAGTGTTTGGAGCGGGAGTAGTGCTTACGGAAAGCTGAGATGCGCACGGAACGCGGGGAATGCTCACAGATAGCCGCGATGCGCACGGAGCGCGGGGAAAGCTCATGGAGAGTGAGAAATGCTCACGGAGAGCTGAGAATGCTCACAGAGAGGGGGAATGCTTGATGTCAAACATGCTGCATTGATTGGTGACAACACATTACGATGTCAGCCAGGATTGGATAAATGACAACCCATTTCGATGCCAACCGAGAAGAGATTGAATGACAACACATTTCGATGTCAAACAGAAGAGATGAAATGGCTGACAACACATTTCGATGTCAAGCGAGAAGAGATTGAATGACAACACATTTCGATGTCAAACAGGAGAGATGAAATGGATGGCAACACATTCCAATGTCCACCACTCTGAACTGAATGACAACACATTCCGATGTCAAACAGGGGAGATGAATGCATGACAACACATTCCGATGTCAAGCATGCTGAACTGAGTGACAACACATTCCGATGTCAAACAGTGGAGATGGATGCATGACAACACATTCCGATGTCAAGCAAACGAGATGGATGCATGACAACACATTCCGATGTCAAACAAAAGAGATAAACTGAATGACAACACATTCCGATGTCAAACAGGTCGAGATGAATGCAGGACAACACATTCCGATGTCAAGCAAACGAGATGAAATGAACGACAACACATTCCGATGTCAACCAAACTGAAATGAATGACAACACATTCCGATGTCAAACAGGAGGAGATGAATGCAAGACAACACATTCCGATGTCAAGCAAACGAGATGAAATGGATGACAACACATTCCGATGTCAACCAAACTGAAATGAATGACAGCACATTCCGATGTCAAACAGGTGGAAATGAATGCAAGACAACACATTCCGATGTCAAGCAAACTGAACTGAATGACAACACATTCCGATGTCAAACAGGTCGAAATGAATGCAGGACAACACATTCTGATGTCAAGCAAACAAGATGAAATGGATGACAACACATTCCGATGTCAACCAAACTGAACTGAATGACAACACATTCCGATGTCAAACAGGAGGAGATGAATGCAAGACAACACATTCCGATGTCAACCAAACTGAAATGAATGACAACACATTCCGATGTCAAACAGGTCGAAATGAATGCAGGACAACACATTCTGATGTCAAGCAAACGAGATGAAATGGATGACAACACATTCCGATGTCAACCAAACTGAACTGAATGACAACACATTCCGATGTCAAACAGGAGGAGATGAATGCAAGACAACACATTCCGATGTCAAGCAAACGAGATGAAATGGATGACAACACATTCCGATGTCAACCAAACTGAAATGAATGACAACACATTCCGATGTCAAACAGGAGGAGATGAATGCAAGACAACACATTCCGATGTCAAGCAAACGAGATGAAATGGATGACAACACATTCCGATGTCAACCAAACTGAAATGAATGACAACACATTCCGATGTCAAACAGAAAAGATGAGATAATTTGCTGGAGATGTACTTGCTTCCTTGCTAATCCGCGATCGCAAGAGACGTTGCTTGCCACGAGCGAGAGAGAACTGTCCTAGTCAGACCACGAAACCCAAATTTGAACAAAAATTTAGAATTTCTTTTTCTTTTGAGAATTGTAGATTTTATTTTGAAAAATGGCTTTTGAAACCATGAGAAATACTATACTCTGCTTTCAAGTTTGCATGGGAATTGCCTTTTAGATATAGCATTTGGAGATCATGAAAACATTTGGTGCTTTTGGACAGTACAGTATGACCAAGAGAAAACAGGACTTTATTGATCATCATTGTACAGGATAAGTAAAACTAAGTTGGGTCTCACCACGTGCTAGATTGGCGATACAGAGGGTCTTGTGAACAAATGGATTGTTAAGACAAACGTGTTTGCTTGAGAGGTGAAGCACGAAGGATCTTTTACAACTCTTTCCCTTTTTTTGCCCTTGGAATGACCAAGTCACGGGTTGCACAATTTTTGCGCGATGAGGCCATTGCTGGTTTTCGCTCATGCCTGCGAAGTTGATTAGATCTTTTTCTTTTTTCCCTTTTTTGCCCCTAGTTACAAGACTAGGACTGGGGTTCGCGTAATTTTTGCGCATTGAGGCCGTTTCCGGTTTTCACTCATGCCCGCGATTTATTTGAAGTACGATTCTGCTCTTATTATAGTGACTGATTGCCTGAAAAATTGATGCACAAATGGTCTTTGCCAAATTCGCTGTTTGGACCACTTTCAACCTTTTTCCCCTTTTTTACCTTTGGAATGACCAAGTCACAGGGTTCGCATTATTTTTGCGCGATGAGGCCGTTTCCGGTTTTCACTCATGCCTGCGAAATTGATCAAATTATTTTCCCTCTTTTGCCCCTAGCCACAAGACTAGAGCTGGGGTTCGCGTGATTTTTGCGCAATGAGGCCGTTTCCGGTTTTCACCCATGCCCGCGATTTATTTCATATGGAGGCTTCTACTCCCTTCATTGCCTTGAATGCCGGTGTTCTACCTCGGATACTATTCTGATGACTGCTTGTACTCTTAGTCTCTAAGGGATCTAGAAGGACTTGAGATGGGACGAAACGTTGGCTGAGGGGACTGAAATTTGGGACTTCCTTTCTGCTTACCAGAATTCTGTCTTTTCTTTAAACACCTCTTGATTGATTTTTTTTTCTTTTTCTTTCAATCAACCTTTCTATTCTCTTTTTTTTTTCTTTTTTCTCTTTTTTTTTTTGGCGATTTTTTTTTTGTTTTTTTGTTTTTTTTTTTTTTGAATGTTTTTGAATTGGAGCTACTTTGTCCAAATGGTTTGAAATTTTGACCGCACCTGATTTCCAGGTTGCCTACGTACCTTTTTCAGGATCAGGTCATGACGTAGTTCATAGCAGACTAAGTGCAAGGTGTCCCGATAAAAGGTTTTTGAAAGAGAGGTTATCAGGCTCGAAGGGTTAACTAACGAATTTTATTGATATACTGTAGGTGTTACATGATTTATAGGGAAAACAGGTGCCAAATACGGCCTCCTATCATGTCCCAAAGAAGCTAAGAGTACAAGCAGTTCCCAAATAGGACCCTAGGCATAATACTTCTTAACTTTATCTACGTTGATTGGCTCAGGAAGGTCCTCATCATCCATACGTCCAAGTCGAAGGGCACCTCCCGAGAACTTTTCCCTGACAATGTATGGGCCTTCGTAGTTTGGTGTAAATTTCCCTCTCGGATCTGAACGATTTGGCAACAATTTCCGGAGAACAAGGTCACCAACCTCAATATCTCTGGGCCTGACTTTCTTATTGAACGCCCTGGCCATACGCCTCTGATAGGCTTGAGAGTGATCTATGGCTTTCAGTCGCTTTTCTTCAATCAAATGCAACTGTTCATATCTGGCTTCTGCCCATTCTGATTCTTCAATTTCTGCTTCCATGAGCACTCGTAATGACGGAATTTCTACCTCAATAGGCAGGACAGCTTCCATACCGTATGCTAAGGAGAATGGTGTCGCACCGGTCGAAGTGCGAATCGATGTTCTGTAGGCCATGAGTGCGTAGGGGAGCATTTCATGCCAGGCAGAGTACCTAATTGCCATTTTCTCGATGATTCGTTTCATATTTTTGTTTGCGGCTTCGACCGCACCATTGGCTTGTGGTCTGTACGGTGTAGAATTATGATGCTGGATTTTGAATCTCTGGCAAAGTTCAGTCATACCTTTGTTGCAGAAATTGAGAGCATTATCTGTGACGATCTCATACGGAACCCCATATCTGCAAATGATATCTTTCTTGAAAAACCGCTGAACAACTGAGGCTGTGACATTAGCAAAAGAGGCCGCTTCAACCCATTTTGTGAAATAATCAATGGCAACAAGAATAAACCGATGGCCGTTTGATGCTTTTGGCGTGATGGGCCCAATGACGTCTATGCCCCAAGCTGAGAAAGGCCAAGGTGCAGTAAGATTGTGCAATGTAGTAGGTGGTGCATTGATTCGGTCTGCGTAAATCTGGCATTGATGACATTTTTGAACATGACGACAGCAATCGGATTCCATAGTAGTCCAATAGTACCCCAATCTAAGAATCTTCTTTGACAGCATTAACCCGTTCATGTGGGGACCACAAACTCCTCCGTGAACCTCTTCAACCACTTGTGCTGCTTCCTTTTTATCGAGGCATCTCAACCAAATCAAATTGGGTGACCTCTTGTATAACACTCCTCCTGAGAGAACAAACTGGATAGAGAGTCTTCTGATTGCTCGACGATCTGCTTTGGTGGCATCCAGAGGAAAAGTGCCATCATCCAAGTATTGCTTGATATCTGTGTACCATGGCTTGTCATCTGGGCGCTCTTCTATAACTAGACAATAAGCTGGCTGGTCTTGTTGCTGAATCTCAATAGGCCAAATTAGACTCCCTTTAGGAAACTTAACCATTGCAGCTAAGGTCGCAAGAGCATCGGCGAATCTGTTATGCGTCCTGCATCTGTGATTGAAAGTGATTCTCCTGAACTTAGTGATAAAAACATTAAGGCATGCCAGATACGGAATCAACTTCTCTTCTTTGATTGCCCATGACTCATTAGCTTGACAAATTACCAGTGATGAATCACCATAAACATCAATCTCTTCTATGCCAATACAATGTGCTTCTCTGAGTCCAGCTATACATGCCTCGTATTCTGCAGTATTATTTGAACATCTGAACTTTAGCTTGACTGAGATAGGAAGATGAGCTCCTCTTGGCGAGATTAAGACTGCTCCTGCCCCATTCCCGTGTTGGTTTGCGGCTCCATCAAAATACATTTCCCATCCAATATAATCAGGATCTTCTGGTTCTAAACTTAGAATAGCTTCATCCGGAAACTGGTCATGCACTGAAACATAGTCGGACGATGGGTTATATGCCAAATGATCAGCAATTGCTTGCCCCTTGATTGATTTCTGCGTCATGTATGTGATGTCAAATTCTGATAACATCATGAGCCATCTGGCTGTTCTTCCTGAAGTGGCAGGCTTTTCCAGTAAGTACTTGAGTGGATCCATTCTTGATACCAAAATCACAGGATAGGACAATAAGTAATGTCGTAAGCGCTGGGTAGCCCAAACCAATGCTAGACAAGTCCTCTCTAAAGCATTGTACTTCTCTTCGTATTCATGCAAACGCTTACTGATGTAATAGATGGCCTGTTCCTTTCTTCCTGATTCATCATGCTGAGCTAGCACACAACCCATAGAAGTTTTTTGGATGGAGATGTACATTAAAAGTGGTCGTCCGGGTGTCGGAGGGACAAGCACGGGTGGATTGAGAAGATATTGCTTGATCTTATCAAAGGCCTGTTGACATTCATCTGACCAGACTGTCGGCACATTCTTTCTAAGCAATTTGAAAATCGGCTCACAAATTGGAGTAAGCTGTGCAATAAAACGACTGATATACTGAATCCTACCCAGAAATCCTCGAATTTCCTTTTCTGTCTGAGGTGCAGGCATCTCGATGATAGCTCTTGCTTTGGCTGGATCGACTTCAATTCCTCTTTTACTGACAATGAAACCAAGAAGTTTTCCTGACGTTGTTCCGAACGTACATTTTGCCGGATTTAGTCTTAGACCAAAGACTCTAAGCCTGTCACATAATTTCTTCAAATCTTCTGGGTGATCTTTAGCCAATGGGGATTTGACAATCATGTCGTCTACATAAACCTCTGTACTCTTGTGCATCATATCATGAAATAATGCTGTCATTGCTCTTTGATATGTTGCCCCTGCATTCTTGAGCCCAAATGGCATGACTTTGTAACAGAAGGTGCCCCATGGGGTAATGAACGCGGTCTTTTCCATATCCTCTTCGGCCATTTTGATCTGATTGTATCCTGAGAACCCATCCATAAAAGATAAGGTTTCATGTCCAGCTGTATTGTCGACAAGGATATCTATGTGAGGAAGTGGAAAATTATCTTTTGGACTGGCCCTGTTCAAATTTCTATAATCAATGCACATTCTGACTTTGCCATCTTTCTTAGGCACAGGTACGATATTAGCCAGCCATTCTGGGTAAGTTGCCACTGCTAGAAATCCTGCGCTTATTTGCTTTTCGATCTCATCTTTGACCTTCTGAGACCATTCTGGCCTCAACCGCCTGAGCTTCTGCTTAACTGGTTTTACCTCTGGGTTCAATGGCAATCTGTGGACTACTAATTCTGGATCAAGGCCGGGCATGTCCGCATATGACCAAGCAAATACATCAATGTAACTTTTGAGGAAGTCAATCATAGCGCTCCTTTGCTCAGGACTCATTGTAGTGCCGATCTTCACACACTTAGGATCATCTTCGGATCCGAGATTTATGGTCTCGGTGTCCTCCTCATTAGGTTTACATATCCCTTCATACTGTTCAAGGAGGTCGAGGATCTCTTGTGGAGGTTCCTCTTCTTCCTCTTCGTCATACTCTACTTCTAAAAGTTCAAGATTGATTTCATGATTAGAGTTAGCTTTATCCTGGGCAATTCCCTGGCAAACCAATAAGCTCGGTCTTAGTATTTGAGTTTTTTTTTTTTAGATTTTTAGTGGCTTCAGATCACTAAGCCTTTTTGAGGACTTAGGTCATACCATCATGAGCCAAAATTTTATATATATACAAAAGGAAACAAGTCTTGAGACAAAGAAAATGAATTTCATTGATTTTCTGATGTTTTGTAATATTTACAAAGATGCGTAAAGCAAAAGACTATTGACTATTTTGAAATGACTAACAAAGCCGCCTAGAAAATAAAATTTTGGTTTTTCTCTTTTTGACCTAAAGATGAAAAGAACAAATAAAGAAAGAAACTGGGTCATGGTCTGACTAGTCCGACCTTCTTTCCCTGCCTTCCTCTGGCTGCTTCAATCGTGATGGGATCGGTCCACCATACGAGAGGAGAAGAACTGGCTCGTATGAGTGGAACAGAACTGGATGATGCTTGCGAAGCACTGGAGAGGGTGCACACTTGTTCCTCTGCCGTGTAATCAATCTGGACTGCATCTTCAACAGCGAGTTCCTCAAACAATTGAGCCACTTCGAACATTTCAAGAAACCTTGCAGGATCGTCCTTTGACTGGGATTTGGGTGCATGGTTGGCAGTTGGCTCTGGGTCTGTTTCCTCAAAAGGAGGTTTTTATAGATTTCAAAATCAGATGACCTGGGGGTACTGGTAGGAAAGGTAACAGATAGGGGAGGTGGGGGCACCGACTTCACTGATGATTTTCTTTTAGTCAGCTTGTTCAAGAAATCTTCCAACTCTGGTTTGTACCCTATTCCGAAACGAGGTGTGTAGCGAGGTGCTACATATCGCTTCTTCATTCCTTGGTGGTGGGCGCCCAAACCCAAACCAGGTCTGTACTTCATTTATGCCATGATCCTCAACGCTGACGGTATATATTCGTTTTTCTTGCTTGCCAAGCTGGCAATACAAGGAACCTCCTCGAAATGATAAGTCTTAAAGCTGCCCCTTGTCCCAATTATTGGACATCCCCAAAGGAATCCAAAGATTCTGTTGGAATCACAATCAGGTGGCACCTGAAATGAAACTTATTCTTTGATGAAGTGATGAAGGCGAGGCTCCGGCCATGTGGATCCACGGCGTTCCAAGAAGAAGAGTGAAAGAAGCTGGCACATTAACATTTTACTTGAAAATTTGTCAAGAATTCTGCTGGTCCAATAGAATGTTTAAGCGGATCTTCCCAAATTTTGCGAGGGTTGTTTTGAAATTGTCGAAGCTCTAATTGTCATAGGCCTTTTCTGACATGACTGATGTCCATTCCCAAACTTCCAAAGTCGTTAAGGTACAGAATTCTTCAAACACGACCCATATCTACCAGAACTGCTTTTGAAAGTGTTTTACCACCTGCACTGCATGATAGTGTAAAGAGATTGGGATGTTCTTATCCCAGTCCGGGATTCTCTTCAATGCAGTAATGGTTTGGTTCTAGACCATCTGACATACAGTGCCCCAACGATCAGGTGTTATATCCTTTGTGAAATGAGCCATTA